>JAVKLA010000024.1:27548034-27580070 GCA_034782735.1 Sagittarius serpentarius
GAACAGCTGCATGCTCAGGCAAGGGGGGGGTTGCTGGGGTTTTTTCCTAAATAGCTTTTACCTCTTCATATTTTCCTCCCTCTTTGTACCCTGCTTTTCCCTTGGCACAGCTGCCTTCTCCGCCCCCAGGGCCCACCAGGCACCGGTGCGTGGACAGGGAGACGGGGCCACTCTCCGACACATCCCCGTCCCACCCCGGGATCCGGCGGGATGGCAATGGCTCCCACCAAGCCCTCTCCAGCCGCGTCCGGAGCATGGGCAGGTCGGGCAGCAGGACAGGGCGGCTGTCGTGGGGGGCACGGCTTATGCCGGGAAGGCACGAGCTGAGTGCAGGGAGGAGAATGCGTGTGTGGGCTTCGTGCCACATGGCTGGGCTGAAGAAGGCTCTTCCTTCGAGCCACAGCCAGGCGTGGGGGCGAGCTTAAGCCGTTTGTATTCCTGAGCACCAATAAAATAAGCAAACAGTCAAGGGTTTTCCTGGGGCCGGCAAGGAAACTCTTGCAAACCAATTTTTCACTTCATTTAGCCATGCAACAGCTTTAGCATTGCAATCCCTCAATGCCAAAAAGCCTGAAGCCTGGCTTTAAAACATGGGGGGTTGCTTTCGGTACCGGAGTACCCCACAAGCTTGCTTTCCCGTCTGCCTGCCGCTTTCAGGAGCTGAGTTCTCACGGGAGGGCCCATCACCGAAGCCTCCCTCCGCTGCCTGGAAGGCTGGATGCGTTTCCTCCATCAAAAGATAAACCTGTTGAATGACATGTCCCGAGGCTGGGCCTTTAGGTAAAGCCACAGTCGAGCAATTAAATTGGGGAGAGTTGCCAAGGCTCCCTGGCTCCTCTGAGATCACCTGTAGCACCGGGCGAGCCAAGCTGGCATCTCCGCATGGAGGAGATGCTTTCCGGCGGCGTGCTGCAGCCCTCCCAGGGCTTATTTGGGGATTTATTTCCCGAGCCTGGCTTTGCGGGGTGGATGTAAACCACCTGCTCCAGCCTTGAGAAACGGCGCGGGCGCCCGCCTTCCTGCGCCCCACGTTGACCTGTGCTGAACGCCCGCCAAGGCGCTGCGAGCAAACGGCGTTCAAGCGAGCGCCCCGAGCAGCTGCTGCGAGCGGACGCCAGGCGCTGGGGAGGTGTTTGCTCCAGGCGCCCCGGCCCGCGGCTTCTTTCAGCACCTATTCATTTCGAGCTGTTAAAAACAGGGACACACGCTTGCGGATGAGGTTGCACGCCTCCCCCGGGACCGCCGTGGCCAGGCGCTGTGCCGGTCCCCTGGGATGCCAAGCCCTTCCTCCCGCGTCCCCGGTCCAGGCTGATGCACCCACGCTCCCTGTGCCTTGTACCTCTCTTTGCACCTATTGCTCCCCAAATTCCCTGCCGACAGGCCCTCAAGCCAAAAGAAGTCTCACGCCAAAAATCTTTCTTCCCACCGGATTATCCTAAGGAAACCCGAGCAGGGATGTGATCATTATCCTCGCTGTGATTTTGCCCGTGCTTTCCATCCTCAGGCATGGATAGAGCTCGCCCCTACTCCAGCTCCCTTTGGGGGATCAGGGAAAACGTGTCCTCACCCCAAAACGAACCATGCGGGAGCCAGGGAGTGCCAGGCCTGTCCTTCGAGGACAGAGCTCCCCAGGTTCACTGTCACAGCACAGGTCCCCACTTGGCTCTACGCTCCTCAGACTGGGGGTGCTGTGCATGTGCCGGGAGGACCCCAAAATCGAGGCACGGGGCAGCAGCTGCCTTCGCTCCCCACGGCCTCGCGCCCAAGTGCCAGATGTGCGATACCTCCCTTGCCGGGAGGAAAGGGAAACGCAACGGCCTTTCCGACCGAGGGAAGGACCGCCGTTGTCTAGACGATGTGACTAAGGAGGGAAGGGGCCGACTGTTTGTACAGCTTTGGGGAGCGTAAACAGTGCCGACTGTCCCAAGCCCTTCAAAGCAGAGGAATCCAGAGATCGGATGAAAGCGCAGGGAAATTCTGGCCGGGTGTCCGAACAGAGCCGCTAAGGCGAAGGGGATCGCTTGGAGACAAAACCCCCAGCGCCCGAGTCACTTCAAGCCGGCCCCAGCGCTGGGCGACAGGTGGGAAGGAGGAGCGCAGCACCACCGGCCGCGGGCAGGGCTGGGCTTCTCTCTGCAGTCTCAGAGTTAAGTGTCCTGCAAACGAAACTGGAGGCCCTGGGAATCCCGCTCGGCCCCGCGGTGAGCTGGTTTGGCCTCTGCATTTCGTTCAGCTCACAAAAGAAAGAGAAAATGTTGTTTGAGAGGTGGTTTCCTTTTTTTTCCTTTTTTTTTTTTTTTTTACAACTTTAAATACAGTACTGAGTATAAATTAATCTTACATTTAGGAAAAAAAAAAAACAAACCAAAACAAAATAAAACAAAACCTCACCATCTTTACAAACCAAAGAAAACAGATTTTGGAACAGGAAAACAAAGTGTCTTAAGACTTGAGGGCTCGGGGAGGGAGGGAGGGAGCAACGTGCCGCACGCCTTGGCAGTGGTACGAGAAGCGCTCTGGGCTTGCAGGGGGCGAGGGCTGGGTCCCTCCACATCTTATAACAGCTTCCAGGTTGTGGCTTCGGCTCCTTTCCCCCCCGTTCCCTCCCGGCCTTTGCCCCGCAATAGGGGTGCGCGTGGGTGCGAGGGGAGAAGGGGCTGGAGGCGGGGGGGGGGGGGGGGGGCTGCCCCGCTAGCTCTGGGCAGGCGTTTTCTTCATGTGTAACCCTGCAGCGCCCAGCACGGCACAATCCGAGGTCGGGACTCCGAGGTGACGCTGGAAATGCCCAGCGTATGTAATATTTCTGCTAACGGTGACTGAGTATTAGGTGTGCAGAAACAGCCCTTGCCCGCAGAGTCCTCCTCCCTCCTCCGGAGCAGGCAGTGGCCCAGGAGCGACTCTACAACTGACCTTCCAGTTGTTCTCCGAGTCCTCCTCACGCAGAAGAGCTCGTTTCTATCTCGGACGGCTGCTGCCAACTGCAAAGACCATCCTCATTTCTTTCCCTATACCTGCACAGAGCTGCCCACATCTGAGACCAGCTTCCAAGCTAGGTGGGCTGGGAACACCTAACGGGCAAAAGTCCGGAAGGAATTTGGGAAGGAAAATGTGAGGAAAACGATGGGAGATGCAGGAACACTTCCAGGGAGAGAGCAGTGGAGGCACGGCGTGCACGACACCCGTGAAGGGGTTAAAAATCTCGGGGGAATGACACGATTCTGCTTTCAGGCCCACAGAGCAGGCAAGGACAGCTCACTGAGATTAAGTCATGCTTCTAAGTTTGGCTGTTGTTGGTCTTGCTGTGGTGCCACTTTGCCTCCTGCAAGGAAGTTGTGCTGGGGGCGGAGGGGGTTGGGGGGGGGGAGAGAAAAGGGCAAGAACACAGGGAGAGATCAGCTGATGTCTCCGCCTGTCCCGGCCCGGACCTCGCGGGCACGTTGCAGTAACAGCGCGCTTTTCCGCCAGCCCAACGAAGCCGACGCACGCGCGTGCCTCTGAGCTTCCTGCCACTGGGGAATGAAATCCGTTTAAGAACATATATATATATTTATATATGTATGTATAAATACACATACACACACACACGCACGCACACGTATATATATATATACACACACATATACACGCGCACACATACAGAGCGAGTTTAAAAAATAATTTGAGTCCGAGCCTAGGAAGTTGAATTCTCCACCAGCATGTGCAAAGATGGCTCCCCTTGGCAGGGGCCGGGGGCGTGGAGACGATTCTGCTGCCGTCTGCTCCTTCCCCACGATCCAGAACACCTTCCAGTCAGCACCAGGAGCAGGAGGGGAAAGGGAGGGGGGGAATGCATTTGGCTTCTTTGTTTTGTTTTGCTTTGTTTTTTTTGTTCTGTTCCCCGAGACGTTGTATATCTTAGTGGTTTTGGTTTTTCTTTTTTTAAAATAAAATATACACACGCACGTTAAAAATATATATCTGTCCAGGTAGGGCGATAAAAGTCCTTAGTGCATTTCCCATCATCGGTCGCCGCTCACAATCTGAGACATGCCTGTTTTCAAAATGTAGGTCCAGTGCAAGTGCTGATCTCAGGCGGGCCCCCCAGCCTTGCCAGAAACACGAGGGAAAGGGAGAATATTCCCCTTCCGCCCTCTGCCCGTTTGTTTTTCTCCTCCCCTCGGAAGTAATTGGACCCACTTTCCTCTTCGCATTTTCCATCCTGTCCTCTGGGGCAGGGAAGGCATTGTCGCGTCCTCGTCGCACGTTGTGGCTGTCGGGGTTCATGGTTTTAATTGTACTTTGTTCTTTTCTCATATATATATATATATATATAGGTCATGTTTGTCCTTTTTTTGTGTGTGTGTAAAACTTTAAAATTATGCTAATAAATGAAAGTAGGGAGAGGCTTTGGTGGGAGAAGGTCCACTGATGGAAAGGGAAGCACCAATTGCCGTCCGAATCAGACGTCGAAGCAGACGGACAAAGAGGAAAAGTTATCACTCCAAGGACCCCATGGGGGCAATACAGCAAATATATTAAATAAACCTGGAAGTGAAACAAAAACAGA
Organism: Sagittarius serpentarius; assembly: GCA_034782735.1. Taxonomy (NCBI): domain Eukaryota; kingdom Metazoa; phylum Chordata; class Aves; order Accipitriformes; family Sagittariidae; genus Sagittarius; species Sagittarius serpentarius. Next base: position 27,552,581 of record JAVKLA010000024.1, read on the forward strand.
CACAGCGTTAGAATATGTATCCCTCTCCCCCTGCAACTCCCCTCCTCTCCCGTTTTCTCCTCGGAAATGTTTGCATCGAAGTGCCGGATTAGAAGCCCAGGAGGGCTTTTGACCTTCTCTATTTTTTCCCCTGGACAGCTCGAGCCAGAGCCAAGGTTTTCATGCCTCTGCATCATTTCTAGCCTGGGAACTTTGGGCTGGCCAGGAGGATCCTGGGATAATCAGAGCCCTCGTAGCGCTAAGCGTGGGAATACCAATCCCAAGACACGGCCTGCCGCCCCTTGTCCCCAGCTCTTGAAATGCCACATGCGGAAGCCCGTCGTCCCCGCTCCCGAGGCAAGGGGAAGCGCACGTGAAGCGAGTGGCTCAGGCTCCTTCAAAGGGCCGCGGCAGAGCTGGAACTGCTGAGTCACGGGCCAGGGCTTTCCCTGTTAGGCTGTGCCCCCTCTCTCTAAACTGAGCTCCCCCACGGTCTGTGCCCTGGCTACTCTTTCTCTCTTTTCTGCACCTTTCCCTCTCTCACGGGGAACCAGGACTAAATCTCCTTTCCCTTGTACCAGTGAAATTCTTCTGACGACGAGGGAATTACCCCTGTTTACACAAGTCAAGGAGAGAAGAATCAGACCCTAGACTGACAAAGTCCAGATCTTTTGTCAGAGATTCCAGCTCTCCTTTCCCCTGGTATGACCTTTCTTATGCACACAGGCTTCCCGCTAGGAGAGAGATGAACCAAGAGTGTCGCGGCTTTTCAGTCTTTCTGCCAACTCAACTAATGAAATAAAAGCAAAAGGGATCCCCGGAGCAACATTCATTCTCTGCTTTCAACAGAGAATCAATAGAGAAAGGAGAACAGGAGCTGCTCCACAGAAGAGATGAATTACATGGACCCCGAGGGGATTTAGGTGTAGAGAGAAGTCAGGCTCGCGCTCTGCCTGTAAGGGCGGCAGCGAAAGGAGAGGGCAGGGCCCGAGAGCAAGTATGGTCGCAGCATGATCCTTCCACCTTTGCAAAGAGCCATAAAGCCATAACTAGGATGCACATGCTGGGTCCCAATCTAGTCCTTCCCCCTCCTTCAACTCGCGTTTTATCATGCCTGGGCCCTGCAGCAGCCCCACACCGAATGAGCGTCCAGTGCCGCCAGAAGGGTCCGAGATGCCTGGGCAGAACCGTGTCCCGGGAGAACATCTCTCCCGACTGGAAAAGCAGCTTGCTGTTACCTGCCTTGCGCTCTCTCTCTCTCCTGCCAGCACTTCTATGCTACGAGGATTTCTTTCAGCACTTTCTTATCGTTGACATGCTTGTACTTCTTATGTTTCCTCTTCTGCGCCGGCGGCCGGCGTACTCGCTGCCTCTGTGAGACAGCGGCCGTGGTGAACGACGGTGACAAGCCTGCCAAAACAGAGGGGAGAGTGTCTGTACAGCGAGGGGCAGCCGGCTCATGTTGAAATATCTTTCTCCACACACTACCAACAAAGAGCTCTGCAACCGGAGGGCCACAAGGCCTGCTTCTGTTCTTCTGTCCCTTGTCCTCTGTTCTCCACAGTCTCTGCTCTCTCCCTCTTCCCACGATGCCCTTTCCCCCACCTCTCACCTTCCCCGCCTTCACTTCCCTCGGTTTCAGCCCCTTGCTGGCAGGCAGACATCCTGGGAAAGGTCCCTCGGCTGGTATAAACCAGCGAAGGCCCATGGGATTCACTGGAGCCAAGCAGATCGAACCCAGCGGAGGAATCTTTCCTCTCTCCCCAGTCTCTCTTCTCACACCTCCCTCCGCTCTACTAATGCCAAGATCCTTACGTCTCTGATCGCGGGGCCCTGGCCGGCTGCTCCTGGGGGGCTGACGGGACACTGCTTCACACCGACACTGCACATGGTCCTCCAAAGGCACAACGACTTTTTTGAATTTTGGCTTCCTCTGGACAAATTCGATCTTGTTCACCTGTTTGGAAGAGAGAGGCAAGCAAAAGATTAATACAGCTGTAGCTCCCGCTCTGTAAAAATAATCAGTGTCAGTACTGGTTTTCTTCCTAAAGGGTCAGAAGGCAGTTTATAGAGCACGGTTCAAATTCAGGGGCGGTGTGTATGGGAGTTAATTCTGCGCACACCAGCAGAGCAGACCTAGACCAGGCAAGCGTGGATGTGACTGGTTGTTTTCCCGGTTCCTAACTATTGCTGCTGCTTAAGCAGGAGGACTGGTTGATCACAGACAGCAACATGGGACGTGCCGGACACGCTAGCCTGTTTCTGACAGATGTGATGGTGGAGACCTGGGGGCAACCAGAATTAATTCCCACAGGATCCTACAGGAAGGGCAAAAGGAGAAAAACTCAGGCCCAATGCAAGCAAACACAGCTTCACCAGCTCTGCTGAGGCCTGTCTGAATTTGTCTCAAGCTCTTTAATAACTCGCAGGGCTGAAGCCCTCAGCTCTGTGTTTCACGGGAAAGGCGGTGCTCTGGAAATTCCCTCGGACTCTCCACCAGTGCTGACTCAGAGGGAAGACTCACTGCTCCACATCCCACCACAGGGCACAAGCTTTCTAAGGGGTCCTCCCACTTCAGGAGCGGCTGGGTCTGACCCCACTCAGCTTATCTAACACGACCGCTGTCCCTCAAGTGCTCCGCAAGCTATAAATACTTGCTCTGCCGCGCGCCTGGGATTGAATTCCTCTAAACCCACTGCCCCCAGCAGCATCCCTCAGCCAGCACCGAAGCAGCCAGGCTGTTTATCTTTCCTTGAAAGCCCACTCCACACGCTTCAGACCACACGCTGCTCGCTAGACAAACACTTCCAGCCAAACAATAGAGAGACCTCTGTCCTCAAAGAAACCATTTCCAGGTCACTTTTTCAGGCTGGCTTTTGACCTCTCACTTGTTTTTTCCACAAAAACAACTCCTGCTCCCCCCCATTTTTCCCTCATTCAGCCTGGCTTTTCTGAGAAAGGAATTTCCTGATGAAAAGGGCTGTGTGAATACAACCTCTCCCAGCCAACCTCTGCCGCCTGCCTGGGGGAGTCTCTTACGGCTCAGGCAGGGGATTAGTACGGGATGAGTATTATTTTTAAACAAGCTGTCTGGGAGGAAGCTGTGAGGAGATCACTGGTAGCTGTGAGGAGGGCAGGATCAGAGCAAGAGGTTAGCTGTCAGGTGTCTGCTTGCTGCTGGAGGGGGTCAGGAGGTAACTGTGGGGCTGAGAAAGAGGGGAAGCTGCTCCAGTGCGTGTCTTGGGAAGAAGCTGCAGCAGCAGTGGGGGCATGGAGCACTGACGCTGCAAGCCCTCATCTTTTTGCATCAAAATCAGTTCCTGCGATGAAAGTGTCCTCTTTCTTCTGCTCTAACACAGCAGACAAGGCCGCCTCCAGCCACAGAAATAGCCGTGGTGCAGAGCTGCAGCTGGGGACGGTGCCCTGTCGCTCTGCTATGGTGACAGTCCCCAGCTGCTGGACAGCACCAGCCCTCCGAGTAGCTGGCACAGACGTCTCCCTGCGCCAGAGGCTGCAGCGCTGTGTGGCTAATGCAGGAGACGTGACTGCAGAGCGGGTGCAAGGGAACAGACAGCTGCGTGAGCCTTGCACCTGAGACCCGCTGTGGTTTTGGTTTTGAGGAGGTAGGGACGGAGGTGGGCTGTGGGAGGAGGGAGCAGCGGGAGACGTCTCCCTTACCTGGACGTGCCGGACACGAATCTGCGTGGGGCGACACTGCACGTTGCGGTTGTTGCAACACCCGGAGCAGCGCTGCACCTCCACGCAGGGTGGCCACACCACAAAGTTGGCGTTGGTGCTGTCCACCATGTTGCGGGAGATTTCAAAGACCACCGCCCGCGTCTTGCACTCCGCGAGGACAGCTGGTTCTGCTGCTGCCAGAGCATCTACGGAGGGCCAAGAGAAGAAGGGGGGATGAAACGGGCTTTGCAGCTGTTACCAACCCGCTGCAGCCACCTCTACTGGAAGAGAAAGACCCCACACAGCTCTCACACACACACACATGTTCTTTCTCCTTCTCCACCCCTCCAGCTCCCTCCCTGGACAGAGCTGCGCTCTGTGGAGGAGCCCCCAGTAAAAAGATGCTTCTCGCTGCAGCAGCAGTCCTACACAGGAGATGACACTTCTTCAGAGCAAATCAGCACCAGTGGGATTTAAAGCAGAGCAGCTTGCAGAGCTCCAGACTCCCTCTCCTGCCCTCCTGGGGTGTAACACCCAGCTCCTATGCAAGGCCCAGACCCTCCTTCTCATCTGTCTACACATCCACGCACACTATAACCTCTGCCCCAGACGTGCATTGCAGACACGCATCTACACCCAGCCACGCTGCTCAGGTGAGGGCCCCAACAATCACAAGGTGCAACACCCCCGACTCACCTAGGCTTCGTCGCTCTCGAGACAGGGCCACCGGGTTTGGACTGGGCTGAGTTGCATTCAGGTCCAGGCTCGAGCTGTCCTCCTCTGCAAAGGGAAAGACATGACCTAATAGCACCGGGTAGAGGCAGGAGAAGACAGCAGGCACTTGTGCTCTGCTCATCAGGCAAAGCGCAGAGATGTGGGATAAGCCACGCTAGGTGTAAATCCACCAGCAAGGTCACAGCCGTGCTGGGGCACGGACACTCTAGGTTTGCTCTTTGCTCAGCCCAGGCAGTTCAAAGCCACAAGCTTATCGTGAAAGAGGGGACCCAGTCAGGACTGGGAGAGGAAAACTCCAGCTCAAGAATGACAAGGCCTACAGCAGGGCTGTCTGGTGTCAGAGAGAGGTAGCAGAGGGATTCAGATCAGCCGGCTGAGGCCAGGATATGGCAAAGAGGATCAAAGACCAGAAGGGACAAGCAGAAATTTTGGTATATAACACCAATGTGCCTTGCTGGGGTGGCTTGGGACTGGGAGAGTTGGGGTGTGAGCGGGCAGGTGAAGGGGGACGATGGGTGGGAGGCAGGGTGCTTGCTCTCTCTCTCCCAACCCACTCCAGCCACCCTAGGTCAGAGTCAGTTTTGCGGGAGAAGAGCAGAAAAATAAAGTTGAAATGGCTTTTCCCCTCTCCTGCTCTAAGGTAAGCTGCAGAATCTGGAGGTATTTCAGTCAGCGATGGGAGAGGAAGGCAGATAGCATTCAGGCCAGCCCTGAGCAGTTCCCTCCCACCCCACTGCTTTTTCCCATAGGAAGTGCTGAATACAGAAATGCCCATAATCCCCATGGAGCACTCCAACATGCAGCCCCTCCTGAGCTCCGGACAATGGCCACACGCGGAGATAGCTCCCACCCAGCCCCAGCTCTTTCCTTCTCTGACCTGCTTTAGCAGCTGAAGGAAGCTGAATGGACGTCAGCATCAAGGGAGCAATTTTCTTGGAGGGAATTTGGGGCCAGTGGAAGATCTCTGTTTATCAGATGTGCGGTGGAGCAGACTTCCCATACCTATCATGTCCCATCCCTCTTCCTCAGTCCTGCCCTAGTGCAGCCCTCTTATAAGGGCGAGCAGGGACTTTGCTCTCTGCTCAGCTCTGAAGCAATTGCTGAAGGATTTGGGGCGGGTGCACAGAGGCTGTATTCACAAGGCGGGAATCATGTGCCTGAGCAGTCAACAGCTCCGTGTGAGGTGGACCGACAAACACCCTTTAAAGCGGTTGGAGAGGCGTGATCAATTCGAGGACACCATTCACCTTGCCCTGAGGCAGACACCCAAAATGAGATCTGGTGGATCACACTCTAGAAGGGCATGTAGCTCTCCAGGGAGCTACAGAGGGTGTCTGGATGACTGGCTTAGATAGTCAGGTCTGCTTTGCAGGCAGCCACAGTAAAGGTCTACAGTAGCATCTAAGGTCAGGAGAGCAGTATCTCACTCAGCTCATCTGCCTCCTGGAGTTGCCTAATCCTGGCTCCCTGTGCAGTCAGTGGAGGGCAGCAGCTGTGACACATACACGGAGCATGGACAGCACAGGGAACGGCCCCAGCCGCTTTGGGATTATTTTGCTAACACATTTATTTGCTAAAACGCTAATTCCACACAGGCCAAGCAAACGGTCGTGCCCCTCAGTCACTACCTGGGAGCAGATGAGAGCAGCAGGGTGAAACACAGAGACAGCTTCACAGCACCATTTTCTGTTTCCCTGACCAGCCTTTCCCATCTGGGACCTGAAGTTAAACCAGTGACTCAAAGCTCTGCAGCCTTCTCCCATACCCCTGGGCTTTTCAAGCCAACAAGAGAAGCCCATTCTCTTTCTTAATTGTGAGGGCGGTTAGTAACTGCGATAGAGATGTATCTGTTCCTTAGACACCGGGACATGACAGACTGCACGCATCTTCTCAGCCGTTCCTTCCCCCCGCTCCATCCTGTGCTGCCTGGCATTTTATCAAGCGAGGGTGGGGGTTGCCTTTTGTGCTGAGGTTGAATTGATTGGGGGGGGGAATAGCAACAACTGTTGACTTGAAACAAATCTCCTATTGAAAACCAGGTCACTCCCTCTCCCAGGTTGTCCTTCTACACCCCGGGTCAGCACTGAAGACGGTTGGGGCGGTGGGACCAGCCTGGGACAATCCAGCACAGCTAATTTTGGAAGTTGCCCCATTGTGTGGCTCGTGGAGAAGGAGGAGGGAACTGGTGAGGGCAGGGAGCGGCCGTGGCAGTGGTGGGGAGCCTCGTCGCCTCTTTCTAAGGCAAACAATAGCTGAACGCAGCTGGTGCCCTCCCCCTCACTTTCCCCCCCCTGCCCCTCCAGGGCCGTTTTGAAAGGCAGCGGGAATGCTTTTGAGACTGCGCCAGTGGTTGGACTGGCATAGGAAACAAAAGCAGGAAATTCTGTTCCCCCGTAGATAGTGTCTCGGCAAGGATTACAAAGCTCCAAACAGACAAAACACGAGCGAGAAGGCGAGCTGGGGGGGCCGGGGGACGACGGGCGGGAGCAGGGTTAGAATAGAAAGGAATTTGCTCTGAAGAGACCGTTTATAAATAAATTCCTGGGCCAGCCCAGCCGCCGTGGCGCGTGCTCCAATTCCCACACGTGCCGACCCCTCCACGCTTCGCCGCTCCTGCCGCTGGCTCTGCTCAGCCCTGGCCAAGTGACCCCGAGGCACTGCAGCCCCCGGAGCTCTTATCTACGGGCAGGAGGTGAAGTGACGCTACCCTGACTTAGCCCCTGTCCCGTATCTCAACCACGGACACGTGCTCTGCTGCTCTCATCCTAAGAGCCTCTGGGAGCTCAGGGCCTTTCGTGGATGCTAAACCTGAGAACCCACTCAGACCCTTCCTCCTCTATCACCCTATTTCCACATCCCTTTTCTCCACCTGCTAAACTGATCCTTGGCCAATTCAAGCCCTGCTGCCTGTGCATCTTGCAGGGTGAAAAGTGCTGACCCCAGTTCCTTGTACTCACCTTGCCCATCTCCTATCATTTTTGGAAGCCAGTGTCCCTCGATAGACTGGGCAGTTAGGAGGAGATCTAAAAAGGCATCTAGTTGCTTAACTCCCACAGGTTTCGGGGGGACTAGGTGTGTAAATAGCCAGGTTTGCTGATAGTGTGCCTGCTGGAAAATCCCCTCCCTCCCCAAAAAAGAGCTGAGAAAAAATAGAGGAGTGTTTGGTGAAGAGGAGATTTACCTACGGAGTCTATCCGCAGGGCACGCTGGAGGTCGCTGATGGAGCGCACTGAGCTGCCACCCAAAATCTCATAAATGTCTTCAGGTATGGGGTCCCCCTGCCGGATGACAAAAAGAAAAGAAGGGGAGAAACAAGCGTTAGAGAGGTGATCTGCAAATACTGACTGTATCACGGAGCGGGAGTGGGGGGAATGGAAGGAGAAGGCACGACAGAACCAGCGAAATGCAAAGACGTGCCCTCATGAAGGCATCAGCCTTCATGTCGGGAGACTGAAAAAGCCAAAAAATGCCCAGGCTGCGCAGCAGAGCCCGAACACTATGCATGCAGCCAGCAAGGCTTCCTTCTCCGGTGCTGTATGACTTCTCCAGGTGGCCTCTCATTCCTGCTGCCTGCAGTAAAGGCGTTTTAACAGACTTCCCTTACGCTATCAGATAAAACCTTCCCAATATTTCCCTCTGTTATGAAACTCCCTCACGGGCTTTGTCAGATATCGTGTGTATGTGCGTGTGCGTGCGCGTGTTTTCAAACCACAGCGGCCCAATAATATACATCATTTGCATACTCTTTAAAAAAAAAAAAAATCGGGGGGGGTTGGAGAGGAAGATCGACCTTTGCAACTGAGGCTGCTCCGGCACGAGCCCGCGGTGAAACCACAAACGCTGCAGGGAGGACATGAGAGGCCGTTTGAGGCGGTGGGCTGAGGAACTGATTTGGATGAAGAAACACATGGGAGCTCGGATGCCATTACATGCCAGTGCCAAAAAACCTTAAGTAAGCAGGTTTATAGACATCAGACGATGGGCTAAATTCAGGGTTTGTGCGGGCAGGTGCAACACCATCAGTCTCCTGGGAATTTTACACTGGCACCAGGCTTCAATGGACCCCAGTGACAGCACTTAATGAGACTACAAAGGAGCGGTGTGGGAAAGCAAGCACTGATTAAAACACTTCCGAAAGACTAGAAAAAAGAGACGGAGGAAAGTACTGGCCAAAGTGTTTGCTTAGCTCCTAGCTCTCTTCATTCAGGGCTACTCATGCGGAAAAGCTGCTCTTTCAGCCCGGTGCTGGATGCTGTCTGAGCCACAGCCCTACACATGCCCCTGTAACTGAGAGGAGAACTTGGCTCGTGTGCTTGTGAAACGCAGGGATTTTTGTGGGGGTTTTTATGGGCAGTTGGTGGCATGTGTGTGGTCCTTCTAGTGAACAGCTATTCCCTCCCTGCCTGCGTTCAGTGCAGAACGTTTCCCTTCTGCTTGGAGTCAAGGAAAACCACCAGGCGGGTGGTTAAATGTTGGCTTTTAAACCTTGAGGGCTTTAGCCCAAACCTGCAGTCACTTTTGCATGGCTGCTTGAGCCTGGCACCCTCCCACACGTGCCTGTCCCTTGGCCACCCGCCCTTCGCCTCTACTAACCGGGCAATAGGAGCACTCCCTCCTCAAACCTGCTAGCCCACCCTCTAATACTACAACTTAAACTAGGACGCGGTGGCTTGAAGGCTGCTGCAGCCCAAGTCACGGGGCAGAAACCTCCTGGGATAGCTGCAGAGCAGACAACACTAGCATCTTAAACCTCCGCAGCCAGATCCACCAGAGAGCTCGAGTCAGATCGAGCCTCTCTGCCCCGCTCTGTCCCTGTCACTGTCACATCTCACCACAGATCTGGCTGTCCGCCTGCAGCAAAAAGCAGATTTTACATCCCCAGGCATTACTTCCTCAGTCTCCGAGGGAGAGGGAAGCAGCATCAGTGATGAATGCGCAGCGAGAGAGAGACTTGTATAATTCAGGGATCACTGAATAGCTGCGAAATGAAGATGCCTTCTGACAACTCCTGCTGCGTGAGGAAGAGCGGGACCCACAGCCCAGTGCCGGAGAGGCTCTGCAGCACTTCCCTGCCTTGTGCCACACACGTTTATTGGAAAAGGGATCATTTTTAATTCCCAGTACTTGCAGCCAGAGCTCAGTGCTGGGCGGTGAAATTGCAGGCTTTTTAATGTTTGCACCTGTCAGCCAAATGCATTTGTGTACGAATGCTGCTGTGCACGGATGCCCCTAGTCCTTCCTGACACTTAATACGTGTAGGAAATGGAACTTTATTTTAAACTCCGGCACTCGCTGGGGGAGAGCGTGGGCAGGTGTTACAAGGCTCGGTGACTTTGGAGGCAAGCTGGGAGGTGTCACCTTGCTAACTGAGCACGGGAACAGATATGAATCAGGGATTGCAAATGCAGGCCCTTAGGAGCCGGATTGCTGGGGACTGCCTGTAGGAAGAAGCTCCACTCCCTGCTCACAGCAGCACTTTTAGGTGCCAGTTTTTCCTTGTTGCAGATACTATCAGCATGGCTACGGCGTATCACCAGCCCACATGGCTCATAATCCTGTCCTCCTCCCCAGGCTTTGTGAGGCAGCTCTGCCAGTGACAACCGCAAGCCTGTGAAGCTCCTTCCTTTCCTCTAGTGCTGTAGAACCGTGTCCAAGGCTGGCCTAAGACCTGAGCTGCACGGCTTGTCCTTGCTCCCTTTGGGGTCTGTGACTGGGAAGAGCCGTGCCTCTGGCCCCCCCATCCCAGCCCCATGCCTGGGAGGCTGAGACTGGGGCACCGCACGCACCCGGGCTCGGAGCACTTGGTGGGGATGGGACGCAGGGCAGCAGAGGTCCATCAGCCACCTCCACCTGATCCCACGGGGTCAGAAGGTGGAGAAGCATTGCAGGAGGTGGGATCCCCAACAGACCAGCCCAAGCAGCTGGTGCTTTTCTTGTTTAGCAGCTCCTCTGGAGTTATTTGTCTAACACAGGTTAACAATCTCCTTTTTTAACTGCGCGGCAGATCAAAGACGACTTTTGTCTCAATGGACTCCTGGCTGGCTGACAAGTGCCCCAAGGCCTGGCCTCGTATTCCTGCGAGGCCCTGAATTCCTAGAAGAAAGTAAGTTTGTTCTCCCCTCCCTCCTTCCCTCCCTCCCTCCCTCCCTCCCTTTGCCCCCAGTGCCTGGCTCTTCCCCGAATGCCAGGGGCGCCCCCTACTCTGCCAGGCCCCTGGCAGGAAAGTCCCCTCCCCTTCTCCCGGCTGCTGGCGCTTGGGGGACGAGAGCCACAGCACACCCAGCACAAGGCAGCAGAGCACCTGGGCAGGGCCCCTGCTCTCCTGGCAGCCGCTCTGCGCTGCGGCTGTGACGACGGGGCCTCTCGGCGCGTCAGCTTTGCCTCCCTCCTCCCAGACGTCAGCAGCACTGTTTGGCCACTGCAAACTGATGCACGTGCAGCAATGCCCTGCAAAGAAGACATTCCCCCGTCCCCGCTCCCCACGCACACGCCCTCCCAAAATCAGCCTCCTCCCCAACTCCACCACCTCCTGCCTCTGGAGCTTTCTGCCAACACATGGTTTTGAGCACCAAGGATGCTGAAAGGTCCCCTTGCGATCAGCCGCTGCCGAGGTGGCGCAGGGAATATGCAGGGCTGTGCTCTGGTCCTCCCTCCAGCTATTCACAGGCAAGGGTTTCGGAGTTTTGCCCGAAGGTGTGCCTCTCTTGGTACCGCAGCAGATACAGAGGAGGAGGGAGCAGAGATTGTGCAACTGGCAGGGAAGGCAGACCCTCAGGGCTCAAGGAAACCAGCCAAGGATACTCCCAAGCTGAGGACTCTTCCAGTCCTCTTTTCTGAGGTGGTGTGTCTACGCACCCACGTGTGACTGCACACGGAAGGACAGAAGGGTAGCAGCAGTACCAGTCCAGGGTAGGGAAGCACCCAGCTGTCTGCCTCTCTGCCCAGGAGAGGAGGACTTTCCCAAGCATCTCCACACTGACCGCGGCAAGGGATTCTGGCAGCAGGGTCTTGAATGATCAGCCAGGCAAAAAAACCCAAACAAACAGCATTTTTTAATTCTCTCTGAAGCTGACACGAGGACCCCGAGGGGAGACTCCACCGCATTCCCTGGCAGAAAGCAAGACGGGCAGCACCTGCCACCAGCCCGCTCAACCCCAGAAGCTCTTGCTCCCTCGGCACAGGGCTTCCACCCTTCCAGCACCGCTCCTGGCTCCAGGCGGACCCCGACATCCGCCTGCCAGAGGACCACACGTGCCTATCCCGGCAGCAGGCACAACCCTCCTTACACGAGCCGCTTCCACGTGGAACAATGGCTTACATTTTCCTCCTTTAAAAGAATCAAACTTAACGTTTGACCTAACCCATGTTCCTAAAATACAGCCAGACCTACCCACCCTTTTACCATTTCAAGGGGGACTCCACTGCCCCACCCTGCTCCTCTATGCTCCCCCTACACCTCCCCTGCGAGGGCTGGAGGTATTTCTACCCCCGGGGCCGGCTGTCTACCGGCAGCACTGCAAACGGCGCAGGAACCACTGTCATTCTCTCCTGCTGCTGCGCATCAGCTGACAGTGAGAGGGAGGCAGGGACAACTTGCTTGGCTCCTTCCACGAGCTCACCCTAGACGTGTCATCCATCCCAGCTTCCACTGCTTTGTCCTTGTCACAGCCTCATGCTAGGAAGACGTGGGAAGAGCCCCGGAGCCTTGCACCAGGAAGACGTGACGGGGAGCTGGGCCGAGGTTACAAGCAAGCACCCAGCCGCACCCCATTCCTCGGGAATTCCAGAAAGCCCTGCCAGTGGGGCTTCACCCCAGCACAACCATGCTGGGCTCAGCCCATCTCTGTAAATGTTGCAAGGCAACTATTACAGCCCGCAGGGCAAATGCAAATGGGTTTAGCATCCTTGCTTCCCAATTGGCAAATACCTTCCCGCTGAGGCTCGTACTCCCTCCAGCTGGAAGAGCTCCAGGGCCCTCCAGCTCCAGATGGGTGTGATCGAGAAGGGAGAGGGACTCAGGAGGCTCCAGTCTCCCGGCTCAAGCCTCTGCTGATCATAGGAAGCTACTGTTCCTCATACACTTTCTCCAGAAGGGCTGGGGAAGAAGTGCAAGCCCCATTCAGAGGATGACTATGGTTCACCAGCCTGGTGGGAGTTGTGTTGTACGTGCCTGGTGCAGAAGGTGCAACACACTGCCCTCAAATTAGATGTGGGGACTGGCTGCAGGCAGGAGCATCTACCCAAGCAGAAACCTTCTTGGTTCCCTGGTCATAAACTGATGAATATCACGATGCCCCTCTAAGAAACCTAGAGCCAGAATTCCCAAACTCTAACCCTACTAGGCTGTCGTAGAGCTGTGCAGTCTTTCAATGTGATTACAACACAGAATAACAGCCCCCTGGGATCAGACACATCCATCTTCACCCTTCCCCAGGGCCAACCATAGCTGATGTTTCACGCTGCATGGGAGAAAGAGATCTGAGCCACCCACAGAGGAAATACCATCCTCTGCCCAAAACAAACATAACCACGGGGCAGCCCACAGCTCTAACTGCTTCCCTTTGCGGCTTGAGCGAGGGCAAAATGGGCCCATAAGGTGGTGATGGCGATGCTTCACACCCAGTCCCTTCCCTGCCACCCACAAGAGGGGCTGCCCGAAAATGAGAAAGGAAGAGAAAGAAATCATGCAAAGGGAGGAAAGTTTTGGTGGAAGGATATTTCCTGCCCCTGAGAACCCCTAAGCTGCAGATCCAACCCATGGTTTTGCCACCTTGGGTAGAGCTGAAGCAGGAACCGAGCACCGTGCGTAAATGTTAGGGGCTTTCTGATCCCCTCAATCTGCACGCAATCAGACGATGAAACATGGCAGCAGAGGTCAAAGGATTTGGGGTCTTGGGGCTCCTTTTCCTCCACCATGGCTCAGGGTGAGGCTTTGATTTTCACATAGGGAAACCGAAGAGGGCTGGGGTGTACGTTCATCAGCCAAAATCACCACCTGGCCCCCGCCCTGTGCCCGGCTTCCTCCTGAGCAGAGCGTGCAGGAGGACTGCAGGACAAGATGCTTGTGTGACCGTGCAAGCGCGGCCGCAGAGATGCACATCTTCTGCCTCTTCCCATGGCCCCAGCTAGACACACAGCCTACTGAGTAACCGTGCCACCCTGCTGTCGGTGTCTCTAGCCACGCTGTCCCCTTCCTCACCCCTTTCAAAGCCCCCGCCCTTTCTCCATCGACCCCTTGGCGATGCCAGGTTGGGTTTCACGCCCTGCGTTGTTCTGGAGGCGGCAACCGGGTCTGGGTCCCCCCCTCACACACGCTGCCACCATGCCAAAATAACCGAAGGGGGCGAGAGGCTCGGCGGAGCCGCCGGCTGGCACCGCGCCCCAGGGCGACAGCCGCCGGGTGAAGCCACCGGCGGGGCCGGAGGCTGTGGGCTCCCTGGGGCTCCCCAGCAGCACCCCTGCTCCCGCACTAACCAAGGGGCCGCTTCAGCCCCGTCTCCCCTTCCCCACCAGCCCCTGGCGCTGACTCCAGCCTGGGACAGACACGGGGGTGGGTTTAGTGCCAGGCGAAGCCCTCCCCGTGTGAGGGGAGGCGGCCCCTCCTGAGGGGGGAGAGCCGCCGCCGTGAGGCGGGAAACCGGCCCCAACGGTCGCTCCCCCTCAGGGCCGGGGGCGGCCGGCTCTGCCCGCCATTAGCGCGCCCGCGCCCCTGCGCAGCCCTTCCCTCAGAAAGGGGCAGGAAACCCGGCGGCCGCCCGGGTCCCTGGCCCTCGCCGTGCGGCTCCGCTCTCTCTCCCCCCTTCCCCCGGCCACCCCCGGGTTTCAACCCACCGCACCTGCGGGGCGAGAGGCACCGCCGCCGCCGCCGCCGCCGCCGGCCGTCTTCCCCCACCTCCGGGTCTGGCAGCTCGGCAGCACCGCCCGCTGCCGGCGACGGAAACTCACCTCCAGGCGGGCCAGGGGCAGGGAGAGGATGAACGCCAAGACCACGCCGAAATTCATCCCGACTTCAGGCCCCGCCGGCTGCGGGCACATGGACGGCGAGCCCCGGGAGGGAAGCGCTTCCCGCAGACAGTCCCGCGGCCGCCCGGCCTCAGGCATCGAGGGCTCCCCGCGTTCCCATGTCCCCTCCGAGCCGGGCTGGAGAGTTGCAGGAGCCCTTGGAAAAGGAGGTGGTGGTGGTGGTGGTGGTGGTGGTGGTGGTGGTGAGGGGAGACAGAAGTAATTCTCGGTGACTCGCCTGCCTCTGCGCTATCTCATAAGCCCAGTGGAAAAAAAAATGCAGTCCCTTGAAATTACAGGCATCCAGAGCCTGCGTGCCCCTCACCGCAAGGGATGCTTCAGTATTGCCGTTTGCTAGGTGGTCCACATGCTATTTTTCCTCTTGATTTTCTTCCTTTTTAAAATATATATATATGTAAGAGATTTTACATGCAGGTAGCAATGACTCAATGTTCTTAGAAAAAGATGCACAAAATAATAATTAAAGAGAAAAAAAACTTTTCCAAAGTTTGGTATGGAATCCAAAAAATAAAACCTTCTTCCTTAAGGTGTCCTTTTCTTAAAATGCTCCTTTTCTTCCTTATGCCCGCTTGCTTTTTAGCAAAAAGTTGCTAGTGTACACTGGATTTCTTCCCCTTAGATTAGATTCTGGCTTGGGTGCCTTCTCGTTCGAAGTGTTGGCGGTTTGCTTGGACGTGAGGTTTGCTTTGGGTTTGGAGACAGGTGAGAGCAAATGTTTTCGCTCTGGGTTGCGTGTGTGTGTGGTGCACTGAGCCTTGACAAGCCTCAGAGCAGAGCCGCTGCTGCCTCCCGCTCTCTGTTGCAACAAGAAAGAAGAAAAAAAAAAAAAAAGCAGAAAAGGTAAAATTGAAAGGGAGGCGAGCGAGCTGATGGGTCTTTATTTTAGTCTGCGAGCTGCAAGAGAGACTAAACTGGCACTCGGGGCTGCTCCTTTTATAAAGGAGAGGAGATGGGTGGAGCATAACTTGCCATCCTCCTCTTGGCTGGGTATCAAGGCGAAAAAATCTAGCGAGGGAGTAGCACTCCGTTGCTGACAAAATAAAAAGTGTGTTAATTTAAATGATAAATTAATTAAAAATGACTAATGCTCTAATAACTGGTATAATGTGGCTTTAATATCACGTGAGGAATGGGGACAGAAATTCCTTCCTCCTCGGCAAGAGATAAGAAGAGAGGAGTTCCCGGCACGGTAGTTTGTTATTTTTTTGGCCCCGGGTTCCCAGTGTTGCAGTCTGGAGCCCATTTCTCTAAGCTCTACTCGCCTTCTTCCCTGCCCTGCTACACCACTAGCTCCGGGGAGAGAGATGGCTTTAATATCTTACATCTCTTTGTGTGCAGGAGAGAAAAAAAAAAAAGCCAGAGAAATTTAAACATTGCTACCAGACAATCTGGTGTTGCTCGTGGCACCGGGAGGTATTTTGCTGCATGATTATCTCCACAATGTAATAAACATCTGAAGGGAAGGGAAATTAAGCAAGCAGATATTTGCGGGGGGGGGGGGAGGATAGGGAGGGAAAGGCTGCTAACAGGTGAGTTCAAGAAAGAGTCATATCCTATTGAAAAAACACCCGTACGCACGCCCTCTCATGTACATACGAGTGATCTCCCGGTGCGGAGCTGCACACTCGCAAAGCGCACTCCAGGCACGACCAGGAGGGGTTTCTGCACCATCTTTGTGCAGGCTCATATCCACCGATACATTCCTGCACCGTCATGCACCGCAGGCACTCGGCAGGCGTTCGCTCTGAATCCCAAGCATCTTCCCTGCTTTTTCTATGCTACGCACACGCTTCTATTCGAGCCGCTCGCATGCACAGCTACGTGCAAATTTTGTCTCATTCACACATCCCTGGGCATCCATGTGTTCTCCTTCACTCTCCCCCGCTCTCTTCCTTTCTCACATACATACACCCACCGGCATACCAGTGGCCTCATCTCACAGCATCGCACATGCTCCCTTAGACTATCTAGGTGCCTGCAAGCCTCATGCAGCCAACTCGCTCGAAAACACACGGTCTCGCGCCAGCACTCGCGTATGCACCATCCAAAGTGTCCGGGTATGAGGAGCAGCTACCAGAACTGAGCAGCGGGCAGCCCACCAAATGCGCTGCTGTAGTAGGCACCTGACAACACCTCCCAGCTTGGCTAGCTACACCCCCGAACCTGACTTTGGTCTCATGGGTGTGGATATTGGTCAGGAAGCACAGGGACACAAGGAGGACTGGGGCTCCTCCAAAATAGCATGTCTCCTCTGCTCCTCCCATCGCAGAGACAGGTAACTCAAACACAAAATGAAAGGTCCTAAGGTAGGGCAGTGTGCCAGGATGCTCTTGGGTCACAAAGGATCACCGCACTTCACCCTGACCCAGAGGAAGAGGGGGCAGATTTCCCTGCAGGTGGGGAGGTCGTCAGAGCCGTGCCACCTCCAAAGCCTGGGCCATCTGAGGTGCATGAGTGCGGAGATAAGGAGTGTCCTGGGAGTCCCTCAAACCGAGTCTGAAGTGGCTCGGTCCCAATTTTGGAGCTCAAGTGGAAGGAAATGGAAATGCAATGCATACCTTTGCTTGTTTCCACCGCCAGAGACCTTAACAGGACTTTGCCTTAGATGCTCCAGCCATGCTAGCCCTGTCCCACCCGAAATTCCTCAGAACGCTCTTAGAATTCCCCTCATTCTCCATCCTGGGCCAGCAGCGTACCAGCCATTTCACGTGATGACAGTTTGGCTCTGACCGCCCGGCAGGGTGGAGCTACTACCCTAGCGTCTACCTGGGCGCTGAAATTCCTTCTTAAATCTCTAGGAGGTTCCAAAAAAAGGTTTTAAAAGGGCCTGGGTCCATCTCACCTCGCTCCAGATGGCACCGGCCAAAGGAACGCCGTAGCCCTGGCGTCCCTGGTGGTCAGCAGGAGGAAAGCCGAGGATTTGGACTGGCCAAACCAGCTTCTGGAAGTCCCTCTATCTGTGTAGAGGGAGCTGAGGATGGCTAGGTCCCAAATGTCCATGACCCCACTACGTGTTTAAAGTTCATAAGGGGTAAATGGAGGCTCGGGTGCCCTTAGAGGGGATCTCTGCCCTCGAATAACCTGGCGTGGCTCCACCACCTTCGCACCAAGCTGTGTAGGGGGTGCCCTCTGCCGTAGTGGCTGCCTGGCCAGGACAGAACAGCCTGCGTGTGGGAGGGCTGATTAAACTCCGCAGCAGGGAGAGGTATCACCGCCGGAGAGGAGAAGGACTCAGCAGTAAGCTAGCAGGGACTGCTGCAAATTTCTTGCTCAGTAGCAACAAGAGCTGCTGCAAGGCCATGGTTTTGGGGGGGCTATGTGTGGTGTGTGTGGGGGTTTTTTAAATATCCAGCTACATTACATGTGAGCTGGGATAGAAATAGAGTTATTTATTTTCATGTGCATGATGCCGGGCAGTTTTTAGAAGCTCGACACCAGAAACAAAAAGCTAATCCCTGTTGAACTTCCAGACGGCAAGGAAGAGGATGTTTGGAATTTGACTAATCATCTACCTATGACCCTGCCTGGAAATAGAGCAAAATGATATTCAAGCCGCTCAGGCTTCAGTTGCTTTTCCTTACTCTCTGCTTTTAAGACGGGGACAGATTTTTCTCTAGTGAGGTCTTTAGACTCACTAAAGGCTGGGCCAATCTCACTGGCATTGAGTTCAACAGGGGCATGTGCACTTAAAACTGCTGTGCCTTGAGCCGGGCAGGTGCTCCTTTGATTCTCTTGCTTTTACAAAATTAGCATGTCATTTATCCCACAAACCCCTAAATGTAATGGGGTCGACTCTATCTTCCCCTTACCTGGCCTGTGGGTTGGATGTGGAGGCCCGCGGGGCTATCGGTGTCCCAGATATCACAGGACAAGAGTTTGAAACCACCATTGCATATGGTGGGAAGACACTTCAAGGTTACACGAAGCAGCTGGACCGTAAAAATGTCCCGTTAGAGCATCGTGACTGGACAAGGTCCGGTTGCAACTCTGCTAGCTGGCAATGGCCCTGCAGACAAACCGCAACAAAAACAGAGATTTCATAAGAGCCTGTAGCAGGGTTTCTTGTTAAAGCGCTTTCAACACCACTATAGCTTTCTAACCTGCAAACAGCTGAACTCATCTCTCCTTGGTTATTTTCTTATCACTAGGGAGGAGGACAACACGTGTCTGAGGACAAGAGGCAGTTCCTTGCTTCAAGGCTGCTCTCCCCTCACCTCGTGCTGGTGGAAAAAATTATCTACTAGCCACCATCCACAGAGGCATGATGTGAGGGGTGATATCTTTTCCTTTTTTTTTTTTTTTACATTTTTAGTCGGGGGAGAGAATTGTGAAACAGCAGGAAGAAAAACAGGGCTTACAGTGGAAAGCAAGACTCAATCTGAACAGCTGAGATGTCTCAGCCTCTCCATGATGAGTCCTATTTTGAAAAACAATCAATGGAAAGAAATTAGGAGGTGTTGACAGCCAAAGTGTAGTCAGCCCGCCCACTCAAGGTATCTAACTTAGGTGT
Source organism: Sagittarius serpentarius (assembly GCA_034782735.1). Classification (NCBI taxonomy): domain Eukaryota; kingdom Metazoa; phylum Chordata; class Aves; order Accipitriformes; family Sagittariidae; genus Sagittarius; species Sagittarius serpentarius. The sequence continues at coordinate 27,571,506 of JAVKLA010000024.1, forward strand.
TGCTCCCGCTCCGGTCTCTAAGTTCAAGAGAACGATGAGCAATCCCTACGCCTACTCCGCGGGGCTGCCGCAGCCGTCAATGGAGGGGAGCAGCCGTGACACTGAAATGAAGCACCTAGAGTAAGTTTTATGCCTAGTTTACACCAGGAGGCCCGTTCTGCGGGTGCATCGGTTTTACGCCACATCTCCCAGTTGTATGAGGTTTATCCCGACCCAAGTGATCAGAACAGAGTCATCGTACATAGCTTACACCGCTATTTACACCATTAGCCCCAGAGGCTGCCGCCGTGGCAGCTGCCCTGACTTCCTAATGACTGAGTTTGGTCTAATGGAGGAAGAAAGGAGGAAGGGAGAAGAGAGACCAAAGGAAGGAGAGAGAGACAGGCAGGGAGCCTGGTGTTTATATTTGGTGCTGGAGAAAGGCAAGAGCCTCGGGGTGCCCAGGGCTTGCGTAATTTGCCTTCTCGCCCCTGGCGCTGGCAGGGAAAATACTTTCCAAGGATGAGTAAAGCCCTCACAGAGCAACTGGCTCCAGGGAAAAGGGAAGGTGTCACCTGGCAAGCAGGCGTTCGATGGGACCTGCCAGGCTTCCTCAGGGAACACCCCCCTGCCTGTCTGTCCCCGGCAGAGGGATTCCCCCAGCCCCTCACCACCTCCCTCATCTCACCCATTCCTGGCAGAAACCTGGCAGAGAGGAGAGGATGGGGAAGGGGAACGGGCGCACAGACGCATGCAGAGGGCACAGCACAGGGCAGAGAGGAAGAGGGCTCGCGCCAGCCGCAGCCTGCTGCCCCGCACTTCGGGGTGAAGGAGAAGGCAAAGGCATTTCACATCTCTGCAGATGTGCAGCTCGACGCGGGATTCAAAGAGGGAAGGCAGAGCTGGGGGGACTGACTTCCCAGCGCTTTCCCGTGTGCGTACACGTTCCTGCACCAGGTGGGGAGGAGGGGATGCAGCCTTCTCTGCTCACGCTACCATATATTTCTTCCCCCCACCAACCCCCAACTTTAGGGTAAAAGGGAACAATTTCCTTACTCTGGCAACCATCCATTATGTCTATGGATCTGCTCCCCACCCCATTCCCCCTCTCTTTCCTGTTTTGATGAAAGGAAAAAATGTTCTGCTTTCCTTCTTTATTTTTCCAGACTGGTGAATAGCACTCGAAAGGAATTTCTCTCCCTCCCCCTTCCCCTCTCCCAGTATAATAAATATATGCGTATGTGTGTGTGTGAATACACCACACATCGCAGGTCATCTGTTGTTTTTCAAGAGGCATATACTATTTTTGTTTCCAAATTGATTAGGTGGGCAGCGGTCCCCCTTTCCACTGACACCACCCCAAACACCGCTTCCCCTGCCCTCGGTTTCTGCCACTCACCGTCTCCCCATCCTTTGCCCCTGGGTCCGCAGCGAGCGGCGGTTGGCGGTGGCAGCAGTGAGAAGGAAGCTTGCTGATCTGGAGTAAAAATAGCCCCAGCAGTTACTCAGCTCAGAACGTAACATGACTCATGATGTGAAATGAAGATGAGGGTCGAAAACCAAAAGCAAGCGGCTCTCCCTCCCCACCTGCTATCTCTGCTCATGTCACAGAGCAAGACCCACTCTAAATAGTGCTCGCTGCGGGTCAGGGCATTGGCCAAGGCGGAAAGCCCCGTGTGAGCTACCCGCGAGAGCTGGTCCTCCTGCCTGTGCCAATTCGGTTGTGCCGACACCAACGGCGGGCAGATTTGGTGATGCTGCGCCCAACTCTCAGCTTATTTACCTCCTGTAAGCCACAGGCCTCGAGCAATACTGGCATCCCCTTGATACAGCGGGACGACACAGCCTGCAGCACCGTTGTGCCAGCGTAGCCAGCGCCTGGTTTGCAACAGCACAAATGCAGCCGGGCATCCCGGTTTGCCGGCACGCACCGTGGCCTGAGCCTGTGATGGGGAAGATGAGTGGGTTCGTGTCCATAGCCCACCCTGTGCCCTGTCTCTGTCCCCGGGCAGGGTGCCCCCCGCGCGGTGTGGAGGACACCCTGCTCCCTAGGGCGCACAGGAGAGCAGCAGCCCTGGCATGGCAGTAGGCAGGCCGTCGCTATCTGCTGGCCTGTGTAATAAAGGAGGGAGTTTAAAAATAGACTTTGAGCTGCGGTGCCGGAAAGGCAGTGAGACGTATAGAGCGGGTGTGTATTTATCCTACACGCCCTGTGTCTGATGCCCCGCTGGCATGGGGACCTGCCCCAAAGCAAAGGCGCTATTTGCCCGTCGTGGGTGCTTGCCGAGGGGCCCTCGTGCCAGTCCTTACTGCCGCCTTGACCGCAGATGGCAGTGGGTGCGCAGGGTTGAGGGGAGCCCCAAGCTCTGGCTTGCAGGTACCAGGGCTGCTCAGAGACGCTCACCCACCACCCCATCCCCAAGGCCTTTTGGAGCAGCGAGACACGTATCTCTCACCCACGCCGGACCGACCCGATCTGCGACTCCTCCACCCCCGTATACCCAGACAAAGTGGCATCTCTCAGGACAAAGCCTTTCAATAGATCCCCTGCCCTCTGCCCTCTCCCGAACAATGAGAAATCAAGGAATATTGTCCGAGCTGAATAAAAAGATCTAAATTTAGAGCGTCTGATGTGTTCTTGGTTTCCTGCCATGACTCCCCTCCTCCTCCCCGGCCTCCCTTTTCATTGCTCGCTAGCCTTGTGCACAGAAAGGTTTCTGATGGGGTGAGATCACCACAAAGACCCTGTCTCCCCAGTGATGAGACAGAGGGGAATTCCAAGTTTGACTCTAGTCTCTATTTTCGTAGGGCAGGGAGGAGGAGAGCACACCGGTTTTTGCCTCACCAGCTTAGATGTGCAGAGAGGAAACCTAAGGTCAAGAGAGAGGGAACTTTCTCTCCCGCTTCAATCGCCTCATGTCCCGGCCTTGACGTGCCCCAAACACTCTGTCCATATGTTTCCACCCGCCCGTGGCATCCTCGCCGCCAGCTCCGCCACGGCAAGTCCTTGGAGCAGCGCTGCCCCTGTGCTGTTCCAGCCCAGCAGTCCCGGCTTGCAGGACCCTCACTGTTCTCTCGCTTTCCCCGAGCAGGTCTGGCAAGGAGCAAGCAGCTCAGAAAGAGCAAATAAAGGCAGAAAAAAGCCTGACCCAACCGAAAAAAAGCCAAGAGGGGAGGGAGACAAGGGGTGTTATCCAGCAATGTACTCCTGATATTTAAATAAGGGACTCCCTTGGGTTCGTGCCTGATAAGGCTGGGTGTCAGGGGAACATACTCATTTGTTTTCCTCTTTAAACAAAAAGGCCTTCCCATAACCACAGTGAGGAGGGAGCCAACACCTCTTGACGAACAGACTTGTCTTAAGTGCACACGTGGGAAGTCTTTCTGTCTTGCTCCTGGAGAGGAAAAAAAGCCTAGACTGTGAGTATTGACCACGCCACTCGGTGCCAGTGGAAAGGGGAGCGTGGGCCAGCAGTATTTTCTGCATGAGGATGGACACCAGGAACTAATTCGAGCTTGCCAGCACGTCTGCGGGGTGTCTGGAGGTGCAGAGGTCCTTTCTGATAGCGGGATCTAGGCAGATGGGCTGGGGGACTGCCTCAAAAGCAAGGAAAACTCCTCCTGCCCTCCTTCAGCTTTGAAGAGCGTCTCCCAAGAGCCTACTCCGACCCTGCCCGGCTTGGTGGCTGAGTCGGCGAGCAGGTGGAGCAGGGCTCTGAGGCCAGCCAGGCTCTCCCACACTTTGCTCTCTTTCCCTGGCTGCGTAATCTGGCAGGGTGACGGGGATTATGAGTCTTTTTTATTATTATTAATGTTATTAATATTAATTTCTCTTTTGCCAAGAGTTTGGGGGCAGGCTCTTTCGAATGATGCTCGCATGTGCCAAGGACAGCACGGCAAGCGTGTCAGCGCCGTCTGTGGGACAGGACGGGGGGAAGGAGCAGCACTAGGTGCTCACAGGGAGGGGGAGAGCCACCACAGCCCCGGCCGACATCGTGTGAGCAGGCAGAGAAACCGAGCAGGGCTGGACCCACTGGAGCAGAGGGGAATGCCCCCCTTCTTTCCCTTGAGCCCCCAGCACGTGGGGTTCAAGAAGCCAAAGGGAGGGCCAGGAGCCATTTGTTGGTGGAAAGCGAGTTTAATGCCCGTTCCCAGCTCGGCGGTATTGGCAGCGCCAGAGGCTGGGGAATGGAAAAGTTCAGGCCTCCTGTTCCATGTGCAGCTGCTGCCAGAAAGCATCAGGCTAATGGATGCAGCAGGGTGGGAGGGGAAAAACCAGCATCAAGGCCGCTGGAGATGAGGCCTCCTACCATGGTCTGGCTTGTCACCAGTGTGAGGGAGTGGCAAGAACAGGGCTGCTCCCTGAGAGAGGACGAGCCAGGAGCCAGGAGTGAAGCCAGCCCAGGTGGTGACCCCGCTGATCCGGGTACGGTCCCTCAGTACCTGAGCAGAGACAGAGATGGGACAGGAGATGAAGCGACCTACCAAGTGGGGACAAGTGGTGTTCAGCCACCCGAGACCGAGCAATAACAGCTCTGTGATGCACTTAGGTGTCCGGGGCCCCACGCGCGCTACACTGACTGGCTCAGCTTGTGCCTACCCTCCGCCGGCAGGCGCGGGTAACCCATTGAACCCCGTTCGTGATGCGGATGGGGCACTGCAATTCTTCCCCATGCACAAGGAATTCCCAGTACGTGTGGGTCATAAGCTGGTGTTGATTAGGTCCTTGTCAATTTTTATAATTTTTTTTTTTTTTTTAAAAAAGGGCCACAAAGATGATCAGAGGGCTGGAGCAACTCTCCTATGAAAAGAGGCTGAGAGAATTGGCGTTGTTCAGCCTGGAGAAGAGAAGGCTCCGGGGAGACTTTATAGCAGCCTTCCAGCACCTCAAGACGGCCTACAGAAAAGTTGGGGAGGGACTTTTTACAAGGGCATGTAGTGATAGGAAAGGGGTAATGGCTTTAAACTGAAGGAGGGCAGATTTAGATGAGATGTAAGGAAGAAATTCTTCACTGTGAGGGCGGTGAGGCACTGGAGCAGGTTGCCCAGAGAGGCTGTGGATGCCCCATCCCTGGAGGTGTTCAAGGCCGGGCTGGATGGGGCTTTGAGCAACCTGGTCTAGTGGAAGGTGTCCCTGCTCATTGCAGCAGGGGCGTTGGAACTGGGTGATCTTTGCAGTCCCTTCCAACCCAAACCATTCTATGATATGACATAAGTGGGTCTAGAGTCCGTCTAAGAAAACCAGTCAGTAAGCCAGGACAGCAGGAGACAGGACCGGGCACGGGTACACCTACAGCATAGCTGGGGTTAAATGGAGCTCCTGGGCCATGAAGATGTCTGGGTGCAAGTCCCAGGTGAGACTGGCCAGGACAGATAAGGCCCAGTAATGCACTCAGGGTCCTGACAATCATTAAGGTATGTTCTCACACCTTGTGGAGGTCTGGGCTCGATGGACGGCTCCTTGTGAAATGCCCTGGCTGCTGTTGGTTGGGTGTCACACAACCGGGGCAGGGACGTGGAGCTGGGTCAGGATGGTGGCACAGAACCAGGACAAGGTCACAGTGTAGGGACAGGGGACTTGGAGCCAGGTTGGGATTGTAACTTGGAAGCAGTGCAGGGACAAGAATCTGCTTCAGAGACACAGAGGTGAAAAAGAGGTCCCAGAGGCAGGCAGACACGGGGAGGGGTGCCAAGCCCCCACTGCAGAGAGGCCAGGTACTGGTAGGTGGCATGACAGAGCCAGCACTGAGGAGCCACAGGGACAGAAAAAGGGATGCAGTAGTGCCCTAGGGTTGTTGGGGAAGCAGCGGGGTGCAAGGTCCGTGGCCTTCACCCAAGGAGGAGGCATGGGGCCAGGTCCCACGCAGCCCGAGGACCAGGCTCCGTCGTGCGCAGCTCAGGACTGGAGAAACCTGAGCTCATGGCCAGCAAGCAGCAGGAGCAGGGCTGCCCCACACAGGGAACCAGTCCAGGGCCAAGCACAACCCCAACGTGGTCCCACAAGCGATCAGCACCACCAAGGTGACAACGGGGACAGATTCCAGCAGCAGCCCTAGACAAGGCGAGGTCCAGTCAGGAGCAGCAGGAGACAGGGCTGGAGACAAGGCTGCAGCATAGGTCCGAGGTGCATCCTGGAGGCAAAGCTGCTACCAGCTAAGGTCTGGAGTCCCTCTGGGACAACCAGTCAGGAAACCAGGACAGCTGGGGACAAGGCCAGGCACAGATACACCTCCAGCGTAGCTCAGGCCAGAAGCAGGTACCTGGACCTGAGCTTAAATGGAGCCCTTGGGCAGAGGGGTGGTGGTTCCAGGTGAGCCTGGTTGGGGCCATTAAGCCCCACGGATGTGCTCAGGGCACTGCCAAGCATTAGCCAGCCCCATGGCAGGACATTGCCAGCTCTCCAGGGTGTGGGGCCCGTAAATCTGTCCCTGGTGAGGCTCACCATCCGGGCAGGATGTTGATTACCTAAACCAGCCAGAGGGAAAAGAGGCTCGGAAGCCAAGACACACCTGAGCAACACGTAGTCAAGATGAACTATCCTTGCCTGGCCTCATCCTTCTTTCACTCGCTCTCCCTTTCCCTCTGGAATGACAACGCAAGATACTGCCTCCATCTCTGAAATCTATGCCAAGAAACTTTTATTTTTAAATCTGCAAACAATGACCTAGCAGCTGCTCCAAGACTTTTTTTTTTTCCTTGCTAACAGAGTAGAAATTATATATATTTAATTAGCTCATCGGAGCTAAATTTCCCTTCCCACCATTCTTCATTAAAGGCAGATGTAAAATGACCCCCCGACTCCAATCTCAATTGAAGGGGGTGTGACCCCTCTCCATCTAACAGAAGTTTCCAGAAAGCCAGTTTCTCCCATCCTGCCTCTTTGCTTTGTCCAATTGTTGGTAGAGGGAGCCAAGAGTTTAAAATGCCATTTTGGCTGCCTCTCCATTATCTTGGGCAGAGGGAGGGTTGAGATACCTCAGAGAACGGAAAAATCCTGATAAAGGAGGGGAGTGTGGTACAGATATACCTCACATCTTGCAGGACTTTGGACCCAGCTGGGATCCAAAGATGCTTTCTTGTTGTTAAAAAAAAAAAACAACCTTTTTTTTTTTTTAAATATCAGCCATCTCAAGATCTTGCTGGACTTGAAGTCAAGCCCAGCCTGCAGGTCTTTACCCTCTGCACCCAGAGGCTAGCCCTTCCCCGTGCATTGGCCATGTGCCACTCCAGGGCAACTCTCCCGACCTCACGCAGGGCGAATGGGGCCTGGGAGCTCCCCGCAGCCTTGCGCTGCCCGGATGGGGCTGCCGGCACCACGCACGCACACCGCGCTGCAGGCAGTGCTGCCAATGCCGGCAGAGGACCGTCGTCACCGCATTGGGATTGTCTAACACAGTGTGTGCATTCATCGGCCTGAGGCACGGCAAGGGGATACGGTCTCCTGTTCACACCACTGATGAAAATTGGATTAAAACATGCAAAACATTTTGTTTTCTTCGTGCTCTCCCTGAAGGGATTCCCCGAAGGCACTACTTTTCTTCTCCTGTCCCCTTTTTTGAGGAAAGGTTCTGGTCTGACTGCCCTGGTCCCTAAGGTCCAGAAGTGATGAAGGAGCACACATCCCCCTTTTTCTCCCCCCCGCCAACCTGCCAAGATATTTGTGTGGGCAGCGGGAGACAGAGTTCGTGGCACGCACGTCCTCTGCAGCCACCACTCCCCGGTTTGAGGAGGCGCGTGTGCTCCAAGGTGCAACAAGGCCTCATCCTTTCCACTGAAGCAGCCAGCCAGGGATATCGAGCCGTGGATCTTGGTACCTTTGCCACTTCTCAATCTTTCTGCCATCCTTCTTCTCATTCTCCCTCCCTCCCCCTCACTTATGTATGGCCTGGATCTGGACTTGTCTTAACTAAGCAGAAAATAATAGCACGCTGGATGCTTCTGGCATGCTCGTCTGCCACAGCAACTCGGACTTGACTCAAAGCCATCGATCTAGGTGGTTGGCTCTTACTTTGAGAGGTGTCAGGATTTGGGGATCAACGGCTACTGGATGCATATGATATGAGTTAGGCCCCTCCGGATGCCCCAGCCTCCCAGGTCAATTTGCTTGGCGTAGGCCCAAGACAGGACATGCCAGACTGGCTGTTTTGGACCTGGCAGTTGTTGGCAAGTCTGGGCTTCTCTGCATTGCCCCGACCTTGTGTTGGGTATGCCTCAAAGTTTGGGAGTTTTTTGCTTACTGCCTTAATCTCCCCCAGTGTCTCAGCCACAATAGAAGGTCAAGTCAGACGTAAAGGCCAGCTCCTGCTGCTGCTCCGAAGTGACTGCGAATAGGTCAGACTTATCTCGAGAAAACACAGCTCCAGGAACGGCATGGCCCCTCTTGTCAACCTGTCTGGCCTCTCTTTCTCCTTTCCTCTCACTCGCTCCCGGCGGGAGCCTCTGCGAGGCTGCCGGGGCCACGGGAATCTCAGCAATGCCGGTGGCACAAAGCCCCCTCCGGTGACAATAGCTCCTTCCTTCCTTCCTTCCTTCCTTCCTTCCTTCCTTCCTTCCTTCCTTCCTTCCTTCCTTCCTTCCTTCCTTCCT
>JAVKLA010000024.1:27580170-27604192 GCA_034782735.1 Sagittarius serpentarius
CTTCCTCCCGTCCTCCCTTCCTCCCTTCCTCCCTTCCTCCCTTCCTCCCTTCCTCCCTTCCTCCCTTCCTCCCTTCCCCTATTCCTCTTCCACCTCTGCAGCTCTCACACATTCCCAGAGCTGCTCCCAGGGCCCTCCAGAAGGTTCTGAGCCACCCCCCTCTCCTGCCCTCCTCCCCCAGCCTGGCTGGCCCCCGCTGTGCAGGGCAGCCAAGCGGGTGCTTTTCGGGAGGAGGGGTGTCCCCACGATGCAGCTCTGCTTGGGAACAGATGTATTTACATCTCTGTCTGTGACTGAGGGTGTGGTTTCAAAATTGGCGCGAGTCGCTTGGAAAAAAGCTTCTGGAGAAAGCGGCGCTCCTGCCTTCTCCCCTCTCCCTCCAGCTGTGCATTCCCTCTGGTTTTTTCCTGGTTTGTTCATTTTGCTGGGATCGTTTTCAGCCGGATCAGCTCCAACTTGCCATCCGGCCACCTGCTCGCTTGTGCTGACGTAGGAAGCTGGAGAAGGCACGGCCAGGACGGAGGCACCAGCCCTTTTGCTGGCACCAGAAGCTTAGACCAGAGGAAACCAATCCTGAAACCACCCGCTCCCAATCCTTCCCTCTTCATGCTGGGGAAGTATCCCTATGGCTATGTGGGATGTATGTATCTGTGGCTCTGCCTCCACACAAGGGATGCTCCACACATCTCCAGAAGGCCACATAAGTGTGCGCAGGGAGATTTTTGCCATACAACCTCTTGCATGGGAATGGGTGCCGTGCAAATGGCCCGGAGGTTCTCTACGGACTCAGCACGATCTGTGCCTGTGGGATCATTTGCATTTCTTATGCGAGGCAGCCGTGCACCGCGGCACAGCTTTGCCTTTTCCTTGCCCACATGGAATATGATAAGCCTGGAGCTGGGAGCCAAACCCACACGAGCCGCTCCGTTCTTCTGGGCTTTGGCTGAGGGAAGCGAGGCTGGAAGAAGCGGCAGGGTTGCTGTAAGCCACTGTCTTCTCCCCCTCCTCCTCAGCCTATTTCCTGACACAGTTCCTATATAGGACAAGTTTCTGTTGCAATCAACTATTAGGTTAATGAAGCCTTGAATTAACCCCCCTTTTCTCCCCCCTCTCCAGGGAAACTGTCCCAGCAGGCAAAGCAAATCCCGGGTATCTGTTCTCCGCTCGGAGGGAGGCACATTCCCAAGGACACGTGTGGGAACTTGGGCTGGAGTCCCCTGCGGGGAGAGGGCTGGTTGATACGGACCTTTAAACCCCGCTGTGCACAGGGACACTCACCACCCTCACCGAGGATAGTAGGAAGAGGGCGAGGGAGAGGTGGGTTGTGTAATTGGGATTTCTCTTACTCAACAGACAGCAACCCCCCGGGGCACCAGCAGATAACGGGGCAGTGGCTGGTAAAGGCGTGAGAGCTTTCGGACACTGCCTGGCAAGGTGTTCGCTGGCTCCAGACAGGCTGGTTCACCGGTAGTCTGGAGGGTGACCTGGCTGCGTGGCTCAGAAGAAATCATTGGATTTAGAGAGAGGCTTTTCCCTTCGTTTGGGAGCTTTTCTACCGAGGCACAGAGCTAGTGCAGGGCCACCCCGACTGCCGGCTTAGCCAGGGGTGGTGAGCACCCTTGAAAACCTGCTGATGCTGGACTAAGCAGTGTATTTTTCTAATATGGCGCTTTTCCTCATTCAAGGTTTGCCCTGAGGTTTCTGCCTGACTCTACACGTTTCCCGAGACATTTTTTGCCTTGAGCACTGATGGAAATTACCAATCTAAAGACTTCAGTATATTAATACTTGTTTTCCTGCCTCTTCTTCTGGATTGAGGGGATGCAGCTTAGCTCATGGTGGGGCTAGCAGAGTCTTTCCCTCTGCCTTTTATGTTCAAGGGGGCACGCTAAAGGAGCAGGCTTCTCCCCTCATTTGCACCTTTACTGCATCCCAGATCTGGAGTGACGCTGGCTTCCTTCTGCTGAGGGACTGGGCTTGTCGGGAGCTGGCGGCCGCGGGGTGTTCTCTGGTCCTGCTCTGGCTCCGGGCAGGGATGCAGCAATGGGCTCCGAATCATAAAGACCTGTGATTTTTGCCGAGAGGTAGTGCTGGGTAGAAATGCCAAACTCGGACTGATGTTTCTGTAAAAAAGCGGGCAAGCTGGAAGGGGCTGGGGGGAGGAAACGTGAGTTGTACAGAACAGATCCTTTAGTCCTGTCTGGCACTAGCAATAATAGCAACAATAGTAATATTCATCATCATCACAGCATTCCGATATCAATTTCCATCTTGCAATTTCTGTGTGTGCACTGACTCATTTCTTTTCCCTGGTGAGACAGGGAGGAATTGTTAGCCCGTGGCAGATGTGGGGAAGCAGACATCCCAAGCCCTGCGGAGAGGGCCAGTAGTGGGGTTTAGTTGGTAAATCAGTCCCTGCCTTCTAGTTCCACATCCACAAGACCCTGTGCGATAAGTGTCTACTAAAAGATGACTACCCTGTCATGGTACCCCAGCCACAAAGGACTCGGTGAATCAAAGCAACCGTCTCTCCGAAACTATTTGAGATTATTTTTTCCCTAGCAAAGTTGTTACGGTGTGTGGGCACATGGGAAGGTATTTACCACCACTGTAAGCTCCTGAAGTCATGTTATGGGCTTTAATTTTCAGTGCTGTGGCTCTGGCACCTCGCAGTAGGACTAAATTGGCTAAGAAGCGTATCTAACCACGGAGCCATCCGTGTGACGCATGAGCCACCGAGTGCAATGAAAGGCAGGCTCGTGGCTGAAGCCTTTTTCCCAGGCCAGCCTCCCCCGCTCCCAGCTGTGCTGGGCAGGACCCTCTTCGCAGCGATGGGACCGTTGCGTCTGCAGCTCCGTGTCATCGCTGGCTATGCCTGCCCGCATTCAATAGCGGCCATTGTCCCGGGGAAAGGTCACCCAAGCCAGGCACGCAGACGGCAGCGAGCGTGGAGGCTGCTGCTGGAACAACTGAGCGCGGGGAAGGGAAGCAGGGGCAGAGGGCAGAGGGGACCGAGGGGGTGGAAGGGGCAAGGACGTCGGAGGAGGTCTGGGTTGCCTCCTGCTTGGGGGAGGTTTTGGGTCCGTACGTAGTGAGGAATCGGACAATTGCCACAGGGGTAAGCTTGCGTTTGTGTGGGCAGCACACGGACCCCAACAGCGCTGGGAAATGTCTAACACCAGAAAGCTCAAGGCTTTCCTAGGCAATCTGCTTTTCGCATAACTGGCTGCGCTTTTCTTTCCTTCCCGTCTTGAACGCAGCGCTTGCAGGGCTTTAATGGCTTTAGCACCACACCTACAACCAACATCACCTAGTCTCCTCTTACACGTCTCAGTCCCCAGACAAGTGCTGCGATTTACTATGTCTGACCTTGCGCTGTGCGACACAATGAAGGAATGTCTTCTGCACAAGATCCCATCGCCTTTATCATCCCGACGAGGTGCTGCGTTCGCAGTGCCGGGGATTTTTACGCCTGTTCAGCGAGACCTTTGTTCCCCAGCCTGTTAGCATTGGGCCATTTTGTGCTTCTTACTGAAGCTTCAGAAAGAAGCAGGGCTGGAGCCATTCTGGCAGTCATTTCTTTTCCCCTCATCCCCCCACTCTGGAAAACACACTGGAATTTCAGTAACAAATATTCCTCCAATTTCACGATCAGATGTCTGGGTCACGAGTCCCACCCTGGTTTCTGTAGCACAGCTTCTACCAGCCCAGGGTGGGCGTCTGCCTCCACCAATTCCTGCCTGCGAGGATATCCATGAAACCACTCACAAAGTCAAAGCAATTGCCAGCATTTTTTCCTAATCTATTCATAGTTCTGTAGGGCTTTAGTCAATGCTCTGGAAGCATATGCCATTGGGTGATCATCTTGCATTTGAACAGCTGCTAATCTCTGCAAATTTGCATTCACCAGGGTTTTTAGCCTCCTCGTTAAACTCAGGGCATTTAGTTTTGGGGTTTCTATAACAAGTATTTTTTAATTTTCAAAAGCAGTTCTCTTCTCATTATCAGAGGGATCACCTTGGGACAATCATTCTCCAGGGAGAACAGAATGGAGATAAATTAGAGATGCATTTAATTTTAATTCATTTAACGTGCCCAGGGTGAGCTGGAGGGTGGGCAGGGCGTCACGGGAGAAAGAAAAGTGAGAGCAGTTTGCCCTCGGGTACCTGTGGAGAGAGGCCTGGCTCATTACGTTATGAGACACCCTCATTTAGGAAAGATCACAGACCCGGGTTTTGCCCCAGACCCTGCGGAACCTCGCTGTGCCCCTGGATACGTCTGCGAATCTCCAGGAGGCTCGTCCGTTTTGGGATCCTTCTTCCCAACCTGTTGCCTCCCCACCTTCTCCCTGTCCTTCCTCTGCAATCCAGACTCTGCCTGCAAACTCTTCCGAACTCTGCCTGCGGAAGGAGGTCCGCCAAAGCACGCTGCCAGCAGGAGACCCCGGGAGAGCAGGCTGTGGAGTGCTGCTTCTACCCAGCCGGCAAAGCCTCCACAGCCCGACTTCCCCTGGCTGAACCTGCTTGAGCCTGCCCTTGCGTTCCGCCAGGCTTCTTCACGTTGGCACCGGCTCCTCTTCAACGAAAAAATAAGGGGACTTTCCCAGGCATCCTACGTTAGTGGTACCAAAATGAGGCAGCTCTGAGAACGGACTGTTCTCAGCAACGAATATCCCTCTGCCTTTGCCGAGCTTGATGCTGGAAGGAGCTTTGGTGGCCGTTGTTTATCTGGGTCGGAGTTCCTTTCTTTGGCTGATTTCTTCTTCAGACTCCAGTTATGATTTCTGGTCAATTTAATTCCGAATCAGCACGTCAGCGGCAGGCATTTCTAAGTTCTCAAGACCTTCAGAGATGTGCTGCTGTGAGAGACCCCAGTTACTAAGAGAAGGTTCCTTGCAACCTACAACAGGAGAAAACAGAGTGGAAATACTTGCACTTCTTTGACTTTGGCTCTACAAAGATTTTGTCCCCCATCCCTGTGCTGAACAGACCCTGTGCCTTATGACCACTTCTTCAGAGGTTTGTCTGTACTACCTAAAATCCCCAAAGCGTTACCAGAAAAGGACCGAGCAGCAAAATTAAGTATTTTCTTCAATATATCCATACTCCTGGGATCCTGTTGCCAAAACAGAGTTGTTTAGAGCCATTTGAGATGTCTTAGGGCATCTGAGACACATGAAGGGGGCTGGCAGATCTGCCACGGGACTTACGGGAGACCAACACCCGTCTGGAGCAGCAGCTGGAGGCCAGGCAGGATACACTACTGCGTCTAAAATGAAACTGGATGCCAATATTTGGGGAACTGCATCAAACCACAGCTGAGCGAGTTGCAAGCGCATCCCCAACTTGAGCGAAACAACCTCAGGATGAATAAAAATCCGAGCGCTGAATAAATGCGGCACTACCAAGCCTTGCAAGCACCCTGTCTTCTCTGCCAAATCAAATCCGGTTCTTGCACTAACACTGAATCGGGCTGCTTGTCAGTTCTGCAACAAAATAATTTCATCCCCACTCAGGCTGGCCATCTGTTCACTCTTTGGATTCACATGATTTTATGCCGTAGCTCTGTAACCTGATGATCAATAGCTTCGCCATTTCTGGCAGCTGGCATGCTGCATAAAATCTTTCCCAAGTGCTCTTCTTACATGGATGAGTGGAAGGAGCCTTGAGATTTCACGACGGTGTTGACCAGTAGTTTCTTCCTGCTGTTGCCAGAACGGAGCATGGGTCTCCGCCATCTCTGCCTCTCCCACATGCAGTGGCACGGACTATTTCAGCTCTTCTGCCTGCCCTTGAGGACCTCACCGCTTTAGGGGCATCTAACCACCTGCGGCTACCTCCTCCCGTTCTCAGCCAGCAAGCTCAACCCGCTCTTCCTCTGCTAGAGATTTAATTGGCTTTGGTCGCTGTGTAAGCGTGCTGCAACTCACTGCAGGGCTGATAAGAGCCTGAGCTTTATTTCTCAGCCTCAATTACATGACGCTGATCAAGGTTGCGGTGAGTTATATCACCGTCACGTGGCTGGGGCCCCCACGCACTGCCCATGCTGGCTACCCAGCTGAGCATGTGCTGGGATTGGCACGAAACCGCGGCACCCCCAAAGCAAAGCAAGTGGCTTGCTGTTCCCTGGGGGATCGCCGGTGTTTTTGATGAGGGGTGCAAAGTGGTGGGCGCTCAGGTGAGGATGGAGATGCAGGTGTGGCGGGGAGCACGTGCTTAGGGGTGCCTGGAGAGCTGCGGGGCAGAGAGGGCTGTGGCCGGGAGCCCCCGCTGCATCCCCATGCGGCCGGGGGTAGGGGAGGAGAGGCCCCCCGAGGAACAACAGAGCATTGAGCTGCCGTATCTCTCCGGGGCAAGGGAAGCGGAAAGGTGATAAGAGCCCTCTCGGATGAGGAATTCCTTCTCACTTTCCCCTTTCTGTTTGCCTTTCGTCAGAGATAACGCAAGTCTCAGGCAGCTTACTGGGACGCTGAGCTGCCAACACAAGAAAGGACAGCCACAGCCACCCTTGCGTCCGCCCCCCCAGGCACGCACCCACACCTGTCACCCTCTCCAGTGGGCTCCCACGGGAGCAGCCCGACCACAGGCTTCTCTCCTTCCCGCGCTGTCTGACCCATGTCCTCAGATCCCCTTGTGTGACGCCCCATCAATTAATATCAGGAGCTGTAACCGGAGGAGCGATTCGGAAAAGAAGAGTGAGATTATGGGCAGTAAAGCCAAGGCTGATAAAGATGGCAGAATATTTGGGTAGCGTTTCACTGCGGCACTACCTACCTGGGAGGGAGCAGGGAGCATCTGAATGCCTGCCCGCACAATCTCCAGCCTGGGCTGCGCACACCATTGGGAGAGTCGGTCCCTCCTGGCTCTCAACGTCCTTGAGCCCCTCCAGCTGCACGGTGGTGGTCTTTCCAGCTACCACCCAGCAGAAGATCCTGCAAGCTTTGCCTAGCGAGGCCACGTTCTTAATTCTCGGAGGCCCTGAGTCCATCTCCTGCCTCCACAGATGTGGTGGGTTTGAAATGAGGAGAGCTCTGGGAAGAAAGGGCCAGAGGAGCAGTCCTACCAAACCACAAGTTCCTTCTGTAACTACCTGAACCATCTCCAGAAGAAGAGGCTGATTTCCAGCTGCCTTTTCTAAATCCAGAGACAACCACTCTGACTGCTTAGTCCGATCCCCTTTTCCCCTGCCCTGCATTACACAGTCCAGAAGAACCTTGCTTGCCGAGCCTTTTACCCAGCCCGTGTTACTGTGGCTGTGATGCCTCCAGTGACCGATCCTAGCGATACGGCACAGTGAGGTACAAGCACGTTATGGGCTTTAGTGGGGACTCTCTGGGAGATGGGAAGAAGACAGAAAAGTTGCAAGCGGTCGGACCCAGTGAGGCTCAGCCCGTTGCCAGTTTTCTCAAGAGAAGCTCAGCCGCACAGCGCTCGGGAATCCCAGAGCGTGACTGGACTTGCTGGTTGCCTCCTCAGCAGATGCGACTGACGAACAGTTTGGCTGGAGTTTTGGGCTGTGGTGGTGCCCCAGCTCCACACCTTCCTGCCTACGCCTCCTTGCCAGCAGCGGGGATGTTGGCCATTTGCTCCGGCAGTTCAAGAGGAATAACCTGCCAACTCTTCAAGGCGGGCACAGACAACCAGGCCAGGGTCCTACCCATTGGTGTGAAGAAGCAAATGAGACAAAAAACAAGGAGGAAGAGCTGGGTGATGGAGCGAGAAGGCCAAAGCATGGAGCTGGTGTTTTATCCTTGGCCTGGGCACAAGCCCTTGGAGCAGGAGAGGGATCCTTGCTCTGTCCAGAAGAGGCTCCCGGAACGTCCCTTTGGTGCTGGCAAAGACCGTAGCTGGAATTCAGTCCTTTTAGGAAGGGACTCCTGAGCACAGCTTCCAGTGAGACGACTCAGAGATTCCTCTGTCCCCTGGGGTCACCAGTCCGTGTCATTCAGCGATGGGCAGTGCCCAGTCTCCTGCGGTGCTGCGGCTGGCACACGCGTGCCGGGATGCCCGGGGGTGGGCTGCTGGTCCCTCAGCCCTCCCGGCCTCTGATTCATCCCTGCTGTTTGTTGCCGGGTCCGTGCCAAAGGGAAGGCTGAGGAGAGGGCGGGAAGAGGGGGTGACTCATCCTCAAAGCCCAGGTGTCTGTCCTAGCCGAGCGACACCTGAGGCCTTCCGGCGTGGCAGGAAAGCGGTAGGAAAGGCAAACATTCCCAGAGGAGCTGTGCGGAATAACCGCAGGAGAACAAGGGTTTCCCTGCTGCATTGTGTGCCTCTGCATCTGGGAATCTCATCAAGCCCATGCGGCAGAGTGAGCTCATAGCCAGGGTGGGAAGGCAAACCCGCAGGCTTTGTCCGCCCTGAAGGCCCCTCCAGCCATTGCTTTGGCTCCTTGTTGTGCTGCCGACGCTGGTAGCTGAGTTACTACGTGGCATCGCCCCGAGCCACTCGTGGTGGGACGAGGAGGTAGGATGGTCCTCAGCAAGCACGCTTTTGAAGGTACAGGCGTACCTTCAACGGCGTCAGTCACCTCCCTGCCACAGCACACCCCTGTGCCGACACCTCCGGAGACCAAACGCTCAGGCGAAAGGGGGGAGACAGACCACTTGGGAGAGCAGCAAGAAGCGGGGAGGGAGAAGAAGGTATGGATGAAGGCAGCGGAGATGGTGGTGCAGACGAGGGAAGCTGGAGCCAGCCAGGGAAAGCCTTGGGGCTGGGTTTCGGAGAAGTAGGTGAGATGGAGGTGGAACTGCTGCTAATGAATACTGTATGCGACCTGGCAATTGAGATAGATCATACAGCAAGATTAGAGGTCATGGAAAGTGTATTACAAGCCCTACGTTGCTTTTATTCACTGGAGACTGTTGGAAAAACAAGCAGGAAGGCAGCACAATGGGTCGCCCAGCTACGGACATCTCAGCGCACATTTGAAAGACAATGGAGAAAACGATTAACTCCAAGAGTCCTCTATCCTGTCTCCAGTAAGATGCCTGCCTTGTTTTGCCTGGCGAGGAACTAGGGATCAAACGGACAATGCCAATTAAAAAAAAACCTCTTAGAAATTTCTTCGGGGTGGAGGAAGGGGGGTGGGGAGCGGGGAAGAATGACGCAGCTGCTGGGGTTAAGCTGCCGGAGTAAGCTGGGCCTTCAGCAGATGTGGACTGGCAAGGGAAAGCAGGTTTGCACATAGCCTGGCCTGTTGCGGTGGGATCCCTCGGACCTCGGTAAGGAGTGCTTTGTTTTGAGGATGCGGTCTGGCTACCGGTTCCCACAGTCTGTAGGGGCTGATGACCAGCCAGGCCTGCAGAGGTGTCCCGCCTGGCCGCTGAGAGCTGCAATCCACGACTTGGTCTGCAAACACCACCTCTCCATCCCAGGAGAGGGGAGGGCTAGAAATCCAAGCGCCGGGGAGGAGAGGGCACTTGGAGGGAGCGAGGGCTGCAGGAGCTCAGAAGCACCCAGCTCCCGCAGAGCCGCAGCCAGCTGGTCATACTGGGCGGCCCCGTCTCATCTGCCCACCCGCGCCCCCGCCCCCCCGGCTCCAGACGGGAGGGTGGCCGGTGGGGTCAAGCACGGGGGAGCCGTGAGGAGGGTGCTGGGGACCTGCAGCCCCTCTTCCCACCCTGGCACTTGGCCCTGGCTGAAAGGACAAGGTCAGGAGCATCCTTGCTTGAGGTGTCTCCAAAGGTCTCTCCGGGAGGGAAATTTGCAGCCTGTCACCTGTCTTAATTAGACAGATTATCTAATTAAATTGCTCTTCCATTGGTATTCTTCTCTCTGTTAACAGATGGTGGCTTCCTTTCCCAGGAAAGCTGTGCATCTCTCCTCGTGTTCTGCCACATCCCCCCTTATGACCACATCCCCCGCTCTGTGGATAACCATCGGCGGTTCGCAGGGCTCCGCTGAGGATTTTAAAGTTCAATCACATTTGTCTGACAGATGAGTGGAGGAACCCTGAGGGGCCGTACCACCTTCCCCGCAGGAGGTGACCTGAGTCCTTCAGCAGTTACTTGCCTACAAGACAGAGGCAGGCCAAGAAGCGTGGCCACAGCCCCTCAGGACTTCTGATCCCCATGCTGGCAGCGCTTCCCCGCACCTCCCCGGGAATACTTAAAGGAGGCTTATAAGAAAGATGGGGAGAAACTTTTTAGCAGGGCCTGTAGAGGCAGGACATGGGGAAATGGCCTTAAACTAAAAGAGGGAGGATTTAGATTGGATATAAGGAAGAAATTTTTTACAATGAGGGTGGTGAAACACTGGAACAGGCTGCCCGGAGAGGCTGTAGAAGCCCCATCCCTGGAACCATTCCAGGCCAGGCTGGACGGGGCTCTGAGCAACCTGATCGAGTTGAGGGGGTCCCTGCTCACCGCAGGGGGGTTGGACTAGATGGCCTTGGATGGTCCCTTCCAACCCAAGCTGTTCTGTCATTCTATGTTTCTATGAAAGCACCACTGCGATTCACAGCTGATTTGAGCAAAGGCAAACTCCGGCTCACATGGGCAATGGAATTGGACAGTGCTTGTAAGGTCCCTCAAAGAGGAGAAAGGCCTGTCATGATGTTCAGGTTGGCTTCTTCCTTCTCCTGCTGCCGCAACATCAGCCTGTTTGCTCTTCCAAACTTCCCAAAGCCCATCGCATCATCCCCATGGCCTCTCCCAGGTCAGCAATCTTGCACCTCTGCCACTGTGGGCAGTCCTGACCCACGTGTATCCTGTTTGTCTGGGCGGAGGAAGGCTAGGAGAAACAGCGGAGGTGGGACGAGGTGTGGGGCAACCCCTCCCGGGAACACCTGCTGCAAGCGACCCCGCTCACCACTGCTCTCTGTGGAGCCCCAGGAAGGTACCGTCACATCTTGGCTCTGGAGGACAGGGGATATCCTTAACATCACTCCTTAAGGTATTTTGGCCAAGCATCCGGTCCCCTCTTCCTCTCCCTGAGTTCCTGTCCTCTGCAATGAGCAGTGACCTCAGCTCGCTCAACGGGTTGTTGAATTCAGAGATACAAGACCTCCCCATGGTCCCTTCTGGGCCAGTAGGCTACTTGGTTCGTTTCCTAAGTCTAGAAATAACCTGTTATTTCAGAAGATCCTTCCCAATCTTGAAATTAGCCTCCTCGAGGGTGCTACATTTGCTGCTTTGGCTCATATGTCCCCTTCCGCCTCTTGCCCCAAGCTGGAAGGGTCTCAGCCCCTAATTTAACCCCGGGTTGATGGGGTGCTATGAGGTTGCAAAGAACTGGAGGGTCTGCAGTTGAACAGGTTCTCCCTGGAGGAAAACAAAGCTTTACACAGGCTGGGAAGGTTTTGACACTCCCTCCCTTCTCAGCTCTCCCTGGTGTACCGCATTGCCCGCTATCCCTCCAGCTTGCTTTTGGGGGCACCCCTGTCCCTGGAGGCACTCTGAGCATCTACTCCCTTCCCAGCCCGGTCCCTGAAAGAGAAGCCTTCCCTGATCCGAAAACATCCCTGCTCTAACCTCCGTTCAGCACACGTCATTGCCGATCTCCCTTTCCTCTGCATGCCCTTCCACGTTTCCCTTCCCAGCCCTGCTCCTGGACACGTGTGAGAGCCCCCAGGTCTGCTCTGCAGCAGAATGGGCCTCCGTCTCTGGCTCCAAGATACACCAGCCCCTGGTTGTATCCTACTCCCCGGGAGCATCTTAACTTCGTGATTCCAAACCCTCCTCTCCGCGGCAGCCTCACCCTGCTCCACCACCTCCCCTAGGAAACGCTGTTCAGTATGAAGAGCAGCAGTGCTGGATCCTGCTTCCAGCTCGGCATTTGTCTCCTGCTGGGCTCCATCCCTCCGTATCCAACGCACATCCTTAAACCTTTTGTATTCTGCATAAACATCTTTGCCTAGATCTTCTGAAGGGCTGGGCAAGAGAGGAAGCAATAGCCTACAAAGAGCATGAAACTTTTGCATCATGGTCTTATCCACTCGTCCTTCACAGATGCTGTCAAGTCCAGCTATGTGACACGGCGTGAGGCAGGGGCTGCACAGGGAGCAAATTGAGATACGTACGGTCTGAATGTGCTGTGAAAGGCCAACGTGTGTCAGTGACAGATGCAGAGCCCTGATTTCCTTCTTCCTGCGCCTCCAATTCCAAGCTGCGTCCCACAGTGCATCCCACCTGCGGCATTCTCCCCATAACTGGAAGCCCACCAACCACCCCACCCGCCGTGGCTTTCCCTGCCAGGCAGAGCCGGGCTCCTGGATCCATGTACGGGGAGCGAACACGGTCCATCCAGGAGGAAGAGCAGGTGCAGGTAAATTTGGAGCATAAGGAGGCGGAAGACGACTCACAGCCCAGCGGAAAGCAGCTGGTGGTGCTGGGGTAGCTCAGAGGAGAGGCGGCGGCAGCAGCGTGGCGAAGGGCAGGGTCGCAGGAGCTGGGGGGAGGCTCGAACAGGGAAAGGGGGGTGAAGCCGGTGAAGAGCATCCGGAGATGTAAGTGAGGTCAGGTAATTCCTCATATAGCAGTTCCTGAGCCGCTCTGGGAACGGACAAACAAGGCCTTCCTTCCTCCCGGCTTCCTCCTCCTCGGCAGCTCTCCTTTTCGGGAGAGGCGGCCGGCCGGACCGCTCCTCCTGCATCCCTGGCTGCATCCCTCAGGGTGACCCACCTGGCCTTCGCTGCATTTCGCAGCTTCACACCTCCCTGCCCCGCCGCAGGCCACGCGGGCGGCATGGGCACAGGGGTCCTGCCTGGGACCCACACAGGGCAATTGCCGGTGGTGCCCCGGGGTGGCATGGAGTGGCCGGGCGGCAGCCGGCCCTGCTTTGGGCAAAGGTTGCAAAGCACCTGCTCGCCTCCCGGCGCGGTGAGGTCACAGCTGCTATTTTAGGCTGGGAAAGTGCAAGAGAATAGACCCGAAATCTCCCTGCAAAGCCGCGATGGGCACTTGACCAGGTGTCAGCTCCAGCGCTGGCGAGCCCGAGTGGCGGTGCTATTTTTGGGATGTATTCTTTCCCTCTGCTGGGGCTATTTTTGGAGGCTGAGTGGGTACCGAAAGGACCCGGATATGTTGCAGATAAGGGACCGATGACATTTTGGCGGTCATGTTCCAGCCCCGAACACTGCTCACGAAGGCAGACCCTGGGAATAGCAGCACTCCCAGCAGCAGCATCCTGGCTGTGCTGCCCTCGCCGCAGGCGGCAGGGTAGGGGTGCTGGGGGCTTCCCCCCGAGCAGTGCCACCCCCGGTGCTCTCCCAGGGGTCCACGGTGCCCCACGGCGTCACTAAGCTGATGGGAGATCCTCCCCCCTGGCTCTGGAGCAGGCAGGGCACGTGCCATGGGGACGGGGTTGAGTGTGGACGGAGGAGGTCTGCATCTGATGGGGCCGGGCCGGGCTTTTGCTCCTCAGCCGCAGAAGGGTCCGAGATGCGAGCGCTGCCCCTTGTAACACAGAAAAAGAGGGTTTTCATGGCAGGCAGCTGTGGTACACGTCCTTTCTTTGGCGTTAGGGATATGGGGACTGGATGGGGGGGAATTTCCTTGGCACAAGTGTGTCAAGGAGAAGGCAAAGTCCACTGTCATCGCGCTCCACTGCTACGCACGAGGGCAGGGCTTAGCGAGCTCCCCGGCCCAGCCTGGGCGGGACACCTGCATCCCGCAGGGCCAGGAGCTGGGAGACCCAAGGGCTTTGCCCCGTGCCAGGAAAGTGGGTTTCCTGCCCCAGAGCCACACGGAAGAGCCCTTGGCACTTGGGATGCAGCACTGCTGACTTCAGGAGAGGAAGCACACGGGGGCTTCCTCGGGACCCAAAAGGTGCCGTGGATGAGGACGCGGACAGGGGCAGCGCGTGACTCCGCAAGGCAGAGGCTTGCACCCTCCTCCCGGGCCCGGGTGAGACCATCGGCCAGGCTCTCTGGCCTTTTTACTCAAAGTTTCCACTTGTGCCTGTGGGACAGAGGGCCCGTTGTGCGTGCGGGGCACAGGGAGACCCCCTCCGGCATTTCGGGGTGGAAGGGGGGAGAGCTTTGAGACAGCGGCGAGGCTGGCGCCCACGCCACCACCATGCACTGCTCTGTTCCCACGGCCGCCCTCGCTCCGCCATGCCAGGCGAAGCTCTCACAGCAGCTGGGGCCGCGATAGAGGACATCCCCCCCAGGTCACCCTCCCCAGGGCTTCTCCATGCCAAAAACACCGACGTTGGCTTACAGCTGTCTCCTCTCCCCACCCTGGACCATCCCCCCCCCCCTCCCCCGAGGTCTCCTTGCACCCCAGAGCTCGGCATGGGGGGTGCTCAGGCTGGGGGGACGAAGGCGCAGCGTGCCGGAGGGGCGGGAGGTGCGCCGTGAGCCGGGACCGAGATGACTTGTCCGGGCCGTCTCCAGCGCAAGCCCGTGTATAAGCCCTTCTGAATCTCCGTCTTTGTTCCCCTCGGTGGCGTCAGCGGCTCTTCGCTCCCTCCAGGAGATGATTCTGCTTCCGTCGCTGCCGTTTCCTGTGTTTCTCTCCCCCCTCACTCCCGTAGAGCCAGGCAACACCGGCACAAAAACAGGATTCAAGCTGCTGGAGAATTACCCTGATAACAATGACCAAGGAGACAGTCCGCTGGACGGGACCCTCCCCGCAGCCAGACCGAGCGGGGCCCCCGGCTGGCTCACGCCAACCATTGGCACCCCCTCTTCCCTGTCCCCTGGGGCTGCTGGTGCACGGTGGGGGATTTCAGGCAGAGGAATGAGCAGCCAGAAAGGGGAAATCCTGGGTGAACTGCTGCCCGCCAGCAGCTCCTTCCACCCCCACGCCTTGGCCATGGTGGCCGGGCAAAGCAGCTCTGACGTTGTCCCCACAACAGCTCCCGTCCCCAGCGGCGGTCGGCAGAGCAGCAGGGACCACGCCGTGCTCTCCCTTGCCAACCCAGCTCCATTTCCGAGGGAAGAGAGCGTTTTCAGGGAGCAGCCAAGGGCAATTGGGATCCAGCTTCATCCATGAGCAGAGCTGAAGGCAGGGCCGAGGGGTATAATGCCTGCAGACATGGGCCCATGCAGCAGTAGCGCTGGACCTGTGTGTCCATCCCCCCTCCACCCCGAGGGAAAGCCGGGATTGCTTAGCATCCCAGATGGAGGTCTGAAATTCGGGGAACCCTCACCCCATGGCCCAAAAAAACCTTGCCTGGAACTTCGGACGGAGCTCCGCTCCCGGCTGAGGAGCTGCCGCCCTCCCAGCACGCTGGTGGAGCCACGGGGGAAAGCATCGCCCGCTTCGCTTCATGCAAAGCCGGCTGGCACAGCGGAGGCGAGGGAAGAAAGGGCCTGAGCGAGCCCGGCTGACGGTGCCTGAAGCGAGCGAGGAAGCACGTGCATGGACCGATCTGCTGGCAGGTCTGGAGGCAGCGACAAGCGCTGGGAAGGGAGCTGCAGAGCGGGAGCGCAGCTGGAGCCAGAAGAAGACGCATCTGTAGCCTCGCTCCAGCTTGTTGAACGAGCCGGGTCCGTGCACGCATGGGTGTCTGCGCCGCCCTCCCCCTCGCAGGTGCTCGCTCACCCCTAACCGAGTGCTCCCTTCGCCTCGCACGGCAGGGACCTGCAGCCCTGGGGGGCAGCAGAACCTGACGCTGGGTGACAAAAACCACCCGAGCGACATCCTCGCTGGCTTTACGGCCGGGGAATTACACCGCCGTGCCGCCCTTTAGGGGGGCATCTGCTTCCCTCTGGGGCTGTGGGTGTCTTGGAGGTGGCGCAAGGCAAGAGATATCCTAGAGATGGAGGAGCTCAAAGAAGTCCCGCCTGCTGTAACACCCAGCAAAGGCCAGCCTTGCAGAGCAAAGCTGGAGCAGGACGCTGCCTCCAGCCTTACTGACCCCTCCAGCCTTAGCCCTGCCCTTGCTGCTCCAAGGGGAGATGACCACCGCTCTACCCTGTAGATGCCCAGCAGATGCACAGGACCTTGGAGCAACCGGTGGGACCAAGGCCAACCATAGGAGCGAGTCTGTCCTGCCAGGGCCAGGGGGATGTAATCCCCCGGTTACCAGCGGTGCTGCTGATCTGTAAATTCCCGGCGAGGGAGGAAAAGCTGACTTTTGGCCAACACAGGAGGTCTCTGACCAACAGAGGCAGGAAATAGCTACGGTGAGCGAATAAATAAATGGTGCAACTGTAGCTCTGCCTTACATGGTCTTCACGGGGAGTTTTCCTTTGTTTTTCAGGTTGGCTATTTATACCATGGAGTGTGAAAATGATGTCAGCGAAGCCTCTGCTCTTTGCTGCAATGAAAACCAACCCCGAGAATTTTTGCAGGGCTGAGAGACCCCCTTGAGCGGTGGGACCCAGAGGCTGTTCGCAAGGCTGGCGGAGCTGGCAGGAAACCCCAGCTGCTGTGCGATTCCCAAGGAGTCCCCTCTGCTTCCACGTACCCGGCTCGGGGGGCCGGTTGTCCCAAACCTGTCTAGGATATGGCTCTGCCCCTGTAAAAGTCCATCCTGTCTCCCGTAACCCCCTCCAAGAACATCCCCGACTCCCTCCCAGCCTCCCCTTTCTCCCTTTCTTTTTCGCCCCTGTTTTCTCTAACCCGTTCTCCATCGCAGCCCTTAAGGGTTTCAGCTCCAGCCTGCTCAGCCCGCCGGGGTTGCCCCAGGTCTGCCTTGGGGGACAGGGTGTCCTTCTCCTTGTGGGGCTTTGCTGCTCCCCTGGGAAAGCCCAGGAGATATTTGGGAGAGCTGAGCTCCCAGCCAGGCCGTCCCTACGCTCACATGGGGTGGGAAAGCGCAAGTTCAGCCCAGAAGAGGAAGGTCCGCCAAGTTCGAGCTGAGCCTGCCCGGCGGTGGAGGAGGGCAGCAGCGGCCCCGCTTTGGGAGAGGGGAGGAGGAATACAACCTTCCCATTGCGCTTGTCCCCTGCAAGTAGGAGCTGCGATGATGAGCCCACACGAGCCGCTCGGCAGCCAACGAAACCTCAACTGCCAGCCCCGGTGCCCGCAGGCAGGGGCGGCCGGCGGCAGGGTGGGAGGGGAAAAGCCAACCCGAGTTCAAGGGTTGCCGGTGAACTTGAGACAAGAAAAACTCTTGCTGGTGACACATGCATCAGGTGTTTCCAGATGATAACAAAACCTGCCTGAGGTCATCGATATTTAATTAGCAATGGGCTCGGTTAAACATTATCCCGGGGGCAGGAGGGAGGGGAAAAGTGCTGAACTGAAGAGAGAGATTTAACTCTTTGCAGAGAAAGAGGAGGAAGAGGGAAGGTTGCCTGCAAGGAGAAGGGGTCTCCATGGTTGGCCCCATCGGACTCTGACATTAGGCTGGCTGGAGGGGAGGAAAAGCTTTGGGGTACTCACCTCTCTCAGGGCTTCGAGAGAAAGAGGTGCTTTGCCCCATGGGATCAAAATGAGCTAAAACTGGAAGCTCAGCGCTCCCGCACCCCAATGGCCCCAGGGCGGCCAAGCACAGCTGCTGGAGCAAAGCGCTGGTGAGCGGCGAGGTTGGTGGCGTGTCTGGTTTCCCCGCCGGAGCCCTCCCGGCCGCGGCCGTGCCGGCGGCTGGGACACCGCGGCGCTTTCTCTCGGGTGGCTGAGTCACGGCCCTGCTACCTGCGCGGGTTCGCACCTGGGTTCCTGCCTCGCCGCCGTCTCCCCCGTTTCCTCTGGCGGCTGAGCCCCTGGCACCGATCCCATGCGCCCGCCGCAGGGAGAGCTAGCTCAGCACCCCAGAGCAAGGAGGAGGAGGAGGGAGGCATGGCGGGGGTCTTCCCTAGGGTTTCCCTTTGGGAAGAAGGCTCGTGTTGAAGAAGAAGGGATGCCGAAGGCTCAGAGTCGGCGGCGGGGGTGGTGTGTGCCTTTTGGCCCTCCAAGCACGGCCTGACGCCCTGGCGTGCTCCAGGAGGAGCTGCTGTGAAGGTCCGGCTCACCCTGCGGGTGCAAGAAGCGAAGCAGCGTGTGCTGGAGGGGGAAAGACAGGGCGTCAAGGGAAGGGAACTGCATTGGGGCTGCAGCTTTCGTATCCTCGTGCTCCCCCCGCCCAAGTCCTGGCCGGCACGTGTGCACAGCAAAGGAGGGGGCCAGGCTGCGCACAGGGAACCACAGTTAACGGAGCTGCATCACCCTGGTCCCCGCAAGCGCTGCGTGTGGTTGCGACGGGGAAGCTGCGGACCCTGAAATAGGGAGATGGCACCCGACTGCATGGGGTGAAGGGCTGCTACGGCACCCCGACACGGAGCAGGGCAGGACCCACGTGAAATAGCACTGAAATCCTGCTAGCGCCCACCCTGCTCCATCCTTCCCTGGCCCCTCACCGCCCCCTCGCTGCTCCCTGCCACCTCCCCTCCCCTCCAAAATCCCCTTTTGGCTGCCCCAAACCTGACACCCGTAATTACCCCCGAGATCACAGGGACCTGCTGAAAGAGCGAGCGTGAGCCAGGCTTGGGGGAGGACATGAAAAGCAGCCGCAGCCCCTGCCCGCAGCCGGGCCCCCCGCCGCGCCAGCAGCCCCCCGGCGCCGGGGACACCTGGGGAAGGCACTTGCCAGGAGAGGGGAGCGGGAACACGCTCGGGAGACAGACGGGACAGCACAGCCCGGCTTGGGATGTGGCCAGCCGCAGCTCCCTCCGACCGGCTGCCATCCCAGGGTCTGCTCCTGCCCCGCAGGGAAATCCCCTCGCTTGCCAGGGGCCGGGTGCTGGGGGGGATGCTCCTGCTCCGTCCCAGGCAGAGCCTGGGGTACAGTCAGCTTTTGCTGGTGCTCGGCGTCATCTCTGCAGCGCTGCTGCACGCTGTCCCTCCTGCATCCCCAGCAGCGGCGGCAGTGGTCTCCCACGGGCGAGTCCCCGGGAGGGATCCCCAGAGCAAAACGAAGGGGCTGTGCAGACCCCCAACATGGCAGCGCGGCAAGGACCCATGGCTGGGATGGGGTCGGCAGCAGCAGGTGCCCGTGGCGAGGATGTCACCCCCCCCCGTCCCATGCATCCGCGGTGACACACACAACCCAGCCCAGCCCAGCCGTACTGCACTCCTAGGAGCTCACCGGCCCCTCAGCCCTGCTCGTCACCAGGGCTGGGCACCAAGGCAGAGGAGGGAGGTACAGGACAGAGAAACAAAGTCCTGCTGGGCACCTTCCTATCGTCCCCTGGCCGGGAGCAGGTGTACTCCTGCCTTCCCACCCCCAGCCGCCGTGACATCCACGGGCACAGCCTGCACGGGAGCCATCAGACGTGGCGGCGTGTGTCCTCACCGCCGCCCCTCGGGAGTGGGAGAGGGGATGAAGCCGAGGTGGGGAAGGTGTCGCAGTCCCGGTCCCCCTGCACCCCTCACCCATGAGTTCTGAAAATGGAGGTGGGGGGGAGTGGGAAAAGTGAGGGATTCCCCCATTTCAGGGCAGAAGAAACAGCAGCAGCAAGCCCCCAAGTCTTCAAGCGAAGGAAGAGGCTGCAGCCCCGGGCAGGGCGGAGCGGGGTGGCAGATGCAGGGATTTCATCTGCGTGGAGCGAGGAAATGTCTCGGAGCTGTTTGATCTTATTGTATGAAGGGAAGCGGGAGTGGGCGTCCAGCCTTGCTGGAACCAAACAAAGATTATAAATACCTCCCGCCATCAACAGCTCCTCACCGACCCGGCCCGCCGCAGCCCTGGTTGCTGGCTGATTCCCAAGGGGAAAAAAGAACTTTGGTTTCCAGCCAGCCCTCGGACGCGGTGGCAGATAGGAGCAGAGCGCACGGCAGACGGCTCCGACCATAAAGCTGGGGGCGGGGGGGAATTTGTCTCTGCAGTAGGATGCACAGGGGGAGAACCTTTCCCACTGGCCATACGCACAGCTGCGCACAGCAGGAACAGCCCTTGTTGGCTTAATTCAGCCTCTCCCGCCACTGGTGTTGATAAAGAAGTTAAAAAAAAAAAAATCTATTTAAAAAGCCTCATGATGTGGTGGCTGGGCATGAAGTGACGCCTGGGCTCAGTGACAGCCTCTGAGAGGTGTCCCCATGTCCCTTAGGGCACCAGGCTGGATCCAGGCGTACGCCTCTTCCCACTTCAATCCTTGAGTTTGACTTCGGGGCCGCGCGTGCTACCAAGAGTAGTGCCGCCTGGCAGCGGGGTGCTTTGGGGCTGGGGGGGGGTGTGTCAAGCCCTGGTGCTGCCTCTCAAGCGGCACATGGGGGCTCTGGGGACCCCGACACAGCGCTGTCCCCTCCAGGAAGGGAGGGCAGCCCCACACCATGTTTTGGGGAAGTTGGGAGGCGGTGGGAGATAAATTTAGTCTTCCCCACTGTGCCTGTCGGCCGCCGCAGAAACACGTGGTTCCCCAGCGCCACACTGGGGGTGGGGTGGGGGGGCGGATGAGAAGACTTCCCAAAACTCACGTGGGCTTCCGTAAGCCCGGCTGGGGAGCAGCGCTGCACCGGGACCACTGACACCCAACAGCGGGGAGGCCGTGGTGGCCGTGGGGATGGGGGGGGTTTCGGCTTTGCCTTGGCACGGGGAGCTCAGGGTGCCCACAGGGCTGCGGCCCCGAAGCAGGGCTGCCCACCACCCCCTCGCCCTGCGCCGGGAGGGCCCGACCTCTGCGGGGACCCATCTCCCCACCGCATCCATTCCCCCCCCCCCGCCCCGCTCCCCACCCCAGGTCCTGCAGGCACTTCTAAGGGTTGATGAGAAGCCAGAGAGTTGTCAGGTAGGAAAGCAGTCCTCAGGCCGGGGAGGCTGCAAATCAAAGGCACGCCAGGCTTGGAAAAGCCCAGCGGAGCTGCTCCGGCAGAAAAGCCGCCGTGCGGCGCGTGAACCCGGCCGCGGCCCCCCCGGGGCACCTTCGTCAGCCCCTCTCCCCCGTCAAGCATACTTGAAGCTCCCTGCCTGTCACTGGGATCAAAGGCAGGGGCCGGGGAGGGAGGCAGGGGTGTCAGCTGGGCCAGTTGTGAAGCTGACAGTGGGAGCCAAGACCTCCAACTTGAACCCGCTTTTTTTTTTTTTTTTTTTTTTAAATACCCCCTCCCCGGGGCGTCCTCACACGCTTCTAACGTCTCCGCTCCAGCGTTGCAGCTGCATCTCGTTTCATCTCCGACAAGGGAAAGAGGCAGCGCCGGAGCCAGATGCGCCCCAGGAAGGCTGGAAGAGAGGCCCCCCACCCCACCCCACCCCAGGAGCGCCGGATCCCAGCCCCTGTGCCACTGACAGCTGGGGAGCACCGGGAGCCGGGGGTGAAACCCAGCCCTGCTTCCCAGCCACAGCCGTCCTGACGCCAGCTGGGACGGGGCACGTTCCCACGGTGCCCGGCGCTATTTCGGCAGGGTCAGGGCTGTGCCTGTCCTCCTGCGGCTCTCGGGTTCGTCCGAGCATCACCGGGGCGCGGGATCTTTTCTGAGCCGACGGGGATGTCGTTGGCCCTTTTGGAGCAGGGAAGATGCACACAAGCGGCACCCCCACAGCACTGGGGGAGCTGCGGGGGGGTGAAACGCCAGTGCCAAAGAGAAAAAGCTCAATGTTAAGAGAAGATGGTTTAAAAGAAATGATAAGCTGCCCTAAAACCGGTTTCTGGGCTCAGGGAGCTGCTGGACCGATGGGTGACCTGCCCTGATTGCTGCCTGTTGCACCGGGACCTGTCCCCAAAAGAGAGGACGGATGCTCTGCAGGAGCGGGAAGGCTGGGGGGGCCGAGGGCTGCCGGGCGGACCCAGGCGTTGGGAGCGGGAAGCTTTCCGCAGCCCCGCTTGGCGTCCCCCAGCTTCACCCCCAACTCGCAAGGCCTTGGCAAAGGCCTCCCAAACCTGGATCCCAGGAGCTCCCCAGCAAAGCGCCCGGGCGGCTTCAGGGAGCCCCCGGGGGGGGCCGAGAGGGCCCACGTAGCCCGGGTGACTTGGCCTCAGCTAAGGAGGTTTGTTTTTTTTTTTTCTCCAGGCCAGCCCCACCAGCAAGCCCCTGGGGACAAGCGTCCCACACACCATCTGCAGAGGGAGGAGCGCCACCTCCTGACGTTGGGTGTCCTCCTGTCCCCAGGATTCCAAGACAGGAAAGCATTAAAAGCCACTTTTGTGGGCTTCCCCCCCCGCCCCCGCCAACCCCATCCAGTGTTTTATCGGTAGGCAACCATCGCTTCAGGAATAAACACACCCAAGTCCAGCACAGGGCCCCAAGCCAAAGCAGCTCCTCCTGCTAGACACACACCGAGCGCCTTCAACAAGGACAGCGGTTCTTCTTCACCTACTTCTCCTTAGGTGCCAATTTAACTAAAAATTCCCTCCACTACCATGGCCCCTTCAAAACAAGTTCCCCAGCTTGCACTGGAGCTCCCGCCCCGAGGTGTGGTTTGGCAAAATGAGGTGCTTTTACAGATTTTCATCGAGGCGGTAGCGCAGAGCTTGTCGTGGATGCTCATCTCCAATACATCCCAGTTTATCCCGATAATCTCACTTCCCTCGGATGCATCTGACTGGTTTGATCGAAGCAGCGGTAGCAGACAGGGCTGGCTCAGAGCCGTGCACTTGCTAGCCAGCTATAGCACGTACGTGCTTCGGGGCAGCCAACCCGCCACCAAGTGCAAAAGACCACCTAAGGCTTACTAACGGGCGGGAAAACCTCGCTCCGCAGAGCTGCTCATAAAACCACAGCCTCAAGACGGACAGAGGTTGGAAATCCCACTTTCCTGCATCAGGGGAATGGTAATTTAAGGGTCTTCTCTACCTACCCTGCCGATTTGAGACTTGTGGGGGGGGGGGGGGGATAAAAAAAAATTAGTGGGTGCAACCTTTTTGGTTACACGTGGCTGCAATCAGCCAGCAGGTTCATGTGTCAAAGGAGGCTGCCAGGGAGCCAGCCAGCTTGTGCAGTCATGGAGTCGGGTTTCCAGGGAAACGAGGTAAATGTTTTTCCTCCTCCTTGCCGCCTTTTAACTCTTAGAAGGTTTTTAACGCATCACGACAGGAAATATTTTCAACATCCATCCGCCTTTCCCCATTTCAGTTAGAGCAAACTGGCATCAAATGGGGCCCGTCCCCGAGCAGCGCTGCCCTTCGGTGTGCGGGTCTGGGGAGTCACCGCCTCACTCCCTGCCACGTCTCCCATTACGGTCAGCGGAGGCTACGCCAGCGCAGTTGTCTAAACGTACACCAGCCTTCGGTACCAGCCCTCGGGGCCGCCGCTGCCTTTCTTGGTATGACACCTCAAGCGCAACCCTTCCGTCAGGGAGCCGGTCCCTGAGCCGACGGAGTATTTTGAGCCACGCGGTAACAGCAGTCGCAGCTCTCTCCCCCTCCTCGGGAGGGTGGGATGCGGAAGAGCCGCCCCTCGTCCCCCACCAGGCAGCGCCTTTCGCCAGGGGTGGGAAATGGATTGAAGAATACCCCGCCGCTGCCAGGTAGTTTTGTCACCTTACCCCCTGCCTTCTGGCTGCTCTCAAGAGCAGCAGCAAAGTGCGTTTGCAAACAGCGGGCAGGTTACAGCCCCGCTGTCAGAGGGAAACTGGAGGGTTTCCATGACAACAGCCAGCATCAGCCACCTACCTAAAATTTAGTGGTATTTCAACCCTCTGAAGTAGTTTCATTAATTTCAAAACCCGTTTGATTCAAAGGAGCTCTCCAGCCACCCGGCAGAGGATTAACACGTGGAGTAACACCTCAGTAACGGCCAACACGCTTGGGGCTGCCGCTGGCTGTCCCATTTCACACAACCAACCAGAGACCTCGCTCTGCCCCAAAAATCTTCGCTCCCCGAAAACAGCAATGGCAGCTTCCTCCTCATTACAGGAGCCCTGCTAGGAGCCGGACACTCACGAATTTGAGCTTTACTTGCTGCTTTGGTTTGGCTGGTCCCACGCATAGGGCCTGCAGTGAGAGCACCAGACTGGACACAGCTATGTATAAACCAAGAGGCAAAGTTAATTTCTTTAAAATATTTATTTTTTTGGTCTGAGAGCACACAGGACTCAAGACCATTCCACACATTAAGCTGTCTCCTCTTTTGCACTTCGATCTTTCTTGAGTGGTCCCTGTAAAAAAACAACCGAAGAGACACTATGTAAACAGCAGTCTGCACCCAAGACCACATCACATCTCAATTACAATGTTGTAATTTCTTCTCCTCTTGCTGCAAAGAAATGAAGGGGGGAGG
>JAVKLA010000024.1:27604202-27617023 GCA_034782735.1 Sagittarius serpentarius
CCCCCCCGCCCCCCCCCCCAGAGCCCGCCCTCAGTGCTGCAGCCCCTTGGAAATCCCAAATCCCGTCCCCACAGCGACAGGTCTCGAGGGAAAGCCAAACGGACGCACAGCCACGCTGCACCGAATCGACACCTTCCTACGCAAGAGAAGTGCTGGTGCCACCTCGTGGGGAAGCTCCCGTGCAGCCCCCAAGCAGCTGAACCGCGCCCCGACCCAGCAAGGGCCCCCCACCCAAGACTCCCGACTCGCTTTCTCCAGCAAGTGACAAACTGAGGATGTCACCCACAGCCCGCTGTGAGCACCACCGTCCGGAGCGGCTCTGGGAAGAAATGCAGTGCAGAGCCATTCCCCAAGGGTGTCAGGTATTGCTCGGTGCTTGTTCCACGCCTCAGCACGGAGCGACTCCTGCCCAGACATGGCAACACCCCTCAGGCACCCAGCGCTGTCGCGGGGGAAGCAAGACCCCAGTCCCCCCTGCGGTTATAACCCAGTTGGCAGGATGAACCCTCTCAACTGAAGCTACACACTTTTGTTTCACAGAAATTTCTGCCCCGTGGCAGGCCAAAGGTCAAACTACCAACTGCCGTTAGCTGAAAGACAATACAGATCCGCAACCCGAAGCTGCCAGCTTCAGAAAGCGTCCTTACCATGAAAGCCTTCTTCTCCTCAGCTGTCTGGAAGCGGCCATGACCAAATTTGGAGGTTGTGTCAATGAACTTCAAGTCAATCTTCTCCAGGGCCCGGCGCTTGGTCTGGACAAGCAGGGACTACAAGAGAGAAGCCAGGTGAGTACGCAGCAGCAGCCTTTCAGCCTGCCAGTACGCTTGGCTACTCCCCATCACCTCTATGGCTACCACCTCTTAGGTCACTCTGACCTCACACTTCAGCTGCTGTTCCGTGCAAGGAGCGCTTGCCAAGAAGCCAGCCTGCACCTCTGGCCTTCCGGGCTGAAGACTGCTCAAGCTCACGGCAGCAGGCGAGCCCGGGTCTGCCCGCCAGCGTCCTTACGGTCCACGAGAATTCTCAGCCCTAAAGCATGCCCTTCGCTACAAACAGCCCTGGACTGAATTAAGTGGGGAAAGGACCTCGTGTTACTCCCGAGGTCGTTAATATGAGGTGGGTTTGCATGCACGGGGCTTTTCTTTCTAGCTGGCTACATGAATCCCCACAGCAGCAAGGAACCCCTGTGACCAGGGGCAGTGCAGCTACGTTAAGGGGTTCCAGCCCCTTTGACAGCAGGTTGCGCTACTCACCTTGCGCAGGGTTAGGACCCTCTTCTTGGTCCCAACAACACAGCCTTTCAGCATGATGAAGTCATTGGTCACCTCACCGTAGTGGACAAAGCCTCCCTGAGCAAGGAGAGAACAGTTAGTGACCTGTATAAAGCAGGACCAGTGACCACATCTGCCTGCAGCTTGACATTCTCGCACCACTTCTGGGTCTCGGCCATTCCCACATTCACCGAAATCCTATTTCCAGTATTACCTTTCACCGGTCAGGTTTCTTGATACAGCAGTTTACTTGCTGCTGTAAGGCTTTTGCTAAGAACAGCAGCAACGAGAAGAGGCCGACAAAACAGCAGAAGCTGCTCTCCCCGCGAAGTTATTCCTTATTTACAAGTATCACTTCTAGGTTTGTAACATCTTGCTGTACTATCGCCACATATCAAAGGCAATTAGCAAGTTACACAAATCAATACTGAGAACGACTAAGCAATACTGCCTCCCACAGCAGCTGAGTTTTATCTCGAGAGCTCAATTCAATCATTTTGCAAATTACACCAACTTACACCAGGCCCATTTGCCCCTTAAGACTGCAGCTCACAAGCAGACTCTCTCCACGGAGCTGCAACAACTCACCAGGGGGTTAATGCTCTTGTCTGACAAGTCATAATCAGTTGATGCATTGTTTTTGATCAGCTTTCCATCCTTGATTTGGTAACCCTGGCCGATCTTGTAGATCTAAAAACATCAAGAAGTTCTACTTAGCAAAAGGTAGGAGAAAGGGCTCGTCATCAGCCAAAAGGCAGAGTTCTACACAGGGTTAGAGAAAAATATCTGTCGCACTTTGAAAACAGGTGGCTATACAAGAATTTTACGGTTATCCAACATAACAGACTATGGTTACTGCCCTCAAGATGACAAACAGAGCGAAATGTCCAAAGCAAAACTCTCCACTCAATTCACTGTCATGCAGCAAGTGACCTTAGCCAGCTCTCGTCTCTTCCCAGAGACACAAACCTTCTTATTGATTTCAGTCCGATGGTGATACCCCTTCTGACCAGCCCGGGCCACAGAGAAAGCCACACGCGCAGGGTGCCACGCACCAATGCAGGCCACTTTGCGTAGACCCCTGTGAGTCTTGCGGGGCAGCTTTTTGGTGTGCCAACGGCTGGTAACGCCTGAAAGAAACCAAAGCAGTGTTGCTAACTATTGTCAAGCTGAGACTTCACCAAACTGTTCAACTGGAGATTAAGCCACCTTTTAAGCTGCTGTCCCCAGGCAACAGAAGGGAAGCCCCGACCCAGCATCCCAGGAATTAACCACAGTCCCTGGTGCAGCACCCTGCCCCTGAGCCGCCCAGGCTCCCTCCCCAGCTGTCCCTGGGTTGTGTTCTCAGAAGGAAGGCAGCATGGAATGACTCCTCACGGGTGTCAGGCGCTGTGCCCAGCGCTCATTCCATGGTCTCATCACTGAACCGGGACAGCGGTGTGGATTTACCTCCTCAGCTCTTAGCCCACACACCTGTGAAAACTCAAGGCTAGGATTTCATCAAAAACTGTATCCCACCACAAAGAGGAGAACTTCCATGCATTTACCTTTATATCCCTTGCCCTTGGTGACTCCAATGACATCTATCATCTCATCCTGGCCAAACACAGTTGACACAGGCACCTGCTGCTCCAGCTTCTCCCGGGCCCAATCCACTTTCTCAGCAACAGTGCCACCATTCACCTGGATCTCCATCAGGTGAGCCTTCTTCTGTCTCAGGGGAAGCAAACGCATCTAGAAAACAGAAAGGATGAAATTCAGCTCCTCCTCTTCCAAGATGGACCTTCTATCCAAGATGGACAACTTCAACAAACTGAAGTAAAAGGCCCTACGCTAAGGGGAAAGGCTGTATTGTGGCTTAAAGGACAAGTCACAGCACCTGGAAGCTGTATGTCACCCACAGCAAGGCAGAAGTCTCTGACCCCACAGCCACCAGCCCAATTCCATCCAGGAAGGACAGGAGATAACAAGGGGCAATGGTTTTAAACTGAAAGAGGGTAGAATTAGACTAGATGTAAGGAAGACATTTTTTAGGAGGCTGGTGAGGCACTGGCACAGGTTGCCCAGAGAAGCCGTAGAAGCATTCAATGTCAGGTTGGATGGGGCTTTGAGCAACCTGATCCAATGAAAGATGTCCCTGCCCGTGGCAGGGGGGTTGGACTAGATGATCTTTAAGGTCCCTTTCAACCCACACCATTCTAGGATTCTTTGATAAAGCCTGCCACACTGAAGGACACTTTGGGTAGGGTCACATTTACAGTTACTTCTACTATATTTAGCACAGAGGGACTGATACGAGTATCGACAGCAGCTGCAATACTACCTTTGCTGTCTAGCACGGAAAATTAATTTGTCAAATTAGCAGTGTCATAACTAGACACCTTATTGCACTTACAGCCAACTCGGATATTTAATTGCATCTCCCAAGAAAGTCTGGCAGAGCACTGACGGCTAGGGAGACGCCACCACACCACTCAGCGGTACACCTCCTCCAGCTGAGCAACAGAAGCCACCAAAAGCCTCCGAGTGTTCGCAGTCCCTATAGAATGCAGCCTGAAACGATGCTGACCATGCAAACCCCAGAGTTAAGTGTTCAGCCTGGTGTTACTTGCAGCTGGAATTAAGAGAGCCCAGGTCTAAGTGGTTATCAGCAAAGGACTGAGTCCAAGGAGTTCCTACTATGGGGTTCAGTCTTTTGGACGCTGCTTCCCATCGCCAGCAGCTGCCCTCAAGGCTCCTCGAGCATCCTGTGAGCACACGCTTCATACAGAACGAAAAGCGCTAGTATTTGTGTTGTGCTGAAGAGTTAGCATCAGGCTGCAGGGGAGGGCAGACATCTCCCTACAGAGATGGATCAAGTTCTACACTTGCTCTCTTCGCTGGCATAGTGTTGTGGATTTAGTATGAGAAGAATGTTGATAACACTCTGATGGTTTCAGTTGTTTCTAAGCCCTGTTTAGACTCAGTCAAGGACTTTTCAGCTTCTCCTGCCCAGCCAGCAAGAAGGCTGGAGGGGCACAGGGAAGTTGGGAGGGGACACCGGGACAGCTGACCCAAACTGGCCAAAGGGGTATTTCCACACCATGGGACACCATGCCCAGTATTGAAACTGGGGGGAGCTGGCCTGGGGCTGCTGCTCAGGAACTGACTGGGCATCAGTGAGTGGTGAGCAACTGCACTGTGCATCACTTGTTTCAGATATTCTAATTCTTTTATGATGACCATTATTATTATTTTCTTCCTCTTCTGTCCTATTAAACCGTCTTTATCTCAACCCATGAGTTTTACTTTTTTTTTCTGATTCTCTCCCCCATCCCACTGGGTAGGGGGAGTGACCGCGCGGCTGCGGGGTGCTCAGCTGCCGGCTGGGCTTAAACCACATCCCACAGACACCTACCTGAGTGTGAGCCATGACTCTAATAACCTGGCAGTACTTCTTCATGCTATTGAAATCTTTCTCCAACTGCTTTTTGCCCTCCTCGTCTTGCCATTTCTTGCAATATTTGGTGAAGGCCTTCTTCTTGGACTTGTGCCTTCAGGAGCAGAGCAGAGACAAGGTTTGGCTAAGCCCTTCATCAATCCCCCAGGGAAGCGGGGACGAGCGGAAGGAGCGGCCACCTCAGCTGGTTTCGGCTCATTGCCAGCTTCTAAAGACTCTTTTCCACTGGCAAGCGGAGCCTGGAGCTCATCAGACAGTGGCAAAGTTGCCAGAGCTGAGCGGAGCTGCCATGAATTCCAAAGCACATTAACATTCACAGTACAGAAGACAAAAGACTGCAGAGAGATGTCGAACAATAACAGAAAAAAACAGATCTTTAAAGCAATTGTCAGATGACTGCTGTCTGCTTCAGAATACCGTAATTTCCCCCCTCGTAAGCTTGAGCTATGCCT
Organism: Sagittarius serpentarius; assembly: GCA_034782735.1. Taxonomy (NCBI): domain Eukaryota; kingdom Metazoa; phylum Chordata; class Aves; order Accipitriformes; family Sagittariidae; genus Sagittarius; species Sagittarius serpentarius. The sequence goes on from JAVKLA010000024.1 coordinate 27,609,365, forward strand.
GACAGTAAGGTCGTTACTGTAACACCCTTGAGATCGTTAGTGCTCTACTCTGACGTCTTTTCAGCCTGCAAAGTTCATAAACAGGCTGTAAGCTCTAGACACGCTGGAGCCACACTCGGGCAAACGCGCATACTTTGAATCACAACAACAGTGCCTGGAACAGTAATCAGAAGTAACACTTGTCTTCCCCTTTCCTGAGAAAACAGGGCTACAGTCAGGACTCGACACTCAACAACAAGCGCCAGAGGCGATTTCCTTATGTCCGCCCGTCGAAGTATCATCACGTGTAGCCTGTTAAGGAGATCTCAGGCAAAAACCAACACTGTCACCCCCACGCCAAGAAGGGCGCTAAATAACATCAGGCTGTCACCCTCCCAGAGCCATTCCTACAGCCTATTCCATCATTAGGCCAGTTCATCAAGGCCAAACACTAATTGCTGAAAAACCTCTTCAAAAAGCTGTACTAGCAGAATCTGCAACCCAGCAGAAAAAAAATAAACCATGGCATGAGATTAAGGCAACAAGCAAAAGCCCTGCTCTCTTACCAGTTCTTGTAGAAGCGACGCTTACACTCATCGCTGATGTGCTCAGCAAAGATGGTCTTGAAGCTACGGAGACCACGAGGAGTCTGCACGTATCCCACGATGCCCACAATGACCATGGGAGGAGTCTCTACTATAGTGACTGCCTCGACCACCTCCTTCTTGTTCACCTCTGGATGCAGACAGAAACACAGCACAACAATTAACACCAGCATCAGCTACTAAACAACATCATCTGTTCTTTCTCACTGACAAATCCTTCACATGAAAGGTTAAATGACTCAAGCTCTTTTCACAAAGGCAAAGAGGATGCATAGTGAAGTAACCAATTCTAAGTTATAATTTAATGCCTTGCAAAAAAAATTTGAGGCTGGCTCAGTAGGAAGCACAGCAAAGCGCAAAAGGCAAAATGGATGGTAGGGAGTAACAGAACCACATTCAGGTCTGGACAACCAGCAAAAATACGCCCAAGGCAATTTACTTCTGTCCACTCATCGACAAGAGGTCAACTTAAGTAGCCTGTTACAGTACAGCTAAACCAAACCACCAGGTCACTGTGCCTCTCAGAAACAGGACCATTAACAGGACAGGCACTGCTAGACATGAAGTCTTGCTGCCAGAACATCACTCACATTGAAGCAGGAGGGGTTTGGGTGCTTTATACCCCACCCACTCAAGGACTCTGAACAGGGTTAAGTCAAGCTAGGACTGAAATCCACAGCTCCTAACAAACAGGTCATCTTTCACCATTCATAAAGAAAAGAAAACCACCTCCTCTATTAAGAGGAACGTTAATACATACTGGATCCAGGTCTGTCGACTTCACGGACAATGTGGGTCATGCCAGCTTTGTACCCCAAGAAGGCAGTGAGATGGACAGGCTTGCTGGGGTCATCTTTGGGAAAACTCTTCACCTTGCCCCTGTGCCTGCTACTGCGCTTGCGGGGCAGGAACCCCAGAGACCCATGCCTTGGAGCTGAGAACTTGCGGTGAGACTAGAGAGAAAATAAACATTTAGTGCTTGCTATAGAGATTCACTTATACCCACTCAAGGGCCAAGGGCAATTCTCTTCTTGCCTTGCAACATGAATATTATGTATCTACAAGACGCTGCATTCTAGAAATTCTTCTCAGTTATCAGCTGTTTGGCTTCTGAATTTCATTATGGTGTTATAAAAACGTAATCGTCATGCCCCAACTATGTCCTTCCTACATTTCCTGAACACCCGCTCCCTTTCAAGCTTCTTTTAAGACATCACCAAGTCCCACTCTAGTCAGGGAACCACACAAGCTGTAGTTTGGCCACAGCATGCCACCAGGGTTTCAGTGCACCCCAGAAGCCTAGGAAAACGGAGCAGCACAGGTAACTTTACAATATATTTCAACCAATCAATACCACTATGAAAATAAGCATTATAAAAACAATTTCAGTTTGAAAAGCTGCATTAAAACAGTTATTTCAACATCCACCTTTGGGTGGAAAAGCAGGGGTTTTTTTCTAAGATGTACTCCTCAACTACCAACCCTGCAGCCTCTCTCTGCAACTTGAGAGCCGAGTAAGGCTGGGTTCTATCTAGACAACTCTCAGTCCAACAAAGAACTACCCATCCAATCTCACATCCAAATTTAAGAAAAATATTGCCCAGCTAAACATGGAACTAACAACTAATAGCTAAGAAATACATCTTACTTTTTAAAAAAATACTCAAGTTGCCTTAAGCAGACAACATTCAGCAGCCCCCAAAAAGGGCTTTTTGCCAGGATTACGAATCTTGTGGCAGGGCCCAGCAGAACTAAATTTTGACACCTACGCAAGCCCGAAGGCCGCCAGCACAATACCTTCGCGTACGAGTGACATCATCAAGCACGAAATTCGACCCTACAGACGAAAGGCGGTGAACTGCATTATAGCAGACTGCCTACTCCGCGTACTCGCAGCCCCCACCACGGCCTCACTGCCCCTGCAGGGGCATTCGGGGAAGCCCCGCTCCGACCGCGCTCCTGGCCCTCAAACGCACCGTGACCCGGCTGCCCGCTCCAGCAGACATCTCTGCCGGGAGCTCTGAAGAGGAGTCCCCCCTCCCCCCCAAGAAAAAGGGGGACAGCAAACCCCGTCACGAGCAAAGCGCCCTCCTGGCAGCCCCCACAGCCGCTCGCCCAGACCCCGAGAGCCGCCGGGCACAAAGCAGGCCCGGCCGCCGTTCCCAAGGCAAAGCCTCGCCCGCCCACGGTGCCTGCCGCGGCCCAGCCCCGAAATAAGGCCCGCGTCGCCTCCCGCAGAGGCCCTGGCGCGGCGGGAGCGGGGCCGGGCAGCCGCCGGGGGCGGGATGGCGCCGATACCCGAGGGATGGCGCGGCCGGGCCCCGGGCGGCGCCACCGCCAGCAGCACCCACCATTTCGTCCCCGCGCCGGGCCGGAAGGGCCGGAAGCCGCCGCGCGCGCGGCTTTTATAGTCGTCCCGCCCCCCGGTGACGCGTTGCGCGGGGGTGCGTGGCGCACGCCGGTCTCGCGAGAGAAAGAGAGAGAGAACGAGAACGGGAGGTCGGTGGGGGGGCGGCGGGCGCGTTGCGCTACGGGTGGGGAGCGGGGCCAAGAGAGGCGCGCGGGCGGCGATTCGCGCTGCCGCCGCCGCCGCCGCCGCCGCCGCCCCACGAGAAACTAGGCGACCTACAAAATACCTGGCCGAGTTTCTTGAAAATTTAAGTGCCTACGCGTACCGGTCGTAACAGAGAATGTTATATTGTAGTATTAAAAAGAAAGGAAAGGGAGGAACATAATAAAATACGCGCAACTCCTTACGTGAATGTTTAGCTGCGGGTCTTTATCGCGTTGTGCAAAACCATGACGTCCCTGGGCCATCCTTCAGATGTATATGACGTCAGAAAGCATGTCCCACTGCAGACGCCTTCCTTGATGAGGCTAGGTGTTGCCTTTCCAGGAAAAATAATGTGCTTGTTCCAAGCTGGGAGTGAGCGCCTGCCTCGACAGAGCATCCCGATGCAGTGCTTAACTGGTCTTATTACACAGCTCCGGAGTCATAGGAAGCTGTAATGACCCCGGAGTCAAAAGGCGCTTCACAAATCTTCATCGCAGTTTGCAAAAGTCGTTAGGCAATGTGAAGAAATGCAGTAACCAGAAAGAAAAAAAACTATTAAAAATGAATAAAGTAAAATTGGTTTCACTGCTAACGTTGGCACCCATTGCTTTTGCACATATTTCAAAATAGAAAAAGATGTCAAATAACTTCTCTTCTTTCGTGCGGGGATACATTCTCGGGCCGATCATGTGTTCTTCAGGGGCTGCGTGCTGCTGCGTACTCCCACGGTGCTTGGTACCGCGCAGCTCCAGACTCCATCAGGGCCTCTGTGCTACTGTTGAATTAATAATAAACAATAAAACCAATGTAGATGCTAAAGCTATGCTGTGAAAGAGGAACTGAAAATAAGACTTTCTCTGGAACCTGCCTGGAGCTGTTGTTATTCATGCTATTATTTCTCTTCCTCTGTTTACTGCTGTTCTGGCACACGGATAAGCAGCACCAGGACCAGCCGTGTCACTGGGACATGAGATGTTGGCCGGCTTGGCCCATGTCTGAACCTCGCCAACGTGGGAGCTGGCGCTGGAGCATCTCTTCAGGGTAGGGGTGAAGAAGAGCCGAGGTGAAACCTGAACGGGGAGGGAGCCGGGGGACAGGAGATAAATTATTCGCTCTCCCTCCGTCGACGCCGGGAAATCATATAGGACCCAGCTGAAGAAGCCCCATCAGACTTCCCTGGATTGGGAACTGCGCGAGCACCCTTGCCGGATAACTGAGGTGATGCACGGCTCCAGCTGAAATGTCCCCTGAAGTGGCTCTGGTCTTCAGCCAGAAATCCCGCACCTCCTGGCCGAGGAGGGGGAAGGAAGACCACCATAAAGGATCTGGAACGGACCCACATCTGAGGGGCAGGAGAGGGTAACGGGGCCGGGCAGAGCTGCCCGCTGTGCCCAGCCGCCTGCCTGGTTGGGCTGGGCTGGCTAAAGACCAGGTGAGGAGGTTATCAAGAAAGCGACGCTGCAAGACATGGTCCCTCCAAGGGCCACCACAGGTCAGCGTAGGGACAGGCGTCCTCCCAGCCTCGCGAGCTGCGTACTCGATTTTTGACATCGCTGGAGACACAGGACATGCACTCAGCAGCTGGGAGAGCTGAGGGCTTCATCCAGCCCGCACTCCGGCAGCCGAAGGCCGGTGCCTTTGGAGGAACGACTCCTGGCCTCTCGCTCAAAATGTCGGGGTGTCTCAGCCCAAGAGCCTCAGCTGAGGTAACAGGGGCAGAGCCCAGGCTTCAGATAACTGGCACGGTATCAGGCATCCAGGTGGCTGGTAAACCTAAGAGCCCAGCCAGCTCAGCTGATGGCCACATCCTGCTACCTACAGCCCCCTCTCTGGGGTGAGGATGCAGGACTCGAGCAAAGCGAGGAAGCCGAGGAAGCCGCTGGGTGGTGAGAAGGTATTAGATATCTATATAATCACGAGGTTATCTCTGGAAAATAACCAGACTGCTGACTAATAAGCTCCACCCCCACCACATCTAGAGGCTGAATAAATTGGGAATAAATAGAAAATTTTGTGTTATTATAAGGAACATGGGCCTTAATCCACCACTGCCTGTGGTACGAAAGGGGATGCAAACCTGAGGCCATGAAGACGATGGAACCCAGAGCTGGGTGGGTTGGAGCTTCCCACGCACAGGGCACCTTGGAGTTTGCCCTCGGGTTCTCCTGGGGCTTACAGAGAAGGATGTGTTTGACAAACACAACACTGTGGGGAGATACGCGCCCCTGGGGATGGGTCCTGCTCTGCATCCTCCCTCCCTGCCAGGGACCGCAGCACCGCGCAGAAGCCATTCGAATTCCCAGCGCAGGGATGCTGACCTGTAACATGCGATGTAAGTGCTGCACATTACGGTTACATCAAGTTACCGCAAACATTAATCAAACAGTTCAAGCAAACACCTACCTATAGAGGCAAATCCCGCCGCCAGCTGCGCAGGTGTAACACAGCTAAGCCATTCAGCACGGGGAGGCTGGTCACCCAGCTAGCGTGAAATAATTAAGGAGGGCATATCCAATAGTTAAACACGCGTAATCAGCTCCCAGAGACTTTCCACCTCCCCTCCCCAACTCCGGTCCCTGCAGGTTAAGTAAAACCCAAGGCTGGAGGCTTTGCGCTGGAGGGACTTTGCATGCAAACCTGTGTGAAAAAGCCCGTGCAGACCGAGAGGTGCTTCGTTTGGAGGACGTTTCACGGCCTGCCCTGACCTGGCAGACAGTGGGAAGGGAACCAGCACAAACTGGAGGGGCTGAGGGTCCAGCCGCACTGGCGCTGCAGCTCATCTTCCCAAAAGAGAGCTGCCCCATCCCTGGAAACATTCGGAGTCAGGATGGATGGGGCTCTGAGCAACCTGATCTTGTTGAAGATGTCCCTGCTCATTGCAGGGGGGAGTTGGACCTTTAAATGTCCATTCCAACCCAAACCATTCTAGGGTTGGATGTGATGAGGAAGTGTCCATCCCCTACCTCCAACCTGCCCCTCAGAAGGTGCCCCACAAAGGACGAGGGATGGCTGCTCACTTTTTAGGGTGCTACTCCCAATGGGAGAACAAGGGTGGGCTTTAAATGCTCTTTTATCTCCCCCGAACATTTGCCTCTAGCTCCCGCACTGAGCTCTTGAGCCATGGAGCCAAATCATAGACTCTGCCAAGAAAATGGATTTGGACTTGGGCAGAATGAAATGGTGCCAGAGCGGCGGTCAAGTGCGTTCCCCATCCCACTGCTCTGCCCTTTGCTCCCTTGCTGCTAACCGGACTCTCTGCATAGGTGTGACGCGGAGGCGAGTGGGATGTAAGCCATCCAGCCGGTCATTCTGCTTCGTCAGCCTCCGTGCTGACGGTCCCATCACTCCACCTGCATCCGGAGCGGAAGCAGCTGGTTTTGCTGCATACCTGACTTGTTTGGCCAGGTCCAAACCACGTTCATCCAGAACACCATTTTGGACACCTATTTAGCAAACCCAAACCTCTCCCCCTCTTCATTTATCTCCCCTCTTTCGTTTGTCTCCCCCAGTTCCTGGGGATTTAGCTTTCAACGCAGGGACTTTTGTATTCCTGGGCTCTTCGAGGACATCCTGGCACTGTAAGACCTTACAGGGTACTCACAGCGTTCCCACCTCGCCCTTCGGCCGGCTGCTTCCAGCAAAGCTGCTGCCCGGTTTGACTCAAGTATTTCCATAACGAAGAGTGAGAGATGTCCCGTGCTATGCCCGGTGGAAACGCAGTGCAGAGCACCTCTGCCCAGCGCAACCGTTTGAGCAGCTGGGCTTCAGTTGCGTTCAGGCTGAAGCGGACAAGCAGACTCAAAACGGTGTTGGCTTCTGCTGCCGAGCTTAGGGAACCATGTTACAACCCAAGGGCTTGCTTTTAATTTCAGTCCTATTAACATCGGTTATCGGGGACTCTGCAGAAGCCAGCGGACCGCTGGTAGGCAGCTACTCTGTGCAAAAGGCACAGGCCAAGGAGCTTGAGCCATCCCTAAGGCTGGATGGCTTCTCCCCAGGCATCCCTTCCTGGCTGTGCCGGCGGCTGTGCCGGTGGCCATAGCGGTACTGTGGACGCCGGGGAAGCCCAGGTGACACCCAAGGCTGTAGCCCCAGGGACACGAGGTGCGCATCTTGCAGTCTCTGCCTCCCGGAGTCAGGGGGTCTCCCCAAAATCTGGACTCCCCTTGTTTGCAAGGGGCCTTTCGCCTGCTGCCCCCCTCCCAGGGACGCGGTGCCTGTGGGGTGAGGGACATCAGAAACGAGAGCCCGAGGCACGGCTGCAGCGCGATTTTGAGGCTCACCAGGCACCTCTGCCCGGGAGCGGGCAGCTGGCAGGGCTGCGGGCAGCTGCCTGCACCCAGGGAGCACCACCGGCTGCTGCCCTCGGACACCCGGGTCTCACCGAGGGGGCCAGCCTTACCCCTCGATGGGGGCTGCGAGCACCGAAATACTGGTGCTGGGCAGCGGGGTGATGGGGGTAGAGGGTGGGGGGGGGGGGCCGCAATTTTGCTAGGCCCTACCGAAACAAAGCGGGGCAGC
>JAVKLA010000024.1:27617450-27642622 GCA_034782735.1 Sagittarius serpentarius
CGGGGGCTGGCGGCGGCGGCGGGGGGCGCGGGGCTCCCTCCGGGGCCGGCAGCCGCCGCCGGCCCCAGGCCCGACCTCGCTGCGTGCCTGCGTGTGTAGCTCTGTACAAATTCGTTCGGTGTCATGTGTTGTTATAGGCTAGTATGTATTATATATTTATTGTTATGTTTTCCATATATGCTTGTGTACGCGTATGTGCCCACATATACAGATATGCCTATGTCCATTGGTATGTCTCCACACCTCTAGAGCCATACACACAGGTAGGTCTGTATACGCCTCCATAAGCATTTATGGCTACATCTCTGTATATACATGCATGTATGTTTGGATATGTGGATCTGTCTCTGGGTTTATGTATCTCCATATGTGTGCGTCTCCATATATATACACCCACATGTATGTGTGCATGCACAGATGTACAGCCCCTGTGTACATATGTATTACTGTGTATGGATATAGGGCCATAAGGGATGAGAGCGCTCTGGTTTGGGGTTTTCTCCCTGGGGAAGGGAAGGGGTGAGCCGGCTTGGACCGTGACCCCATCTCCATCTCTGCTGTTTTGGGGGTGGTGGGAGGGTCTTCTGCCCCCCCCCTCCCCCCGCCATGCCGGTGGGTTTATGGCGGGTGCAGGGAGTCAGTGGGATGTGGGGTGACAGGAGGGAGCTGGGGGTGATGCTGCGGCCCTGGCGTGGCTCCCCAGCGGGTCAGAGCTCGGGGGGTGCTGGGCTCTGGCCGTGCTGGGGCAAGTTGGGGGGGCTGTGGGGGCTGGACGTTGCTCTGTGTGTTATCCTCATCCTCTCCCCCCCCAACCTCGTGTCCCTGGAATGCTTTCCTCTCTGTAATTTGTGGGGAAGGGGGCAGGGGGAAAGGGGGGGTCTAACGGGGGCCATGGGGAGGGCACGGGGTGCCAGGGGGAAGGTCTCTCCCTCTTCCCGTGACGCCAATCCCATGACAGCCCGTGGGGCCGGCGCGTATGTGCGAGAAGGTCATTGGGATTAAGGGAGCGAGAGCTGCAGCACCGAGCTGGCGGGGGAGAGATTGAGGTCTCGGCCGGGAGCGGAGAAGGGAGGGCAGGGAGAGAGAGCGGAGGAGACACATGCGCACCGGAGCTGGGAGGAGAGGCGTCAGGCTGGCTTTGGGAAAATAAAATAAAAGCAGTGCCAGGCGGAGGAAGTGAGGAGGGAAAGGGAAGGTGGCTCAGCTTGCTGCCGGTGGTGGGGAGGCAGCCCTTGTGCTCCCGGCTGGGTGGGTGGGTGATGTCCCCTCTGGGTGACGTGACTCAGAGGGTGGCCGGAGAGCTCCGAGACAGCTGAGGACACGATTAATGCGGGCGGTCTGTCCATCCGTCCATCTGCCCAAGCTTGTTTACGATACAGCACATCACGCCGGGAGCGGGCTGCCCGCACCGGGGCTGCCATTGGGCACCGGGTGAGGGGGTACGCATGCCCCGGCGCTCCCGGGCAGGTGGAGCGGAGCCAGCCTGTGTGCCCGGGGATGACGGATATGATGTGACCTACAAAGGCTTTCCCATTGCTAATCTCTGTGGCAGAATTTCTTCTTTCTCTCTCTCTCCCTCTCGGTCTGTTGGTTTGTTTTTTTTTCCCCCCCTTCATCCGAGCACTGCAGGATTTTGGCTTCCCGGAGGCACCAGGTGAGGGAAAGAGAACAGGAAAGATGTTTATTTTTTAATTAGGCACCTACTCTGCTTCAGAGTATCTCAGACGCTGTCGGCTTGCTCGCTGAGCTCGGCTCCGTGCCCTGCAAGGTCTCCCTAGGCAAGGAGTGCTTCCCGGGAACTGGCATCTCCTTGGGATGCCGCGTTGTTTCCCCCCACCCATCTGACCTTGAGAGAGGACAGGACGGGGTTTACCCCAGGCACTTCACTCGGCCGTGGAAATTAAAGTCCTTTTGCAGGAGCCGGAGGCACTCCAGGTCAGCGGTCCAGCAAGGGTGGCTGGCCTGGCTGTTGTGGCGCAAGGCTACGCGTGCACCTCTTCTCTCCCAAAATAAGAGTTCCTTCTCCTGCTTTTCCACCGGCTTGGTCTTGTCTGTCCTCCCGAGCATCTCTCCCTCCACAAAGCCAGGGAGCCACAAGCTCACCCCAGATACTGAGTTGTGGTTTTTGGTCTTTTTTTTTTTTTAACTTGAGACCAAGGCGGGTCCTCATGGGCATTGAAGTCCTGTCTCCGGCTGTCACAAGCATCAGACCCTTTATGGCCCCTTCCATAAAATGGTTGAACTTTGCTGAAAAAGGACTAGTTCATGGGTTTTTTGCCCTTCTCACTCCCTCTGGGAGAGGGTTCAGTGGCTCCAACGGTCAGGGCCTTCCACCATAAATCTATTCGTGGCTGGGTTTTTATCCATTTGCTTTTGTGCTCTTGTGCCCTTCAGTTTAAATGGTGCTTTTCCCTCCCTGGTGTTTTCCCCTGGGTGTATTTATAGGCTGCGATCACATCCGCACTTAGCCGTTCTATCGCCAGGCTCTACGAGCCCAGCTCTTCGGGTGGCGAAGGGCTCTCCCTCCCCGTGGTCTCTGGGAGTGCCTTTCCTTTCACCTGCTCTTGCACGCACTGGAAGCGCCTTGCCTACCGTCTCCTGAGATCTCATTTGCCTTTATCCTGCTCGTGGCGTGGGTGGTCCATTGTCTCCCCAGGGCAAGCTGGAGACTCCTTTTGGCCCGTTTCACGTGATGAGCTTTCGCTGAGAGCAGAAATTCTCATGATCGCGTCCCCGGGCAGTGACCTTGTGCTCAGGTTATGCTGCCTTTTAGGAGATTTTATGATGGCACAGAGGTGCGTATGGCTTTTTACCAAGAGAAACTGGCTCCTGCCCAGGGAGCTTGCAGCCCAGTTGAGATGGCGGCAAATCTCCAGGGAGAGCTGCAGGATCAGGAGCAGATAGAGTGACCGAGGATTATTTATGTTGCTCCTTGCTGAGGAGGAGATGGCATAGGTTTGACAAGGAGGATGCTAAACTATGGAAAGAAGTTAGCGCTTCTGGAGCGTCTGTCCACCGCGACAGTGTTGTGAGGCAGTTCAGGTTTCTTGGGTCCCTCGGAGGTCAGGCACAGCAGAATAAGTATGCATCTCCCTACAGAAAGGTTGCCTGGCATGGGTGCTGGCAAGTGGTGGTGGTCCTGCAGAGTGCCCGTGACGGGTTTGGACGTTCAGCCTCAGCGTGAACCATTTCTCTGCTGCTGCCTGCCCCAGATACACTTGCCTGGATGAAAGAGCACCTTGTAGCGCAGGGAGGCAGCCCTGCGGAGCAGTCCCTCCAGAGCATCACTGCTGAGGATGCCTCCAAGGGCATCTGGATCTTGCAGCCAGGGGACTTGTCCGGTCTGGCTGGACTGAGGCTTGCACAACGAAAGCAACGTGCTGCTGGAAGATCCCGGAGGCTTCCCCACCTCTCTGTGGGGAAGGGCAGAACAACTCCCTCCCTGTTCCCAGCGGGGGTGAAGAGAAGGCAAGCAACTTGCCCTGTTGCGATGAGTGGCTGGGGTTTACTCCAAGTCCTGGTCTTTCAAGGCATTGCTCCACGCTGTGCCGTTTCGTTTGCTGCCGGCTGCGACGCAGAGGCGTGCTCTGAGCTGAGCTGCATCGCACAGCCGGTGCCCTACAGTACCAGGGACACGGGTGCGTGGGTGGGTGTTTGACCACCCTGCCGTGTAAACCTGCTTTCAGCCCGCTTAGATGGCCCAACAGCTGGAACAAGTGGTGCTACAGCTGGAGCTAGTGGAGCTAGGTGACCCACACCGAGCTGGAGCTGTGCTATGGTACGCAGCTCCAGGATCATTCCTGAAATAAAGCAGACGAGCGTGGGCACATCCTTGTGTAATCCCGTCGCGCCCTGACCGACAGTGCTTTCCGCAGCCGGTGCGGGGGAGCGGGGAGGCTCCTGTGCGACCCACAGGCGTTGGATGTAGCACTGGCTCCATAAATAAGTAAAATGCTAATTGAAACAGGTTGTTCCAGGTGCTCCTGACTGCTTGGTAACCTGCTTGCTGGAGAAACTGAAGCGCTGCTCGATGTAAAAGCGTAACAAGGCAAAAGTAACTCGCTTTTTGGAAGCAGGCCCAGCTAGGTGGCTTGAGTGAGAGTATTTCCAACCACAGCCGTGCAGGCAGAGCAGCCCATTAAAACTTGCCACACGGACTGAGACACTAAATCTCTCTCTGACGCTAAGGGCATTACCCCTCCAGAGGGAGGTTTGGTGAGGAGAGGCGCTGCCTGCCCTCCACCTCCTCCTCCATCACCTGCTGCCGTTGCCACCACGTCCCCTGGGAGCACACAGCCATTTCCAGCCAGGACAGGAAGCGCTGTCCCCTGTCTCTGCAGGCACGGCACATCCCAGGCAGCTCCGGCTGAGCAGGCAAGGCAGGTGAAGGACGGGAACTGTGTCCCCAGCCTCGCTACCGCCTGCAAGCTGGAGGACGGGGGCAAGACCCGGTGTGGCAGGGAGCCCCGTCTCCTGCCTTGCCGGTGGGTCCTGGCTCGCCACGCTGACGCCTTGCTTACGACACCCTTTGCCTCTTCCCCCCATACCGCCCTTCACCGTATGGAAAAGACACCCAGCGTGGGCTTGTGGTGACGGTTAAACCGAGCCTTAGAGGCCAGGGGCTGCGTTAGTCTCAAACCAGCTGCAACCTCCCCGTTCTTTCTGTCCCAGCTAAATGTAGCTGAGATGTTCCCTGTGTTCGTGGACCGTAGCTCATGCTCTCTGCCTCTGCTCCTCCACGTGGTTTTTGCCCCAGCCACCATGCTCCCTGGCTGCGTGCTTGCAAGATAACCTCCGTGCACGATGAATGAAGCGTGGCGGTTCAAAGCACGTGCTTTGAGTAAAGCCCGAGGTACGGTTCTTCATGGGATCCCCTTCCTTGGGTTGGCTTCAAAAGGGCGTTTTGGGGATCGCTGTCACTGGGATTGGGCGAGGAGCCACATGAGAAGACGAGCAATAGATGTGCAGAGCCACGGGGTGATTCGAGGCTGGATACAGCAGGTCGTGTTGTTTCCAGCACAGCGTTTCCAGGAAAGATCTTGGAGCAGGAACAAATCTTTCATTAATGGCATTTGCAGATCTGAGAAATAGCACATAGGGACCAAAGGCAGTCAGAAATACGAGCAAAAAAATAAGATAATTGTAATCTGCTATTTCAAAACATGAGGGGCACGCAGGTGAGGAGGAGAAACTGCATGGAGATGAGGCATAGCTAAGGCAAACATTTGTGGCAAGACAAGGCAGCAGAGAGGACTAGTGTGGCTGTGAGAGGAGCGGACGCAGGTGGCAGTGGATGCGCTCCTCCACCTGGGTTAGCACAGCCAAGCCAAGGAGGGAGAGGTGTGTTGCTAGAAAGCAAACTGAACTCTTCCTCGTGGGAAAAGGTGCAAGTTTTGGATGGTCACTTTGCTGCGCCGCAGCCTGGGGATCTAGGGACCACGCGTGGCTGCTCAGCCCGGGCTTGGCTGTCATCGGAGCCTTCCCGGCCGCTGGCTTCCAGAGTGCCCCAGCATCGCCCGGGGCTCGGGCTACTGTGAGGGGGAAGATCGGCCCAGGCACGGGTCTGGCGGGAGGCAGAAGGGCTAATGGCTGGCCTGTTGGCTGCCAAGCCGTGTGTGAAAAAAAGCCTGCTGGCCAGGAAAGCCTGTCCCACATCCCGTGGCAGGAATTAGGGATGCGGAGCCTTTCTCCTCTCCATCACCTGCTCCGGCTCAGCCCCAGCCGGGGAGCTGGTGCCACATGGCTGCTGGCCAGGGAGGGTGAGCTGGGATGGAGGTGCTGGCGTACCCGTGCTCTTCCCCCGTCCCGTGCTCAGGGGAATCGGGTACAAATGGGTACGGGGAGGCTGGCCCCCTCCAGCACCCGCACAGGGCTCAGGCACGCCATCGAGACCGTGGGCAGGAGTCGTTCGCTGCCTGCGTGGTGCCGGCTGGAGGGAATAAATAGAGGCTGCCTGTTTCCAAGCTGCCAGTCCCATGCGTATCAAAAGCTGCATATGTTTTCTTCAAAATGAACTAAATACAAGTAGATTTAATGATGATAATAATAATCCATGCCTGTGCAAGGCTCTCCAGAGCTTTCCAGAGACTCCATTTGCGAGTGGCTGAATGAAAATGAAAGCCAGATCATCTCTGCCAGTTTATCGTTTGCACTCTCCCCAGCTCTTGCTTTCTTTTTAAACAGATTTATTCCTGGTCATTACCAGATCAGACACAGAAGAGGTTATTGCTTCATTCTGCCCGAGGTAGATTTGATTTGAAGTCCTGCAAGGAATATTATGTCACCAAACTATTTCCTCTCTGTAATAGAATGAAAAGGGGGTTTGGGAGAGGGAGGGGAAACACGCAGTGCGACAAAGCCCGTGACCAGAGGGCACCGCAGTGAGCCCAAGGAGGCGGCTCGACAGAAACCCTCTTCAGCCTTATCCCTGCTACGACCATCATAGGGATCTCGGGCACGAAGTCAGGAGGCAGCGTGACAAACTCCTGGGATGAGGGGCAGGAAAATCCTAGTGCACCGCCGGAGGCCGGCCGTGCTGTGCATCCATCACATGACGCTCAGGAACGTCTGGTGCACGGCTGGGGATGGGCAGCATGGTGGAAAGCCTCACATGATGCTCAGGAGGTTTTGCCTGGCTTTCTGCGGGGCTGAGCCTGCAGCGGGGAGGTGGGGAGGGACCGGAGAGCCTCTCCTCTGAGGGCTCATCTCTTGCCTTTGCCTCTGGCAAAATCAGATCACCCAGTTCAGTGAGAGAAAAGAAAAAAAGTTTTTTTTTATGGTGGGATGCAGCCTTTTGCCTGTCCTGCACTTTTCTCGCTGGAGTGAGCCCTTACATGCCTGTAATGGCCAGCACGAGCCCCTTGAGAAACCAGGACAGGGAAACTCTCAGGCTCTCGCCGTCTCCTCCCCGCAGTGCTTAACATTACGTTCATTTTGCTGCGGCTTTTGGCAAGTTGCTCTGTCTCTGTCAGCTTTGTAAAGTGCCTGGCTCTGGGCTTCGCTTGGTGTCTCGGAGCTCTTTGATGAAAACAGCAGTCTAGGAAAATCACTGCAACAACCTGTGTGGATGCGATGTTTAAGGAGCGGTGAAGTCAAGAAAAGCCGGGTCCCAGCAGCAGCGCTGGGTTGGGCAGGTCTTCTCCACGTGCTGTTTTCTGTCCCTTTATTTGAGTGTAGCCGCATATATTACTGCTTATTAAATGCACACCTCCAGACAGGCCACGCACCTGCCCAATTAACGTTGCTCTTGGAGGCTTAAGGAAATGCTCTCAGCCTAAAAATCTAGTTTCTTTGAGTCCTGTTAACTGACTTAAGGAGCCTCGCTGAAGAAGTGAGGCTGCCCAGGTGCACAGAGCTGGGGACGGCTGGCTGGTTTTCCTCACCCAGCGTAGGACAGTGGCTAATGGTCTCCCTCTGCGGAGCAGAAGGATGGGCTGCGTTCGGGAGCGTCGGGATGCAGTGCTTTGCGCCTGCCTCCTGTCAGCCTTCGGACACGTCACTTCCCTGTGTCTCGGTGCTCAGTCAGGAGAAGACTCCCGCCATCTTCTCCTTGCCTCCTCTTTGCAGCTGGATGCGTCTTTTGGATCATTTTATTAGGGGCTGTAGGCAAGACTTTGTGCTGCGAGGATTCGCTGTGCCAAACGGGGGTAGAAGGAACAGGCAGTGGTAACCCAGAGAGGCAAGAGGCTTGTGCCAGTGCTGCTGGTAGCTGGCATTTCTTCGGAAATGCTGCAGATGTGATGGGAACGGGAATGTAAATGCTTCATCCTTGCAGACTTGGTGCTTTGTTTATAATGCAGGCAGACATTCATGCTGCACCTGCTGCTTGGATCATCTTTGCACGGGCACAGATTGGGGAAATTAAGGAAATAAAAAATACTTGTCCTTTCTAAGATGACTTGCTACGTCACAGAGCTTCCACCCACTTGCCCCCTTACCAACAAGAAGTCGCTGCCATGGATTAAGTGTGCAACGGTTTCTCCGGAGGTCTGCGAGATCTGGGCTCTCGTGAATTACCATTTTTTCTAGAAAATCATTTGTCTGGGCGCCTGTCGCAACCGTTTCTGGGTACAGACATCACGGGGGTAAAACGGGCGACGCTGCCTGGCAGTGGCAGCAGCACCGATGGCCTCTTTTCCTGCTGTCCAGCTCTGCCTGCCGGTCCGAAACCTCTGGTTTGAGCCTGCCCGTTCTTGCCCAGTTGGTGTTACCCAGTCCAGCTCGAGGCTTCGGTGCACAGCGGATCCTCACAGCGTTTTGCTGTGCCGTGAGGGTGGTGGTAGGCTGGCAAAGGCAGCAAGCCCTCTCCACTGCCACTGCCTTTGCCCCCTCTGCGGCGCCGGGGAGTGGAGCATGGACCAGAACTGATACCGGTGGTGAGGAAAACACAGAGAGAAGGCTTCATCTCTTAAGATACTGTGCTTTGGTCCGTAGAAGGCTTTCCTAAGGACAAAGAGTACTTTGGGGTGGCTGTTTCAGGACACAGAAGATGAGCATCTGCAGTGACTTGGTTCTGCTCAGGAGTGAGCCTACTCTTAGTGGAATCTCCCCAGAAAACTCCTAAGATCATCTTAAATCAGGTGCTTGCCCCTAAATCACACCTTGGGCACCTCCAGGCTGCGAAACAGGTTTCTCTTCATAGGAAAGAAGTTGTGGCAAGCTAGGAATGCCACCTCTCCTTGAAAATTAGGGAAGGGGAGGCGGCCCTCTGGTCTTGTGACTCTGAGCTGTGGCTTTACGACATGCCAGCATAAAAAGGTATGAAAGAGCAAATGCAAGAAGGAGTTATTTTGCTTGTTTCGCTTGCAGATGAGAGCTCTTCCAGGCCAGCAGCAAACCCAAAGATAAGAGCAGAGGGAAGGTGTGTATCAGGACATGAGCAGAGTAAACAGAGGTGTCTCTGGGGAGAGGCCATTGCAGAAGTTCATTCATTTCAAATGAGTAAGCAATACAGCTCATTGCAAGGGTTGACCTGACTCAGGGAATGGATGTTTTACCAGTTTTGAGCCCTGAACCAAAACTGAACACTAGACCATGCCACTTTTGAGGCTGTTTCTAATCTTCCAAAGAGAAGGTAACTCTTTCTGTCGAATGCTGTGGAAAACAGGGCACCCACTTCGTAATCCCAGTATATGGAGGTTGGTACTTCAGGTGGCAGGATGGGCGCTGGTCAGAGCCTCACCCTGGGACGTCGCTTCAGGAGCCTGCCAGCTCCCCCTCAGGTTAGAGGAACACGGTGTCGCTGCTAATGGTCCTGGGCAGACCCGGCAGCCCAGCCTGTTGTGAAGGTGTGTGAGACTTCCCACTGAAAGAGCCTGGCTGTAGTTGCATGCAATTTTGCTGCTTTCCAGACCATTCAGGCTGAAATTTTGAAGACCAGGCCTTTGCTTCAGGCAGGAGAGATTTTTATTTAATTTTCACAGGCAATTTCTGCGAAGTATAATCAATCTCGATTTTCAAGAAGAGGGAGGAAGAGGGCAAATCAGTTATTTTACTTCTAAGCTTACAAAGCTCTGGTGAACTTTCAGAGAACCCATACAGTCCCCACACTTAGGAGCAAGCACCAGCTTCCAGGTTTTTTAGTTTACTCTAGCCTGTCAAAAATACGCCCAGTCTCAGAAACCCGAGTGTGACCCAGTTATGAGCCTTGGGCTGAAAAAATAGTATCGGTGTCAGTGGATACTTGTTAAGAGTTTGGCAGCTGAATTATGGTCATCATTGAGTATCTGCCCAAGGGCTGTTGGGGACCCTGAGTAAGGTTTTTCCTCGGGTTCTTGATGCCACAGGTTGAACAGCAGAGGTCTGTGCTGTGGATCTCGGGCATCCAACCCCAGCGATGACAGGTGGTGTATTGGGTTGGCATTAATCAACAGTTTATTTTCCCTGCTCTCACAAAGCTGCTTCTCGGCTTTCTGGGTTGCCTGCCGTGTCCTCTTCTGGTGCTGGGTTGGGTTAAGTGGTACTGGGGTCCTTCTGACCTAGCAAAGCCTCAGACCTACCTCCACTCCCTGCAGGAGACTTGGCCACCTCATCTTCTGTGCTGCTTTTCCTTGGGGATTGGGTGGTGGTTCCAAGGGTGCCAAGCTCCTATTGTGCAGACAACTCCCAGCCTAGCAGAGTGCCCCGGTGACGTCCTAGTGCACGTCATATGTATGTTCACCCCATGCTTGAGGTCCCATTTCCCGTCTGCCGGGGGGCTCTCGCAGGCAGCCTGCAGACGGGTTGTTCCTACTGAGGGTCTCAAGATGCCCTGCAAAGAAAAATCTGTACATGCTGCCTTAATCTTCCCCTCTTTCTCCTGGGGCTGCGAGGGGAAGGTGTTTATTTGAGATGCAGGACTGGGGCTGCTGTAAATAGCTCTCTGCTTTGGTGAACCTGCTGTGTCAAAGAGGGACAGCCTTGTGGCAGGCGACGAAGGCTAAGCCTGCAAGCAAAGATTAGACCAGCAACTGGGGATTATGGCATTTCTACCTGGACTCATCCGTAATTCTACCTGGTTTAAAATAACGTGCAGCGGCAGTGGTGGTGACGGGTAGGGAGGACTCACGGTGGCCCTGCCAGGTGGACGTGGACGGGAGATGTTTGGCCCGTGAAATCCGTGGGGAAGGTCGGAGGGTGTTGGTGTACGGGGGAGTGGGCAGAAGGGTAGGTGGTGTCATGGGCTGAGCCGATGGAAAATTGGTGGAGAGAGGTGTGTGACGTGCGGGGAGATGGGGAGAGCGGGAGTCCGGCAGAATGGAGCTGCAGAGCAAGCAGGGCTGTGGATTGTGGGAGGGTGGATGGGGAAAAGAGCGTAGTAGCTGGATAGATAAAATTAGTGAACAAATGCGTGGTAGAAACAATAAATTCCTAGAAGGGAAAGGAGTGGGTGGGAGAATAAGTGCAGACTAAGAGGATTTCCACTACTTGGAGCCCTTGTACGCAGGCATCCGCACCGAAACCATATCCCAGTTTACACTCCATGTCACCCCCCTGTGTGTCTGTGGGAAGCCACCCTTACTTCAGACTGCGACTGCTTCATATTGCTTTAGATCAGATGGATAAAAAGGCTCAATCTAAAAGTGTCCTATTTTAAGTTAATCCTCAGAAATAAAATGAGACCATCTCCCCAGTAAATTCGCCGTGGCTGCAGCCCTGGCAAAGCAGCAGGACGGGAGCTCCGCAGAGCAGAGAGATGCCTGCGAGGGCTGTCTGTCCCCTGCAGAGCTCTGCTCCTTTGCGCTGGTCCAGAGAGATGGGGTGTGCCCTGACGTGTCTCCTGCCTCCCTCCCTGCCAGGTGTTCTCCATCGTGGTGTTCGGCTCCATTGTCAATGAAGGGTACGTGAACCGCCTGGACGAGACGCAAGAGCACTGCATTTTCAACCGCAATCGCAATGCCTGCAACTATGGCATTACCGTGGGTGTCCTCGCCTTCCTCAGCTGCCTTCTTTACCTGGCTCTGGATGCCTACTTCCCGCAGATCAGCAGCGTCAAGGACCGCAAGAAGGCAGTGCTCTCGGACATCGGAGTCTCGGGTGAGCTTCCTGGGCGGTTGGCCGTAGTGCCCCTCTCCTCCACTGGCAAGGGAGAGGGAGGGAGCTTCTGCCGCCTTGCAGGCCAGGTCCCTGCTAGCAGGGAGGTCTTTGGGTTCCTTACTCTCTAAGGCCTTCTCTCTCTCTCCTTGTCTTTCCTTTTCTTTTCTTCTCAGCCAATGTGGCTCTCTGCTGTTCTCCATAGGCATAGCTCAGGGAGCCCTTTAGGATCAGCAGGTCTTGCCTCACTGCATGCTTGTGCTGGCTAAGGCCAAGTGTTGATGCCTCTGGAGATGGTACTTCCTTCTTTTTCAGCTCCAGGTGATTTAAACCTGTACCTTTTAACATAAAAAAACGTTGTGGGTTTAATGCAGGCTGACTAAACCAGTCCTCCTAGGTTACCTGGCATTCCCCATGTGAATAGCTGTGCAGGACCTCATCCAGCCCTAAGGCTTATTCTAACTTAGGCCGATCTCTCCACCCCCAGTAGCGTGTTGAAGTGACAGAGTGATGGTGCGTGTGTATGTGCGTGTGTAACGGCAGTCAGCAGCATCACAAGGAGGCGCTTTGCTCTCGTGCTGCGACCCTGAGTCACTCTCCTGGCTTAACTCTGGCCACACAGGCAAACTCCTCCACCTCAGGGTCGTCCTCCCTCAAGTTTGTCAAAGGGGCCACGAGTGGAGCAAGGGCAGGATCGGGTGCAGCATCTGAGCTTGTTTAGGACTTCTGGCTTGCAAGTTTGTTCACGGTTAGCCCCTTGCCTAGCAGTCCTGCGTACAGCTAACAAGAGAAGGGGAAGGGGAGGGACTGAGCCCTGTTCTGCCGCCACTGGGGAATGCCCATTTCCCTCGCTGTCAGGTATCTGGCTGCGCCTGGCAAAGAGGTGAGTCCCACTCCTCCCCATCAGCTGCCAGCCTGGACTCGGGGCTCCCCGCTACCTTCACCCCTTTCTCAGGGGTGCAGCATGTTAACGATCCTTCAGCACCTTTCTTCAGTGTGAGTCCCTTAGCCTGTGCTGTCCTGAGCAAAAGCCAGTCTCTGTGCAACTGCAGGCCGGCTGCTTCCCGCTCTTTCTGCAGCTCCCTTGGAAGGAATTGCTCTTCGCTTCTCCTTGCAGGACGGGGTTGCGAAGCAGTGGCTGTTTCAGAGAGCCCAGGTGATCACTCCTGTACTGGAAGCCCTTCAGGCTTCTTCCCAAGGCCAAATGCAAGTCCTGTGATCAATCCAAACACAAGCAAATGAACTCTCCTGAGGTGCTTTCTGCAAACACCTATCGTCACCTTGACAATTTAGCTGTCAGCGAGCCCGCCAGCTCGCTTGGGCTTAGACAGGCTGCGCGGTCGGAGTTTGGCCCAGTCTGCAACACCCTGGGGGGGGGTCTCTTATAGGGCTGAAGTTTCCAGAGAAACAGGATGTGTTTATGTTCTGTTCACACAAACCTTCTTGATGTCTCTCTCGTTCCCCTTTGCCATGCTGGTGGTGGCCCATCCTAGCCTTTTGGGCATTTCTCTGGTTCGTTGGCTTCTGCTTTCTGACCAACCAGTGGCAAGCTTCAAAAGAAGAGGACAACCCAATGAATGAGGGAGGGGATGCAGCCCGAGCAGCCATCACGTTCTCGTTCTTCTCCATCTTCACCTGGGTGAGTACAGCAGCCGTGATGTTGGATCAGGCGTCCTCTGCACTGTATTAGCTTGTGGGGAATGGAAGGTGACTGGCTAAGAGAGATTCAGGCAGTTCCCATGGCTTCTGAGAAGGAAAAGCAGGAGGGGAGGTGGTTAGGAGGTAAACTTGGGAAACAAGGACTCAAAAGCTTATGTGGTAGAAGGTGCTAGAGCATTAATAAGCACAATGGGAAAGAGGGTCCCATATCCCAGTAAGGAATGTCCTTGAGAAACCTCTAATATGACCTTGGACAAGCTATCTCCCCAAGCATCGTTTTGCCGGTGCGTCAGGGGACTTTAACGGCATTTTCACCTCACAGACGCTAAGCAGAGAAGGGAGCTCCGGGCCGGGGGTTGCACCCATCTCCCTCTCTGCTTTGCTGCCGTCATGTGAAATGTCGTCAGTGGCCACAAGAGGATGCGATCGGCGTCCCTCTGGGCTCTCCGTCTGCAGCCATGACTGCAGCACCACCTCACTGGGTCACCTCTTAGGAAGGGGATGGTGCTGTCTCTTCAGACTGCCCTTTCCCCAGCAGTTCTTTGTTGCTAGTTTCCTGGAAGAACTGTGGTGCGCAACATAAATATCCCCCACAATTTCCTCCCGTCTCTGAAAGCGCTAAGCCCGAGTGATTTTTGTCTGAAGTGACAGGATAGTGCCAAGCAGGAAAGCATTTTAGGCCAGTCTCCATGCGTAAGTCTTCGTGGCTTTATCTTTTCCTCTCCCTACAGGCTTTAATGCTGGACGGGGGGCAGGTAGGAAGGGTGCTGTAAGGCCACGAAGCTGTCAGAGAAGAAGGGGGGCTGCAAAGGGTTGTGCGGTCAGCACCCTCGCCAAGGTGACACTAAGCGGGTGCAAGGGACAGCAGCGTGTCCCCCCCACCCCCCCCCGAGCTGCGTCCTGCTCTCGAGCGCTGCCAAAAGCCCCTTGCAAGCTCCAGCAGAAAGTGTGACAAGGAGCAAGGCTTTTCCAAGGAGTCCTTCAAGACCCTTTCTGAGGTGCCACCGCTGGCAGTGGTCCCCCCGAATGCACGGGCTTGCAAGTGGCTAAATAGGCATCCTCTTCCCCCTGTTCCTCGGGGTTTTTATTTCAATCAAACGCTCTGGTTTGCTCTTCCTTACTGATTCTCCTTCCCACACCCCTCTCTCTCCTCACAGGGCCTCCTCACGTTTCTGGCTTTCCGGAGACTGAGAGACATTACTTTTCAGGAAGAATACAACACCCTGTTCCCTAACTCCCCCTCCTTGCTGCCTTAGTGCCCCTCGCTGATGGGGAAATTTGGGGGAAGGGGCTGGGGGATGCAGCTGGAGGAGATTACTGAGCAGAGACAGTTCCAATGCCCCGACCATGGGTGTGTGGTCACTGCAGGGCATGGGGTGGGAAGACATTGGCCATTGAACGGGAGTGGGATCTCCCTTTGGGGAGCTGGAACTGGCAGTTTCTTCTCCTCCTCCTCCTCTGCTCCCTTCTCTCCCTCACCCATACCCTAACTAATGCTGCGTAACACCACTGTGCCTTTCCTTTCATGACTGCTCAGACCTAATACTTCAGCCAGGAGAAGCCCTCTGCCCCCACCACTTTATCTCCTCCGTTTCCTCCCAGCCCTCATTCCCCAAAACCCTCTCCCCTCGTCACCTGCTAGACTGGTCTACTCTATCAGGGATGCTCTGGCGCAACGAGCCATGCCTGCTGGGGTCCGCAGTGCTGAACTCCATGCCCGGGCTCCCTCAGTCCACCAAAAAGGGTGTCCTGCCCGCAGTGCCTGGGGCAGGAGGCAGCAGCACGCTTGCTAACTGTCCCCTGGTCTGGGAAGCAGCCGCCTTGCCTCCTGCTGCTCCTTCCCAAGGTCCGTACTGCACCGTGCCAGTGAAGGGGATACTGGGGGTGACCGCTACCTCGCTACTCCGGGTCAAATCCTGCTCTCCGGCCTGGCCTCTGCAGGCAAAACGGCTGCGTACATCCAGCCCAGCGGACAAACCTTCTGCGGTGTTGCTGAGGCAGATTGCCTTCCCAGGGGCAGGAGGGGCTGAGCAGGATAACCACATGCCAACTGAGCCTCTGCCACCTGTGCCACGTCGGTGAAATCCCACTGCCAGGCAGGAGGTGCCCAGCACACCCCAGAGACAGTGGGGAGCCCCGGCAGGCTGCACGGAGCCAGCTGGTCTCGCAGCCGTCCCTGGCCAGCCCTCCGCTCTCCCGGCGGGCTCGTGCTTTCTGTGGGGCAGCCTGAACCTCCGTGCTCTCGGGGGTGTTTCACCAGCGGTCGGCCAGGCGGGCCTCGCACACTAACCCGTAACCACTACTAACCCCACTTTTGTTTGTTTCTCTTTCTCGGTACACTCCCCCTCTCTTTCTCCCCTCCCCTCTCTGCTTCCCATCTCTTCCCTCCACCTCCTCCCTTAAAGGCGGGCCAGGCATTCCTGGCGTATCAGCGTTTCCGGCTGGGTGCCGATTCGGCCCTCTTCTCCCAGGACTACATGGACCCAAGCCAGGACTCCGGCATGCCTTATGCTCCCTATACGAACGAGGAGGATGCTACAGATGCGGTGGGGACGTACCAGCAGCCCCCTCCGGCAGATGCTTTCGACACCGAGACACAGGGGTACCAAACGCAGAACTACTGAGCCACCGATGCCCCTTTCCCTTCCCCTTTCCCTTCTGTCCCCTTTCCCACTGCCGGCAGAAAGCCGAGGCACAAACCAGAGACGTGCGTAGTGGCACAAGAGGTGGCTCTCAGCTATGCTCCAGCCTTCTGGGTCATCTGTTTTTATTTATCGTTTTTAAAAAAGGAAAAAAAAAAAAGAAAAAAAGGTTTCCTCATCACCTCTTCCTTCTCCTCCCCGCCAAAACTACCTACCAGAACCAAATTCTTCCAAAATCTGTCACCGCATTGTGACAGGAAGGTCCCCCCTTCCCTCCTCCCCCCCCGCCTTGCTGCGGAGGGCAGTGTCTGGCCGGTGGGCAGGAGAAGGGCTACGGCACCAGCAGGGCAGGGGAGAGGGTGTTGGAGGCGGAAGGGAAGGCGTGAGAGGGACCAGGGACCTTCCTAGAAGAGGTGGTGTCACGAAAGGCTGGAGTAGACCTGGGAGCAGCCAAACTGGGCTGGAGGGCCTGCTGGCTCAGGGAGAGGGACGGTGTTGGAGTCGGCATGCTGGAGTGTGAAGGTAGAGGGGGGCTGGAGGGGAGTGGGAACGGCATCCCCCGCACAAAGACGGGGGGGCTTTTCTCTGCCACACACAACTGAGGGAGGGGTGCTTTAGTTTTAGAGGGTTTGGGGAGAAGTGGTATGGGGTGGGGGCACAAAGAGAGAAAACGGGAAGGGAAGGAGGAGGATTTGCAGGTACAATCAAAAACCACAGGCACGTCTCTAGGTTACAGCAAGAGGCTCGGCAGAGCAGAGGGGCAGTGCCACGAGAGACACTCCTTCCCCAGCCCCCTCGGATTGAGGTGGAGGTGGTTCCCCTCGCCTGCACGTCCTGCTCGCCGCTCTTCTCAGACCAGTGTTTGGTGAGGCAGGAGGGGAGCCATGCCCAGTCCCTGGCCCCCAGACGCAGTGCCTGTGGGAGGAAGGAGGGAGGAGGTGGGCTTCTAGGGGGTCCTGAGAGCCCTCGTCCCCAGCTGGGCTGGTGTGAGGGGGAGAGGAGAGCTTTGCCATTTCACCCTGGGCAGGAGGAGGAGAAGAAAGCCAGTTTTGCTCCTCGGGTCCTCCTGAACCTTCCTCCATTCCTCTGCTACCACAGTGCAAAGCCTCTTGCTGACACCACCTTTGCAGCACACAGGAACGGAGCAGGACTCCCCCCTGGAAGGAAATGCTGCTGCTGGGACGGCCAGCGTGCGTCTGGCTCTTGCCCAGGGGCGCAACCGAGCGGGGAAGGGTCCTGCCCCGCACGGCTGCGCTTTGCCTCCCACTCAGACAGGGAGGAGGTCTTGGTGTGCAGAGAATTATATAAAAAAATAGCTGGTCTTATTGTACTTTACGTAGAGGATACCTTAGTGGGCCTTCTGCAGCATCTCGGGTCCTGGCTGTCGTTAAAGCCTCGCCTAGGTGGCAGTGCTGACTCTCAGACAGAGCTGGTGTGGACATCATTCCACACTCCTCGTGATTTTGCTTCAAGACACAGCTGTGGAAGCACACTGTTTGTTCCAGGGCAGAAGTAAGGTCTATGTGTGAAGATGGTCCCTAAAGGGCAATAATTCAGCAATAGCCACCTGGACAATTCTCCCCAGCACAGACATTTCTCGGAGCACAAGAAGCGGGGTATGCCTTGCCGCAGTGAGGAGCTCCATCCCCCAGGCAGCCACCCTGCTCCACGCAACACTGGCCCCAAGTAGCAGAGATCAGGAGCAGATCCAAAATCCATAGGTGCTCCCCCTGAGCGTCCAGCCTATTCCCCGTAGCACCCTTAGGAGTCGGGAGGATGGGACACAGGTCTGGCCTGTGGTTGTGTGAACATCTCATCTGGAGGACACCGAGGTTACCAGTCCTTCCCCTCCTCCCAGCACAACTCCTCCCCACCCCCCCCACAGCGACAGGGAAGGGGTAGAAACCGTAGAGCTGCAGGCCCCGAGAGGGAACGGGGGCAGCTGTTCTCCACTGTATATAGGCACCGTTTCTACCTGTTCTTACCAGCAGACTTGTGCTGCCGGTGGCTGTCCCCATGGGTTGTCCTCCCCGTGGCTTGTCCTCCCCATGGCTTGCCCCCCCTTGCTGGCTGTTAACCACTGGTGAGGATGGGAGAGGCGGACCAGCTAGCCCTGTGGATGTACCGGGAGGGACTGGGAACACATCCCTTGCTCTGTGGCTGCGAGCGAAAGCAATACTGTAAATAGGAGGGGTATTTTTTTGGAGGGAAGCCCCTTGGGCTTCTTTTTCTGTGGGCTCAGCCTAATATTTAGGCTTGGGAGGGGGTTACTTTATTGAGAGAGGTTTGTTATGACTGTGGCTGTGGGGGGAGCTCCCTCCGTCCATCTCCTGCTGGGGGAGAGGAAAGAACAAATGATGAGGTGGAGGAGGAGGAAAACTAGTTGTACTCATCCAGACTCATCTGTGTCATCCTTTGTGCTTTCATTTTGGGTGGTGGTGGGGGAACCAAGAGGAGGATGAGGAGGCTATAAATAACTAGCCCTCGGCACAAGAATGTGTTGTACTTTTTGGGAGGAACTGCCCCTCAGCTGTCCCCTCTCCTTGGTGAGGGGGTGAGGGACCAGGCGCATGGGGAGAGGTGCGGACCATACGTGGGGGCTCTCCCTGGGGCTCTGTTTTGGGTGGTAGCACAGGAGCATCTCACAAGGCCCTTCTCCCTTCAGAGTTACGTAGACGGCTAAACACCCTTTGGGGCTGACTAATGAGCAAGCTTTTCTTTATCCTCCTCGGCTTCCTTCCCTCACGTAACCAGCTGATGGGCTCCGCTCCCTCAGAGCCGGCACTTCAGTGAGACATGAGCCAGGTGGCTTCATCCTGGGTTACTGCCCACCTCTGTCCTTTTCCTCCTTGCTTTGGGTCGTAGGAAAGGCCTTGGTGTGGCAGGGGACACTACAACATAGATACTCGGGCAACTCCTTGCTTTTGCTCACGGGAGAAGACATACTCTCCTTGCGTTGCCATGCTGTCAGCCTTTGCAGTGGAGGGTTGGTGGTGACAGACCTGGGGGGGTACTCTCCTTCTTTGCATGTAGCTCTTTAAAATGCAATTTCCAGTGGCATTTGGCTGGTTCTGCAGCTGATGAGAGATCCGGACCCACCCAAAGGGCTGGTTATCTTATCTTGGGCGCTTCTGATAAGGTGCTGCCTATTTCTGGTGATCATAGGCAAGACCTGAGCCGCCGGCTGGAACACGTCCCTTTGAGATGCTAAACGTGGGCGAGATCAGCCCCACTCTAGGGATTAGGAGATCAGAGGGAAGGCTGTATAAGCAAAACGATAAGGCGGCTTTCTTCCCCCTCTGCCATTTGTCCGGATTACAGAGGATTACGCATCCCCTGTTGGGAGCAATGGCCTCTTGATGTCTTCTTATCTTACGAAGCCCCCAAGT
This sequence comes from Sagittarius serpentarius, assembly GCA_034782735.1. NCBI lineage: Eukaryota > Metazoa > Chordata > Aves > Accipitriformes > Sagittariidae > Sagittarius > Sagittarius serpentarius. Next base: position 27,636,652 of record JAVKLA010000024.1, read on the forward strand.
AAGGGACTGTTTTTTGGAAGCAGGGGCTGGGAAGGGCAACGGGATGATGAAACTTTGCCCCAGTTCTGCCTGTGGCTTCAGTCTCCTGACGTGTCCCCGTCCCCGGCTCACCCACGTCCCCACCACACTGTCCATCACCTCATCGCACGCCCTTCCCCTCCGCGTTATTCCCGGCAGTTCCCTCCGGGGAGGAGGCATCTTTGTCCCCGCACCCTCACGAGCACGTGGGAGGACCCGGGAAGGCAGCGTTGCGGGGTGGTTCCCACAGAGGTCTGGGCTCCGGTCCCCGGAGCAGGTACAAAGCAAGGAGCCCAGTGAGGTCACCTCATGCAGCAAGTCCAAACCATCCATCCAGACAACTCCCTGCTGCCTGCGTGGCATCCGTACCACCACCTGGGCTGCCCTGCCCTGTCCCCTGCCGCGTTACTGCCTGTGTATAGTATATATATTATATATATATATATTTAAAAAGATGTATAATATAAAGCTATACATATATACGTATATACGATGACTCATGGATGGCCTGCCGCATACAGGATCCCCTGAGTGGTCTTGTCTAAGCCCGAGCGTCCCTTCACCCCTCCTCCCCCTCCGTCCCTCGCCCCCGTCTGTTCCAACTACAGCGAACCCCGCCACCTCGGCACCTGTGTTTACAATGTCCTATATATTTGTGGTTAACAAAGTGAAGGTGGTAACTACTGGTGTCTCAATAAAGTTATGACGTCCAAAATAACCAAACTATATGGAAAGAAATGGTCTGGATTTTCTTCCTTGGGGGAGGATGGCTTTTTTAGCTTGGTTTGCTATGAGAGCACGGCTCCTGTGCTTCTGTACGGCCGGCAAGTTTAGTGACAATCGGTGGCTTGAATGGAGGAAAGAGACCTAAAGAACTGCCCTTATTGAGATACATATTTCGGAGGGAGCTAACGGTTGCTTGTTTTGCTTGGCCTAAGTTTCAAATCACACACATTGTCAAGTGTCTCTTACCTAATCAGTAGGAAAACATGAGAAGGAGCTTGACATGCCATATTAGAGGTGGACTCTCACTGTGGAAGGGATATGGCTATAGGAGGTGTGGATGGGGGACATAAAGGAATATAGGGTACAAACCCATATGAAAATAAACATCTGTGTTTCCACCCCCGGGGAAGCAGATCTGTTTATTCCTTTGATGTGTCTTTACCTCTATTCACCTATGTGTGACCATTGCTTGGGTGTCAGGCATAGCACACATTTTCAAAACCTAATCCAAGACCAGGAAATAAGAGCTCTCAGGGCACCGCCAACAGCGGGGGTCAGTAACGGACAGGCCACCATTAAAAAAGAACTCATTTCAACGGGCTCTGCAATAAAAATTCAAAATCCCACACCGATGCTTAGGTAAAGCTTCCCTCTCATCCCCTTTTAATCAGCCTGTCAAGTACCGGAGTACAACATGTTTCCCAACCCTTGTGCAGTTTGAGGACGGTAAGCAGAGGCACGTGATGGTGAACAGGCTCTATCCAGTCCTCCAAACTGTCTCCCCTCCTGGGGAGCACAAACACTCCGTAGCTTCACATCGGATTATATGCAAAAGTGTTGATAGACCCATCTGTTTCTTGATTAAACTTTCTTTGGACAAAGACCCTTCCTACAGTCCCAGCTTTTGGGATGGAAATGGTGTGGAGATATCATGCCCACAGAAAGGCCAATGTCTGTGTTGGCAACAGGTGGAGTTAAAAACTGGTGAGACAAGATGTTGGCAAAAGCAAGCATTTAAGATGAATAAGACTCCAGCATTACTAGTTCGTTTGTGTCTTCTAATCATTTGAAAACTCTTTAATTTTGCTTTCTGGTATTTCAAGCGCTTATGAGTCATGTTTTGAAGATTCTCCCTGCAGCCATGATGTCTAGAAACATAATTCTATTATAAAGTTGTTTTTTTAAAAAAAAGTTCACATAATGACAGGACTCGAGGAGATGAGACTTTGTTTAGTGTATCAAGGAATTCAATAAGATCGTATGTTTTGGCACAACTGAAACAACCCCATTTCCCTCCCTCAAAAAATCCAGCTGGCCTAAAGCTCTGTACGAACTCTGTTTTGCAGCGATATTTGGCTTTCTCTCAGGGGGACCAGCACTCCCTCACCATTCCCCATTCCCCTGGCAGTAGCTCTCCACGTTGGCTCTCCAACTCTCTGGAGGGTGCTGGGGGTAAGAAAGCTGCTGTTTCCTTAATGTTTGTCCTCTCTATTGCTCCATCTTTCTTTCTTTGCTGTTCCAGCCTGCCTGGAAATAGTGGCCTGCAGAGGAGCGAGGAGCATGAGGGTGGCTGCGCCTGCGGGAAGCATCAGGCTGAAGTTGGTAGAGGTAGCTGGGGAGACCTCGGGGTGGAGCTGCTTGAGGGCTTGCAATGCCGCTCCCTCCACCATCCCTTTCTGTAATGGTCTGCCGTAGGAGCAGAGCAAGTTCAGCATGCTGGCTCTGTCAAGAGAGACCCTTCTTTTTTTCCATATCACCTCCTGCAAGCCTTGCCAAAAATCATGACTTTCCTTTCCAGCCCCAGCCTCCATTAGCATCAAAACAAGGCAGGGGGAAAAAAAAAGTCTCCCTCAACATGTGATCAGTAGAGAGAATCTAAATGGTGTGATGGCTTCTGCCAGCGATCCTGTATTTGCTTCCCATTGTATGTGGTTTCCGAGCGCCTACAAGAGCCCTGCGCTGGGGCCGCACTACACCCCCTGCTCCTCACAGCACGTTCAATCACGTTGATCACCTTTTACCCAGCAGCCCAGCAGTGACCATGTTTCTTCTTTTTCTACAGAGAAAACTTTAGTAAAAACAGGAAGGCAGCAGTACAGCTTGGCACCAGAAACACCATGTGTATAATCCCTGACATTGGGGACCGAGAAGCAATGAGAAACAATACAAAAAGAGAAAGGGGGGAGAGAGAGGGAGGAATAAGAAATGTGGGCGTTTAACATGAGAGAGGGAGCTGTGGATCTGGTAGTCACTGAATCATATAATTAATTTATTGGCGCATGGATGATGAGGTTCAGTGACCGATAGCCTGCATTCTTGGGGAGATTTCGACTGCATGAGAATACAGCATGGTAATTTCTGAGAGGATTTACAAAAGGTAAGAAGCATAACTAAAACAAAGGATAAAATAAGCTTGATCAATACAGCCAACAAAAACTCTCCTGGTGCAGTGTTTCATCTTGCAAGTGCTGCATGAAGCTATTGGTCTCTGTGAGCAGATATTCGTGAAGCAGCACACCAGCTTCGGTAGCGCTTTCCTTTGGAGGACTGTGAAATGCTGGACAAATATGCATTTAGCACTGCAAGCAGCCTCGTTTGGTAAATCTTACTATTCATTTTTTGCAGGCCAAGTAGATAATTGCCTCACTCAAGGTTAGGGCAGAAGCTCAGTGAGAGAAGCACGGGAATGCCCAGACAGAATCTGGCACAAGTATTTTCATCAAGAAAAAAATGGTTTGCACCAGGTCTGTGTTCCAGCACAAACGGGCAGGAAAACAATAAACCAGAATGACAAAGATTAGTGACTATGAGCTGGAGTCAGCCATTTAAATTAGGAATAGGGCACATTTTTAATGGCAAGAGGTGACTAGTCATTGTACAAACAAGGAAAGTGGCAGCTTTTCTATCTACCTCCTATCTTTAGGAAAGTTGTTTTGCTCTCGAGACCACGTTCTGCCCTATCGCACCCACACAGACTCTGCTCTTGTTAGTCTCCAAAGGACTCACTTAAGGATGTAAGACAGAAATGACTCCGAAATTCCCTGTCCTGCAGTGCGATACACGCTGGCAGTCTCCGAGCACACCTGAAGCCTTGCTGATTTCAGTGGCACTCTGAGCAAGGACAGGGTCTGCCTGTGCTCATCAAGGTGCATGACTGCAACCTTGAATGTCATTAAATAAGCATAAGCTTCTGCTGCAATGCTGAAAAGGTGACATCGTGTTTTGAAGCAGAGAAACTCTCCTGTTGCTTTTTAATGACATGGACAATGCTGTTCTACACATATTTCTGCAGCATCAGGAATTCTTGTTACTGGTAAGAAAACAAATCTTCATCAGTACTAAATCTGTCCATCCCACTTTTATTTTTACTGCAGGCTCGAGACCCATTCCTGTAATTATTTGTACCCACTCACAGCTTTACCCACAGGAATAATCCAAATGACATCAGTGAGACCAAGCTTATAGAGAAAGCTAAACATGCGGAAATTTGTTTGTAGGCTGAGGTTCCAAATATAGCATTTTCTTCTACCTTTGGCCAATACAACCTTTAAACAAAGTAATTCTGCCCGTGTACCTAAGTCTGCTTGAATGGCTGAATATTTGTGAGCCTTGCGTGAAGGGGAAGGATCTGTAATCTTTATATATGCGGAAGAAAGAGATGTAACAAAACAATAGACAAAGGATTTACAGGAAAGGGAGCTGGAATCCTCCAGCAGGATCCCTTGCAGCAAAAACCATTGTTCCATAGAATTAGGTTAATTAACTGGCAATTATTTCTGAAGTGCATCTGAATCTAATATATTTGCCACAAAGATGTCATTAAAAGAGTATCAAGCCACTGCTGGAAGTCAGGACTACTTAACAGTCCCACCCCTCACCACAGTTGCACTGCTACACATGACTGAAACTGCACGTCTCTCATGTTGGAGGCCCTTCAGCCTCGATTCACACAGGGAAACGTGCTCTTCCCCAAGCCCCCCACTGTCGCAGCCTGTCTGCCAGCCATCACTCGCTTCAGGATATGCCACTCACACACCTGGAGGGCTCTTCCGCTGACTTACAATGTTAAGAAACTGGTGGGAATGATTCTTGTGTCTTCTCTCCTGCTCCAGCTGAGCTGATTCAATGGAAAATGTCCCTCTTGAAACAGCATGGAAAGGATCTTAAAGAAGAGCAAAATCAGTGATCTCTGGTTTTGTCTGTATTGTTCAAGCAAGCACACAAGCACTGTTGCGCCTGACTCCAGACTACCAGGGACGGCTCCAAACTGCGGTGGGTATTGAGAACCACCCGTCAGCTGTTCTAGACACCTTCCCATCGCCGGCCTGAGGGCATGGTCCCGCTACGACCTGTTATGGCCTGCAAGAGGGTGGGAAAGGGCTGTGGACTGCCTTAGCAGGAGACAGACTCCAAGCCGAGACAAATGGACACCTCTTGTGGTGTCTACAGAGCAGCAATGCAGCTGAGAGCCGGTATCTTGGGCTTCCCTGGGCTTGGTCTTCCCTAGAGGCTGCACAGAATGTGACACGGTGCTAACAAAAACATTTCAACACCAGGGTCCCTCAGGACTCTCTGGTGCCCAGGGTGACCCATTTCACAGGATCCTCACAACCCTGCCCCTCTTCCCTTCCCCTCCACACGTGCTTGCAGCCCTGGCCAAAAGGCGCTTCACTCTCACACGACTGAAGGCCTTGAGGTGAGAAATGGAGATCTCTCCATTCCCCCTAGACAAGAGGAAGGGGTAACAACAGCGAAGTTCTAAAATATTTCACTTCTGTGGGATTTCTCTCCTCAGGGAGGCAAGCTGACCACGCGGGCAAGCATCACGCCGCGGCACCACGGCAAGCTCCCCTATACCACGGGGGGGGGGGGGGGGTGTGTGTGCGTGCGCACGCTTGTCCCGGGGATCGGTTCGGCAGCCCCCGAGGGTTCCACCCGCATCGCTCAGGCCACGCTTCTAAGGGCCCTCAAAGCCACCACGCCGGTGCGGCTTTAGGGCTTGAAAACCGCCGCGGGGGCACAGAACCGCCCGCCGCCGCACCCGCCGCCTCAGCACGGGGGGGGGCGGGGCCTAAGGGGGGGCGGGGAGGGGGAGTGCACGCGCGCGCCTGCGCTCGAGCGCAGCCCGCCGCTCTCGCCCATTGGGCGAGGTGGGGGGGTGTAGGGGCGTGACCATCCCCACGCAGTGGGCGGAGCCAGTCCCCGCCCCGGGGGTGGGGGGGAAGGC
>JAVKLA010000024.1:27642722-27673660 GCA_034782735.1 Sagittarius serpentarius
GCGGAGCCAGTCACCGCCCCGGGGGTGGGGGGGAAGGCGGGTTCCCGGGGAGCGGCCGCTCTCTCCGGCGGACTCGGCTGCTCTGGCGGAGATAGGGCGGGCGGCGGGGGGAGGTCTCTCCTCGCTCCAAGATGGCGGCGCAGAGGAGGAGTCTGCTGCAGAGTGTGAGTGGCACCTTCCCCCCCTCCGTGCACACGCACCCCCCCAGGTGGGTGCGAGGGGGTACCCGGGCCTCCTCTTCCGCCCCCCCTCCCCCCCGCCCGCGCAGTGCCGTGTAGGAAGGGGGAGGCCCGGCGAGGGCGGGGAGCGTTCTCCCCTCAGCGGGGAGGTGGGTTGTTGCCCTCCCGCCCCCTGTGCCGCCTGAGGGCAGGGGGTCCCAGCTTGCGGGGAGGGGGGCCCCCTGCGTGGTCATTGATCCCCACCCTGGGCTGGCCTGCCGCTCTGCAGCGCTGTGGGACTGGCGGGGGGGCGGCAGGTGGCTGGGGGGGGCCCGTGCCTGTGTTGCTTTGGGGTGCACCGCTGTGTGAGGGGGCAGCTGGCGTTTGCAGGCCCCGTGTGTGTGTGTGTGTGTGTGTGTGAGTGTGTGCGCGCACTAGCAGTGTGTGCCAGGGAGGTGGCGGCCCCAGGGGTGCCTCTGTGATTGCTGGCAGCAACAGGGCCCCAGTCCCCTTGTCCTGGGTGAGCGTAGTCCAGTGGGAGACCAGAGCCTTCCCTGTACTCCCATGCCACGGATGCGTGAGGGTCTGATTCACCAAACGAATAGCTAAGCTAGTGCTGTGCTGTATCGAGCGTAAAACTCGGGTGCAAACTTCACTTCTGGTTTCTTGTTAGCAAGAGCCGGAGGTGCAGCCAGAGCTCAGCTTCAGAGGGAAAGGAAGTGGTAAGTGATCCAGTTCTGCAGCAGGGAATATGAAGTTATTGACTGGGGTGGTGTGCTACCCTGTTAGCAAAGGGAAAAGGGTTCAGAAGAGGGTGGGGATGGACTTGTAACCTGTACTGGACTAGGATCCACACTTAAGGCTGCTTGGGGTTTACGTGGTCTCTTTCCTCTTTCTGTCTCCCAGGAACAGCAGCCCAGTTGGACGGATGACTTACCATCCTGCCATCTCTCCGGAGTGGGCTCAGCTCCAAACCGCTCCTACACTGCAGATGGCAAGGGGACAGAGGGTCACCCCTTGGAAGACAACTGGTTAAAGTTCAGGTAAGTAGGTTGCACCCGGGACACAGACTCCGGCAGACACAAGGGCAGGTAAAAGTGGCATTTAGTTTATCACACAGGACTCGGAAGAAGAGGGTGGGGCCCAAGCATGCAGTAGGTGTCTGGAGGAACTTGCTACGTATGTCTGTGTCTCACAGACATCTGTGACCTCTTTGCTTCTGCCCTCGTTGACAGGAGTGAGAACAACTGCTACCTCTATGGTGTCTTCAATGGCTATGATGGCAACCGAGTCACCAACTTCGTGGGTCAGAGACTCTCTGCAGAACTGCTGCTGGGCCAGCTACATGCAGATCACAGCGATGCTGATGTGCGTCGAGTTCTGCTGCAGGTAAAGAAGCTTTGGCTGGGAACGGCTCCAGCTTCTCACACTACCCACCTCCTCTTTTTGCCACCAGGGGAGCAGCATCTGGTTTCTGTGGGGGTTGGAAACATCTGCCAATGGTTGCAATTGCACTCATCCTGAGCAGCTGTAGTGCTTTGTTTCACTCCCACCTCATACCCATCTGTCCCCCTGGCTCTGTCAGCACAGTGCTGAGAGCTCTGCAGGAAGCTGCAGCTAGTCTTCACTGGACATGTAGGAACAAGTCAGCACGTGAAGGAGATGACAGTGAGTGAAAGGGAGAAGTTAATGTGTGGGGAGATGGATTTGTGAGTGCACTTTCTTGAGTGATAGGCAAGTTCTTACAGTCAACACGCAAAATCAGATAGGTCTCTGACATTGCTGTGAATGTAATTTTTATGTTCTTGTCTTCTGTTTTGAGTTGTTGCAGGTTGTTTTTACAAGCTGTTAACTAGTTGTGCTGAAATAATTGTGTTTCAATGTGAAGCAGTGATCCTTGAACGTCTGTATGTACAGTGATCATCTGCTCTTATGAGCCAGTCTTAGGGAGGTGGGAATGGGTAGCCTCAAAGATCTGTAGGCATTTGGGAAGAGCTTAGTTTCTCTTTATGGCCTTTTTTTAGGCTTTTGATGTGGTGGAAAGAAGTTTCCTGGAGTCCATTGATGATGCCTTGGCAGAGAAGGCCAGCCTGCAGTCCCAGCTACCAGAGGTAGTGTAGCCTTAAACCAGAGATCGCTGGGTGAGGTTTGGGCATATTAGTCTGTCTGGTCCAAGGGAGGCTGTAATTGAAAATTATCTCTCTGTGGTTCTTTTCTGTGAGCTTGCGTGAAGTGAAGCAAGCGTCTTGGTCCATTTCCCAGAGTTCCCACTGTTCATACTGGCACTACTTAGACCCATCATTGGTTATCTGAGTACGAACTGAACATACCATGGGGAGGAGTTCAACTTGCACTTGTGGCTCTTCCAGCGCAAAGCCATATGATGCAGATGAGAGGCAAGGCCTCAGATCTGCATGGCATCTGGGCAGATGTGGATTCTGTTCTTCAGGTGAACTGGAATGTTGTCTCCAGAACTTTATCAGAGCTGTGTCATTTGTTAGGATTGAACAAATAATTGTATGTCTTGCACAGGCTTGGCATGAGGCTAAGACGTGCCGAGACGAGTCCCTTCCTTACAGCGTTTTGATTCCAGCTGTGTTTTCTGTGTTGTGAACTGTGTGTTTAAGCTTTCCCCTCATTGTGGGTTCCAGGGTGTCCCTCACCACCAGCTGCCTCCTCAGTACCAGAAGATTGTGGAGAGATTGAAGGTTGTAGAGCAGGAGATCTCTGGAGGAGCCATGGCTATTGTGGCTGTTGTTCTCAACAACAAGCTCTATATCGCCAATGTGGGTGAGTTGTTTTTTTTATCAGCAGCTTGGTGTAGGCCTTTCTGAGGATGGCTGCAGTCCTAGGAAGTGAGAGAAATTTGAATCTGGGGGACAGATACCACCAAGGAGTGGTATCAGGAGGAAATCAGCCTGGCTCTTTATCTCTGCAGATGTTTGACCAAAGAACAGAGGGAAAATGGGTTGAGGGGCAGTAATGCAGGTTCACTGAGGAATGGAGAGCTTTCTTGTGAGGTACTGGCTCAGGCCTGGATGAAGAGCTGCCTAGCGGGCCTGCTATGCTGCTAGCAAGGCTACTTTTTGGAGAATGCGATAAGGCAGTACATGAGCCTTTCTTTTATTTTCTGTTTTTATTCCCCTCTCCTGTTCCGTTTCCATTTGGATATGTTCTTCCTCTGAATGGCAGAGCTATCTGGTGCCTCATCTTGCTGCTCCCACTGCAGGTACCAATCGGGCACTGTTATGCAAGTCCACGGTGGATGGGCTGCAGGTGACTCAGCTCAACGTGGACCATACGACAGAGAACGAGGATGAACTTTTTCGCTTCTCCCAGCTGGGTGAGTGTTGCGTTTCATGTTCTTACCTGAGAATATCGCATGCTTCTGTTTATTTGGGGCACCAGGAATGACTCAAGCCGCTGGAAACAATAAGTGACCACAAAAAGAAGCTTACTATGGTTTCAGATGACAAGATCAGTGCCGCCTTTTTCTGCATGTCTAGCCATTGTGAGTCTACAGAGTAAGTTCAGCTCATTGAACCAGCAGAAAGCTACCTTTTTTTTTTCCCCCCAAGTTTTGAGCGTTACTTTTGTGTCTGACTGCCAAACTGACATTGATTTGCCCTCCAGCTGTGTGATTGCTGGAGTCGATAGGAAGGCAAGAGTGAAAACACGCAGCCAGAGGGTAAAAGCGGAATGGACAGTATATGACTGCTCCTTTGGAGGTAAACCACAGTTATGCTGGGTTAAGTTCTGTGTGATGCCGCACCCTTGGGATGGTGTGTTTCAGTATGTCTTTGTACAAGCTGCTGCAAAAAAAGCAGCTACGCTTCAGACAGAGCCAGGCCAAGCACTGGCATTTACTGCTCTCGCATCAGTAACTATTGAACTCTTAATGCTGACATTTTGCTTGAGGCAATTTCCTTTTTCCTTTACAGTGTTTGACATGTTTTCTTTCTTGGTCTAGAACTAGTCCAGACCACTTGTGCGATTGCTAGTACCGAATTCTTCTTATTGAGATACTTAGGTTCTGTACCTTTGTTTAGGTAGATCTAACTTGGCATTCTTTGTTAAGTTCATCTGGTAGATATATTCTTATCTGGTGAGGCTGTTGCTGCTGGGTCTTGTTTTATTCTATTTCTCTTCCATTTCCTCTTTTACTCATACTCCTGCAGTAGTGGTATGTGCTATGACTACAAGAATCAAGGGAAAGAGACCCTTTGACTGCCTTTCCACTGCCAAAAATGCAGAATTTAGCTGCAGTCCATGGCAGGGATCTGCTAGAAATACCGACCTTAACTTGGCGCAGCAGCGGCTCTCCTGCTAGCAGTCCCAGCGGAAGGGAGCGCCTGTGGAACAAGCCCGTGTGTGCAGGCTGTTTTGGGGGCCCAAAGGAGGTTGCTGTAGGGCTAGGTTGAAGCACAGGGGTAAGAGGTAGTGGGGACAGCGTTTGTCATGATGGTGCCCGTGTCGCACCTCTTCTGGGGGAAGCGTCTTACGCCTTCGTGGCTCTTCACCGAGCACATTGCAGCTTGTTCAGTGCTCCAGGAGAGTTGCTGTGATTTAGACACAACCTCTCTGGTGTGCTGCGAGCCTCCGCGTGTTTGTGTCTGTCGATAGCCTGTATCCCCCTGCCAGGAGCTGGCAAATGAGCCAGGCCGTGTTGATGAGTCAGCTTTGGTCTGCAGCAGATGGCAGAGTTGTGTCCTACTGCTGGGGTAGGTGTGGAGCCATCTGTGCAGCGAGGCTTGGTTTGACTCAGAGGGAGAGCTTGAGTTGGACCCCTGCCTTCACCTTGTGCTGAGGACAGTCATCTCTAGATAAAATAACATTTTCTGCCTGTTAGCTCTAGGTATAACCAGGAAAGGGGAATTGCCAGAGCAGACCAGGTAAGTGGCTCATCTGCTCTGAGTCTTGCCTCAAATAGTAGCTGCACCCAGGTGGTTTTAACAGGGACCTTCTTCAAGATGGGATTCCTTCCTAGCCCTTGCCAGAGGTATATCCCCTTAAATTTATTTAAATAAATACTTGTTTGGTCATTGTCCTTATTTTAGGAGTAGCCCGCATCAGTTTGGGCACTTAAGCAAATTCAGTGTCTCCTGTAGATCGTTTTCCTTTTCTCTTAGTGAAATTGTGAAATTCTTAGTGAAACTCTTGTATTAGTGAAACTGTGATGTGGAGTTTTAAGAGCGGGGATCGATAATAGGCGGAAGAAAAAGCAGAATCCTTCATATACGTTTTCCTCCTCCCTGCCTTCTCCTCCCATCGCAGAGTCCAGAGCTGACAGGCGCAGATGTTCCCCTGCCTTTTCAGCGACTGCCTGTGCGCCCAGGCCAGCTGCCACCGGTGGCGTTGGACCAGGATGTGGGCTTTGTCTCAGGGCCAGCCGTTGCATTCTGAGTGCACGTGTCGGGCTGGGTGCATCTCTCTCCTTCCCAGATTACAACTAATGAAAAGGTGTCCCTTGGAACGCAGCAAACTGCTCTTCCTGTTCTCCCTGTTGGGCTCCTGATAATTCTTTGGCATCTCGTTTTGTCTTACAGTTCTCTTTAGCTGTGGATATTTCTTTTCTCATTCCTGACTGTAACCAGAGGAAGCCCTGCAAGTTTCCCAAAGTCAATTAAACTTTTTTTTTCGTTTTTCAATCTGGCAGGCTTGGATGCAGGGAAAATAAAACAAGTGGGAACTATTCGTGGGCAGGAAAGCACTCGGCGCATTGGAGATTACAAAGTCAAATACGGCTATACTGATATCGAACTGCTGAGGTCAGGAAAACTCAACTTTGTGGTTTCAAGCCCTCCTTTTCTTCATGACCCTTCTGTTCTCCCCTACTGTGTCACCACCGAATACTCAATAACACTGTCTCTTTCCAGTGCTGCTAAATCTAAGCCCATCATAGCAGAGCCTGAAATCCACGGAGGGCACTTGCTGGATGGGGTGACTGGCTTCTTGGTGCTCATGTCTGAGGGGCTCTACAAAGCGCTGGAGGCAGCTCACGGGCCTGGGCAGGCCAACCAGGTGAGCCTGCTCACACGGGGAAACGTTTCCTCGGCTGTTGACTCACTCCGGCGGCATCAGCTGCTCTCGTACAGGCTTTCCTCCTCACCTGCCCTGTGAGCGCTGGCCAGGTTGAACACCTGCGCCGCCCCATCCCGATCTGTAATAATACGGGAGCTGCTTTGCCAAGCCAGTTCTTCTGGGCAGCTGCCTGTCCCTTGGGAGTAGCCCGTTAAAGGGAACGGGATAATTCAAGGCAGAAGGGCTCATATCAGCACCTGAGACTGGCAAGCATCACAGTCAGCTGAATTGCCATAAAAACTCTTAGATCAGATGGCAGGAAGAGGTTTCCTCCAACATCTCTTAAACATCCTTCCTCTTTTCCACACCCCCGCCTCTTTCTCTGCTCAGGAAATTGCAGCCATGATAGCCACGGAGTTTGCCAAGCAGACATCGCTGGATGCTGTGGCACAAGCAGTAGTGGACCGGGTTAAACGGATCCACTGCGACACTTTTGCCAGTGGTGGGGAACGGTCCAAGTTCTGTCCCCGGCATGAAGACATGACGCTGCTTGTGAGGAATTTTGGGTACCCCCTGGGTGAGATGAGCCAGCCCACCCTAACACCAACGCAAGGTTTGTTGGGGAGAGAATGAAACAAAATGGAGGGTGGAAGATAAGCTCTCTTGATCGATTCAGCACCGAACTAATGTCAGAAGAAGAGATACTCAGTGTAGAAAGAATTTTCTTATTAAAGGGATTATTGGCTTCTGAGACGTAGAGTCTGTGAGAATTTGACAGAATACAGTACAGCATCTAAGAAGGGCTGTTTAATATAAATTCTTGGGTTCTTTGGCCTTTCTTTGCCGCTGCGTACCCCCCCCCCCCCATCACTCGTGTCTCAGCTGCATTTTATAACTCTCGTTTTCTCCCTTCTCAGGAGGCCGCGTCTACCCAGTCTCTGTGCCGTATTCCAGCTCGCAAAGCACGAGCAAGACGAGTGTCACGCTGTCTCTTGTCATGCCTTCCCAAGGCCAGATGGTCAATGGTGCCCACAGCAGCTCAACTCTGGACGAAGCCACCCCCACCCTCACTAAGTAAAAGTCCTGCTCTCTTGCTACCCGCAGTTTTTCCCTGCACCTCACACTGTGTAAAGTGGTGGAAAAGCAGAGAGACATCTGTCAGTTACCTGTCAATCATTCCCTTATCTGGAGCGTGGCCCTCCTGGCTGCAGTACTGACAGCCAGCATAACGTGTTAGCTGGAAAGCGATTGTGTGAGGAGTGGGAATGAGCAAAGCGAGCAGCTCCGAAGCCAGCTCTGGGAACATGCCTTGGGAGCAGCATCTGCTGCTGTTCGCGGAGGGCACTCTGGCAGCGAGCAGCCCTTCTCTTTGGATCTTGTATGCCAAGTGTGTTGGGTGCTGTGCGTGGAGGGAGCGCGGGTGCCCTTCGTTTTAGTAAGGAAGAGGGGCTGTGCAGGTCACCGGGGAGGCTGCTGGAGAGGCTGCGCTGCACAAGTTGGCTTGCTCACAGGCAGAGGCCAGGGTAGAAAAAAAAGGATAAAGGTTAGAACCGGATCCTGTTTGGATCCGCTTTGCGGGATCACACTGGTTAGTGGCTCTGGTTCAGGTTCAGCCTTTGGCACAGGGTGGCGTGTGTACACGCTGCAAAGTGAAGAAGCTCTCTGGTTATTGTGTTCTGGTAGCTCCAGAAACAATGAGGCTGACGCACTAGAGCTGCTTTGGCTGCAGCGCAGGTCATGCAAGAATAGCTTTCTTTGCTGCCAGACTCTTCCCGTAAAGCTCACGCTGTATGGGTATGGGGAGGCCAGCAGAGTGCATGCCTCTTTTTTTACTCCCCCCCCCCCCCCCCAGTTTTTTTCCTGCTTCCTTTCCTCTGTTTCTGAGACGCCTGGTTGTACTTAAGGCTTTCCAGTTAAATGTGAATCAGGTATCTTTGGTGTTCATTAATTCCAAGCAGTTCTCAGCACTTCTAGCTCTCTGATAGAGCAAGAGACTGCACCCTTTTACCTGTTTGCTCAGGACAGCTTGATCTGTGAAGAAGTTGGCACTTGTTCTGGTGCTTTTCTTGTCCAAAGCATCAGATGGGGAAAAATAAAGATGCTTGTGTTCTCTGTCTTTTTCTCTCTATAGCCAAAGCCCAACTGTGACGCTCCAGTCAACTAACACTCACACGCAGAGTAGCAGCTCGAGTTCAGACGGGGGTCTCTTCCGCTCCCGACCCACCCACTCGCTCCAGCCAGATGAAGATGGGCGTGTGGAGCCCTATGTGGATTTTGCAGAGTTTTACCGGCTTTGGAACATGGACCATGGCGAGCAGGGAGCGCTGACTGTGTCCTAACGTGGAAATCCGCCTCCTCCAGGCGCCCTGCGCTCGGTTGCGTGAGCAAAGACTGAGGCAAGAACGAGAGCGCTCTGCTGAGGGCCGTGTTCTGCCGAGGGTTCATTCCTCTCCAGGATGTGCTGAACACCGGGCTGGGGAGCGCCTGCAGCGCGCTCTACACACGTCTTGCCTGTGCCACGCACCCAATCCTGACCAACCTCGTTCCCTCGGAAGCCCTGTGAATAGGGGAAGGGGTCTTGAATGCAACCCTCGCTGCAGGTTTTCACAAATAAAAGATGCAGAGAGGGCTCCCTCTGGATAACGCAAGAGTAGGGGGCTGTACAAAGGCTGCGTGTGTGCGCGTGTGTAGGTGTACGCGAGTGTGCCTGCGTGTGTGTGTGTGTGCTGTCATAATGTTTCCACAACTCGATTCGTAATGCTGTGATTCCAGTGTTCAACTCCATAGAAGATACCTCTATTTTGCAGAATAAATAACTTATAGCTACACTCATGGGCACCTGTGGCTTACTCTCTTCCTTACAATGTCACGTGTGGGTGTGACAGCTCTTCCTGGTGAAACCCTCTGTTCCCCCAGAATAGGGGGTTGCACCTTGCAGCAGGCAAGCTTCTGGTGTAAAAGTGGCCTGAGCCCTTGCAGGTGACTTGCAAGCGTAAGGTCTCTGTCGGTGCTCAGTTGTTCGCTGAGCTTTGACACTGGATTAGGGCTTGGAGTTAAACTATAAATTCCGATTATTGGGTTTTTTTGTAGGCAAAATGCACGTCGTTTCACTTAATGCAGGCCCTCTGAAAAATTGTAGAGGGCAGGCGGAGTTTGTAACGCGGTTTTCCTGTACGGGCTCCTGATGGTGTACAGCAGGAAGTCCCGTGAGGACAGAACCAAAGCTACGGGCTGCGGCTGCCTTGAAGGTGCAGATGTGTGCAGATGTGCACCCTCGTGTCGGAGCGGAGAGGTGGGCAGCGAGGAGAGGAGGGGTGCTGTCCGTCTGCTGGCTACGCAGCGGGTCGGCCGAGGCCTGGACTCGGCTGGCGGAGGCATCGGGATCGCGGCCAATCTTCCTCTTCAGTTCAGGCTTCTGACGGCAGGCGGCAAGCAAGCCTCTTCCCTCCCTGCTCCGTCTTCCCCTTGGCTCCCCTGCCTCGCTGCCTCCCCGGGGCAGGAGCCTTTCCCCGGCAAACACGGGGAGGCCTCGGGGGTGACCGCGGTGCCGCAGAGCCCAGTGCCTCCGTGGGGAGTTGTGATAAGGCACCAGGCAAAGCCAAGAGAGGCCTAGAGGAGATTACAGGAGAAAGGGCAAGTGAGGCAACCGGCCTGGGTTCCTGCCCCGATTACGTTTTTCCTTCCAGGCTGGTCAGCTTAGGAAGGAGAAGGGGAATGGGAAGGGGTCAGGATGAAGTAGCAGGTCAGCGTGTAGCCAAGCCCTGGTGCGCGCAGGTTCAAGGCGCTTGTAGCGTGCCGGCCTGGAAAGGAGCGGAGGGAGATTTATCCCTTTGGATAAATCAAATAGCACCGAGTGCCCCGAGGCGAGATCCGAGTTCACTGAGAAATACGTGGGCAGGATCAGAGCGGTGAGAAACACCCGTTTCCTCGGAAGTCGCAACAGGGATCCCTTGCACGTAGGTGGGGGGCTCTCTGCCACAGCCCCCTCCAGCTCCGGCTGGCACGGCTTTGCCCTGGGGGGTTTTGTGGGAAGGGTGTAGGGCTCTCGGCTGCTGGGCTGCCTGCGGAAGATGGTGTTTTCCTGCCCGCCTGTAGTTCCCAGGAAGGCTGGGTGTGCTGAGCCTGCTGGCACAGGCGCCCGGGTCCTGGCAGGGAAGGGGCGTTCGGTGGCGTGGAGGGAAAGGCAGCAGAGTTGGGAGAGGTTTGGTGCCTCGTCCCCGAGGCAGGGGCTGGCAGTCCCTCGGCCGTGTCCTCTGCCCTGTGAGCAGCAGGGAGTTCAGGTACCTGAGCCCAGCCTGGCCTTGTCCAGGACCGCTCCAAAATGTCGTTTGACCTGGGGATCCGATCCTTTCCTTCAGGTTATTGTGTGGCTCTTTGGTAGTCCGGTACGGACTAAAATGGAGTTGAAGAGGTTTTATCCTGTTCTGCGTTCCCTAACCTGGCATGGATTTCGATAGCTGTATAAACAAGTCTTTCTTGCTTATTCCCCCATCCCATTTATCTGTGGTATTTGCTAACTTATACTGAGAACAGTTCCAATGGGAAATATTCCAGCATGTGGATGCTCCAGATAAAAGTTTAAGAAGTGCCAAACACACTTATATAAAGCAGATCACGCAAAACAAACTTATCCTTTGGCATAATTACCAGTTTATGAAGTACAAAAAAATAAAGTGGGTAGGAGCGGGTGGATCACGCTGAGCTGTATCTGTACAGGCACTGGAAAAAAGATGAGGAAAAGCGGTTTTCCGTACATGCTATGTAAGGCATGGCTCAGGAGTCCGGGTCAAAGAAAGAGCCTGAACGTTGTGTACAGGGGAACGAGGCTCGCGAGCGAACGTCGGTATTTAAGATTGTCCTTAGGGAGCGATGGGAAGATGCAGGCTGTAACAACAGTGGAAAAACCTCCTCTCCCCTGCTCCTTTAAAATGAGGGAGTGGATGGAGGAAGACAGAACCAGAGCGATCTGGAGAAACAAGAGCAGGGGCCTTTTTGCAGTGTAGTGAAATTCAAAACCACTAGAAATGTAAAGTCCTAGGCAGAGAGAAAAACAGTGCAGCTCCGTGCCACAAGACTGCTGGAGAGGAGCTGGCAAATTAATATGAGAATAAGTCTGCAGCTAATCTTATTTTTCAAGAGCTGTCCCCCTGCGATACAAGGGTAGAAATGAGAAGCCCTGTCCCTGGAACGGGAGCAGCGGGGACGCTCCGTGTGTCCCCGAGCTGCCGGCGCTGGCTGAGGGTCGTTAGAGGCGCTCAGGCTGTGGCCGGTGAGACAGGCTGGGAGAAGGTCCCGGCCCCAACGCTCACGGGCCGGCAGCGAGCTGAGCGAGCGGGCCGCCGAGCGGAAGCAGCGTGCCGAGGATTCAGCAGGGCCAAAGATGATGCAAAGGCTTTAGATGCTCTCGGGGAGGACTGAAGCCGTATGCGCCTCGCTGCACGCCAGCAGCGTGGAGAGAACCCAGCAAAGACTGGAAAGGGCTTTGTAGACTCCCTGCTGCCTTTGAGGACCTCCGGAAAGAGCTGATCGAAAGAGGAGACCCTGTCGGGACTGGTTTCAGTACGGAGCTGGGGCTTGCGTTGCTCTGGAGTCGAAGCGGTGCCGCTGTCCTGAGCCATCCCCAAAAGCCTTCTCCTGGCTTGCACTCTTGCTCCTCCCCAAAGCACCGTTACCACCTCACCAGGTGGAGGTGCCTGGGTGGGAGACAGGAGATTCCCTAGTTTTCTGTCCCTCCTTGCTTCTCCTCCCCTGAGACACCTTTCCAGCAGCTCAGTGGGGAGCACCCAGCGCTGGTGGAGGGGGCTCAGCGGGTGTTGGCGAGACGCCCTTGCTGGCAGCTCTGTGCACCTCTGCCCCCCCCCCCCATCTCACAGTCCCGGGACAAGCAGGGGGGCCTCTGCGGCACTGGGAAAGGGCTGTTTCCAAAAAAATGCTCGGCAGGGTTGTGTCCACCCCAGCCTGGGGTGGAAATAAGCCATCGGAGGGAGACCTGGGAATTCCCGGGCTGCCTTTGGGTATGGGGTCTGCAGCCACGGGGGGGCCCTTTGATGCCACCTAAAACTGAGGTCCTCACTGCCTCTGCTGCTGAAGGATCACCGGGGACTTTTTTTATTTTAAGCTCTCCATTAGCTGAGCAGCACAGCCATTTATAACAAAATCTTTAAATAGCGGCAGGACAGCCAGGCAGGGTGACGGCCGGCAGTTAGCGCTCCGCTCCGGTACACGGTCTGTGGGCGAGTCGCACAGGGTTTGGGTTTTCTTCAGCAGCTGAGGCATCAGCTGCAGCTAACACGGGCGGGTTTGTTCCCGGTCGCCTCTTTGTTCGCCCTCGGTTGCTTTTGGCACAACCTGGACTTTCCAGGAGGGAAGAGGCACGCGGTGAGTGAGAGCCGCTCGGTGCCACCGATGCTCCCTGGGCTGCGCAAGGGAAAGGCAGCACCCTCGAGCGGAGTCTCTGCGCCCTCGGCTGCCATGCTCTGAAGAGGAAGCAATGTGTTCCTCTCCCCGCCTTTTTTTTTCTTTGTCACCACATTAAAGTTTTGAGAGGGTTAGGAGATAGCAGAAGGGGTTGTGGCACCGCTGAAAAAATGCCGCAATTGGCCTCCTGTCATTGCGGGGCAGAGATAGCCACAGCTGAAGGGTGAAGCAGCCTAAAATACATAAATATTTTTTAATTCGATAGCTAATAGATAGTTGTTTATATAGAATAGCCTGATTTTTCTTTCCCTAGAAATTCTGAGGAAGGGCTTTAGAGTAATCCTGCACAGTTCATTACTCAAGTGACTCGCCTTTCTCTGGTTAAGAGCGTCGCTGGCATCCTAAAACGTCAGTGCCGTTAACGTGAGTTGTAAATAAACCACCAGGGATGGGTTAGGTATTTTAAATCCTAGAGCTCTTTCTGTAAGCATAGGAATGCTATTCGGAGTATTCTGGCTAAAATTCAGCACAAGTACTTATATTCTGCCAGCTCCAATCCCCTCCTGGAGTTTCAAATGGATACGATATTTATCTTCACTTCCCGTCTTAACTATTGTGTGTTGTCGCTGTAGGTTGCTAAACAACTGCTGTCTCATCGGTGGCTGTATTTTGCTGGCGAATGAAGTGAGCCCCATGTGCATACGAACTATAAAGCTATTTGGAGTCCTTGCATAAGAACCCCAAGATACATGTAAGCTGTTAATATTTATTATGTGGAGCTGAGAACATCACTGAAGATGGAGGGATTAGAGTAACTGAGTTCAGGCTGTTGAACAGCCAGACAGAATGGAAGAGAAAACAGATGCCCTGGAGGAGCAAGAGCAAAAAGCATGAGGAATTTTCTGCATGCGGGATTAGACTCCAGCGGAGCATGGAAAGAAAAATCCTGGGAATACTCCGGAGAGCCAGGGCAGATAGGACGGATGCAGCATCACGGCTTACTGCTTGGAGGTGAATCTTCCCCTCTCCGCTTCCCCCCCAAACAAGCAGCAGCTTAACCGCGGGCTTGCTGGGCTGCAAACAGCAAGAGCCCTGTGAGAAGGGACCCGGCCGCAGCAGGAGGGAGGTCGGACGAGGTGTTTCCAAGGCGCGTGGGAGAGGACTCGATCTTCTGGGCTCTGCAACGCTTGGGCCCAGCCCTCTCTCTGCTAGGTGTTTCGAGACTCTCCTAACCTGTTTTCTCTCTTTGCCTCATCGCTCAAGAACAGCGTGACCTAGAAACTCTGCGTTTCTTCTCCTGGTTTTGCCTCAGCCGGGCAAAGAGGTTTTCTCTGCCCCACAAACCCCAAGCGACGGTGGGGAGCAACCCCAGCCCCTTTCTGCAGGGCAAGGTCCTCAGCGAACCAGCTGCTTCCATGTCCAAAGGACTGGTAGCAAGGAAAGGCAAGGCTCGGAGGGCGGCCAGCCCCACACCTCCCCGTTCAGGAGCTACGGAAACACTTGTGCACAAAGCCCTTCTGGTCGCTGTGGCTCTAAGGCGGCCAACAGCCACCAGAACATCTGAGGAAGCCACTGTGGTTTGTTTCCAAAAGCAGCCACAAGCCCAGTCATCCAAAACTGAGGTTCCTAGAAGTAGTTGGGCATTTCCAAACACGCAGCGCAGAGCTCCCAACCGAAGAGAAATCGGGCAAACGCGGCTGCCTCTGACCTCTGATGAGAGTTGGTTGTTTTGGAAAGTTCAGGACTCCTTTCAAAGCACGGGGATCAAAGCCGAGCTGTTAGTGGTTTCATGCATCAGCAATTTGGAAAGTCCCTTGCTCCAGCCAACGGCAACTGGCAGTCAAAGCAAAACAGGTAGCCGCTCTCGTTTGCCTGCGCGCTCCAGGCTCCTCCTGCCTTTGTCGGTACCCGAGCCGCTCGATCTCTGTCCTGGCTGCCAACCTGCTCAGCGAAACGGCCAAAAAACTGGTGCATCCATCACCTCCGAGGCAGCTGGGCAGGGTCCCCATCCCACTGCCAGGGAGAGGGTGGTTTCACACCGCCGTCATGCAGACGGGGACCGTACGAGGGAGGGGGAGAGCACCGGTGCCTTGTCTCGACCAAATCTCCACCGCAGACCCTCTGTGCTATCCCCGTGCAAGGGGCACCAGCCGCCCGCGTCAGGGGAGGGGTGCCTCATTGCCCAGTTTTAGGTAAAGCGGAGCAAACCAGCCACGTCACCCAGTTTAGCCTTGGTTAAAGGTTTACTGTGGGCGCCCGCCACGGCGCAGGTGTGAGGGCAGAAACAAAAACTCATCTCTGAACGGGCTCACTGGGTGCTGCTCGTCGGTTCGGCGTGGAGGCTGGCCCCAGCCCGCCCTCCCGCCACCCACAGCACTTTTTACCTGCAGCCATGTGCTGTATGAAAAGGGAAGAGGCTCTTCCCTCCGTTTGAAGCACAAAAGACGCGGAGAAGCAGCTTCAGAGCTCATCCCTAAAACACTTACAGCTCTTAAATGTAAATGAGAGTCAGGTACTAAGGTGAAAGAGCTTTTGGGTATGAATTCTTCATCCAGGTAGTTCAATAATTTACGGAATCCCCCCCCCCCCGCCCCAATCCCAACACATTCTGGAGCCAACTGTGTTTTGCTTATTGCTCCTGTTGTTAGTTTTTCCAGGGGTTCTCAGCTGCTGCGGTGAGAAGTATCCAAAATAGCTGCACAAGGGACTTCTCGGAGATCTGAAGCCTTGAAACAACAGCAGCAAAAAAAAATAAAAAAAAGGCTAAATAGGAAATGGAAAAGGTGAGGAGGCAAAACCAACATGCAGTCAATAAAAGCTTTCAGAGAAGAGATAAGAGCACCAAAACACCAAGTGGCTTAGTGCTCGCTGAAGGTGTGGTGGGAATGAAAAGAGCTTTTACAAATGTCTGGAGGGGGAAAGAAATTAGAGGAGAAGTGCATCCATTAGTAAATGAGTGAGTGTATTATTCATGGCTGCAAATATCTGAGCTGCAGAAGTGCAACATTTTTATTTCTCTCTGCCTTTAGTGGCAAATTTAAGAATTTTGGATAGCAAGGGAGTAATTAAGACCTAATAAAGCAGCTTGTGCCTGCCGCTGCAAGCGAGGAACATGGCAGCAGCCCTCCCAGGCTCCACAGGGCTGTTCACCTGGATAAAGTTACTCCACGTTTGCAGAACTGCAGCTTGAGTCGGCGTTAAAAAAAACCCAAAGAGATAGAGCACCTTGACAGAAATAAGGTACAATATTCAATGATTTAGCCGAGACGCGTATCAGCTGGTGCCCTTCACCATAGGGCTTCGTTTTCGGTAAGTCACCGAGGTCCTGCAGCCATTTGGCACCAAGGGACCCTCACTGTCGTCTCCTTGGCCCCCGGCAGCGTCCCTCAGAGGGGTGCAAGCGGACTATGCTGCGCCTGGAGGCAAGGTGGGCGGCCGAGCGTGCCTGCGATTTGCAGCTGCCGTTGCCAATCCCACCACAAAGCGGCTGTTAATTGTTATGCTTGGCACCTCCAGACAGCCTGGCTACATCTGGTCGGCCGCCTGCCAAGCGTGCGAGCAAATGCGTAGTTCTGGGGAGACACGCTGTCGCGCTAATGGTCTTATGTGGAGCTTTAAGTAGGCTGGGGACCTGCGGCTCTCCAAGCAGGAGAAGCGTTTCACTCTCCTCTAATTAGACCGATTTCTCGAACCGGGGCATTGGAGCGGGGCTGCGATTCCTGGAGAAAGGGACGGCTCCGCAGGCTGTTTGCCAAACCCACTGCAGGTGAGGGAGGGACGCGACTTAGCAGGACTCCCGATGCGGGGAGCTGGGAGGCATGCTGCCCCACCGAGCCCTTTGCCGCAGCCTCTCCCACCCCCCACCAGCCAGACGCGTGCCTGTTTTGTGGTTCTCAGGGCAACCAATACCCCACGACACAAACCAAGACATGGGACGGGGGAGAGACGTGAGGTCCGAGAGTTAGCCGGGCTCCACATCCACTGGGAAAGCCGACTTCATGCCAGTAGCAGAGAAATGAGGGTAGTTTCCAGAAGAAGAGCAGCCACAGCTAGCGGAGATCAAGGGATGAGAGAAGAATATGCTGTGACAAACTTCGTTTGAGGGGTGGCTGATGTTCACTGAACCACAGGAGCGTGGTAGCTTCGATAGGAAATTTCAACAGAGAATATAAGTATTTCTGTATTTCCGGAAAAAAATGAAAATTGACATGGCTGTAAATACAGCCACGTGAAAGCACGCTGCCTGGAGGACGGGGACTGCAACGATAAATGACTGCTGAATTCTATTTAGGGCATGGAGGCCTAAGGAAGTGCCAGTGAACTAAATATCTCATCAAGTCTTGGCTTCTTCACTAATGAGTTCAAAGGAAGATGGCAAAGGGTGCTGCTCCGGGCTCCCGACTTTTCCGGGGCTGGTGAAGCCCCTGTGCTGGAAAACAGCTCTGAGAGGCAGGAGCTGCGGCAGTGCTGCTGCAGAAACTCCCCCAGGCAGCAACCCCGCGGTCGTGACGGCCTCATTAGAAGGCACGTTCACTAAACCGCATTAAGCAGATCATCTCGGGTAGGGACATGTCCAGGAGGTAGCACAAAAACGGGCTACGGCATGTGGGGACAACCCACGGAAACATTACCAACATGTAATGGGCACCGAAACCAGAAGAGTTGGGTGGGACGCACCGGGTCGGACAGCCTTCGCTGGGAACGGAGCTGGGCTGTCCAAGCAGCTTGAGCTGCCAGTCGCTCCGTGCCCGTTTCAGTCCCTCCATTTATTTCTGCCAGCAGAATCAAAAAACCAAGTCACGGAAGAGTTTTCAAATCAGAATGATTCCCTGGCCAAACACTAACGAAATTCTGACTTTTTATTCCTGTCTGGTATGTAAACACATTTCGAAGGGCTGCAGCCGTGGAGGGGAAGGAATCTCCGCTCCAAGCCAGCTCCTGCTAGCCGGGAGCAGTGGCCACGCTCCCCAGGCACCGGCCCTTCTGCGGGAAGGCGCTGCTCCTGGTCTGTGGGGAAGAGGGAAGGGAAACAGCTCCGGAGTTTGGTGTCTGAACTCGCCTCGGACCGCTGACGTCGCAGCTTTATTGCTGGTGGGCTGAACTCCGCAGTGTCCCCGTCCTCCTGTCTGTCCCCAGGCTGCCCTTCGGCTCTTTTGGAGGAACCAGAGGAAACCAGATCGAGGAGCTGAGCTGGATTAAAATATAACCCAGGGGAAAAAAGAAATTTTTTTAAAAAGGGGAGTTTTTCAGCCAGATCAGTTCCCCAGCTGGGCTTGGCGAATGGACTCACGTGCAGCCGAGCTGCTTGCGGCGCTTGGTTTTGGAGCCATTCCCACCGCGGGGGTTGTAACGTGGACGGCAGGCGGGAGGGGTGCAAGGGGGCCTGTGGAACACGAGCAAGACGCAGCAACCTCTGCTCAGCCTTGCCGAGCTGGTACCTCGCAGGGACTGCTCGCGGGAGGGGGCGGAGAGCTACACACCTCTGAGGACTGGGGAAACTGGAGAGGAGCCAGCGTGGCTGATGGCAGGGTGGTGATGTGGGCAAAACTGTATTTTGCTACCCCGAGGGTGGGAAAGGGCTGAAAAGAGGAGGGTAGAGAGGGATAGCGCAGGCACAGAAAGCAGAGGAGGGGACAAGTGACTGCCTGCGCTGCTCGCCCTCGTCCTGGCCACTCGTGGCAGCGGCCAAGGCGCCCAGAGCTTCCTGCCATCAAACGGCTCCGAGAGCCGGCGCTTGCCCGGCCACCAGCGGCTGGGGAGGGCTGCGGTGTGCTCGCACGGGCTTGGCAGGTCGAGGACTATAAAATGGATTCAGTCCCCTTCTAACAGCAGAGATCTGCAGTCAGATGCGCAGACCGCCCCATCAGCGGTGTCCCTGTTTCTGCAGAGCCCAGGACAGGGCTCCCCGGGCTCCTGAACTCGGCTGCCGCACACCGGCTGTGTCTGTTCGCGGAGATGTACAGCAATGTCTTGCTCGCCCCCGGCTCCCTCGCTCTCCTCTCGAATCCCCAAATACCTCTAGTTTATCACTCCGGTAGCGGCGGCGTTCCCACGAGGGAGCAAGCACCATCGTTCGCTAGCGGAGGCATGGCAGAGAGATTCTGTCGCTCCCCCTTGCTCCAGCTACGCTGAGCACACCGGCTGGCTGGAAGTGAGAGAGAGCAGGGGAGATCAGCCCCGTGGGGAGCGTATCCTCCCCACGGCATCGACCCGCTGCTCCTGGGGAGGATCGGCAAAGGGAATAGAGTCAATTCTCCATTACCCGCAGCACAGGGAAGGCAGCCGGGGCTCACGGGGAGCTGGCAGGAAGATGGAGAAGCTGAAGGGATGCAGCAGAGTTTGCACTACGTTTACTAAACGTGTCTAAAACATGAGGCCAAGCCATTTATTTATGGTCTGGCTGATGTGCAAAATTTTGGCCACGGTGACTGCTGCTAGAGAGAGACCAGACGCCCTTAGAAAGGCCGCCAGCGCAAACCCTCTGCTTGCCACATTCCTCCTACGCCGGTGCAAGAGGCCGCTACAGCCTTAGCAGAGCAGCACCGCCGCACACGAAAGCGTGGTGCAAAAGCGCGAGGATGCAAGCGCCGGCAAAGGGAAACTGCGCTCGGAGAACTGCTCGCAGCTGTTTCGCAGGAGCCTGAGCCTGCGTGCGTGTCCTGCCCCGAAACATCACTGCTTATTCCCAAATACCTGCAAAACACCGTACCTGGCCACGGCATTAAGCAGATACCTGAAGGCAGGAGAGGGTGATCTATGTAAGGGGGGGTGCGGATGGAATGAGATAGCCATAAAACCACCACCACCACCACCACCATGAATCTTGCTAATTTAACTAAGGCCCTGTATTTATTCACTGATCCATAAGGCCTTGATTAGAGATTGGCTAGGAAGCCATTTGGTTTAGATTATACGCAGGGAAAATCTCGTGCTTCTGAGAAGGCTCCGCTGTGTATCGCTCCCAGGTGTTCCAACACCACGAATCAGATCCCTTAATATTCTTGTGTTTGGCTCAAAATAAAAAGAAAATAATACCAGCTCCTTTCCATTTGCGTTCTGCTCTCCTAGCCTCTGAGGTGCCTCCGGTAGCTTCTCCAGGTGGTTCTTTGCAGCCCCCATGGCCCAAAGCTCCCAGAAAAGCGAAAGGGGCAGAGCAGGGGGGATGCAGCCGGGGGACGTCACCTCCTCGCCCTCCTCCCCAGCTCGGCGATTTCCCCCGTCCCACTGACGCTAAAGGCAACTTCACCAGGCCTGAGCTTGTTCTGTCCTTAAGGCATCCGCGGTATTTCGGACACACGCATGTTCCTCCCACCCTCCAGTTGCTGTGACCCATCTAAGGGGCTGGGGAGGGGGCTGCAGCCCCGGCCGGCGGCAGCAGCTCCCACAGCTGTTCCTTGGCCCCGGGTGGGCGAGCGCTTCCCCTCGGCACCAGCACATCTGCTCAGCCTTGGCTGCGAGCTACGGGCTTCGCGCGAGCGATCCGGCAGCCCGGGGGGACCCAGACTAAAACTGAACCATAGGAACGTCCCTCTGCATCCCCACCAGCTGCAAGCGGGGAAGCAGGGGCCGGGGAAGACCTTTTTAAATAGAGTCCGCTGATCCCCCCTAAATCTGGAGCAAAGCTCCACCAACATCTAAAACCTGCCTCCTTTCACCTGCAAGGATCATTCACTACAGGAAAAACAGGTTTAAATAAGCAAAAAGAAAAATAAAAGAGCACTTGAAAGGGAAATAGTTCTGCAAATTGAGACCCAAAGAATCCCGGAGGTATTTGATGCTTGAACGGCTGAATGAGACGCCATTCTGCAAGGCGAAGCATTCGGACTCATTTATTTATTTAAATTGGCATCGCGACGCTGCCCACATTTGCTGCCTGCAGCTATCCATCAGCTGGGATCCAGTGGGCTGACAAAGGCAGCGCAGGCACGGGGGAGGCAGAGCCCTCCTCGCTCAGCCCCTTCCGCGGGAGAGCTTTCCTCCGCGCGGCGGGCGCAGCAGGGAGGGTACGCGAAGCAGGGGTCTGCGTACCCCCCCAGCACCCCAGAAATGCATCGCCCTCTACTCCAGCCACGATTTCCCAAGCCGGATGCCATCGCATGGGTGGCGCTGGGGTGGCCCGTGGGGATGGGACCGTCCTTCACTCCCCCGGGCTGTGACATTTCTAATATCGCATCGGATGGTGTTAAAACAGCCCTGCAGCAAGGAGAGCAATAATTCACTGAGCGGTTTGGCCCTCAGCTGACGGTGCGTAAGCACAGCAGGGAAACCCAGCTCTGGGGCACCCATAAGATGGGGCAGCCCGTGGCAAGTTGCCCCAAATGAATTTGGGAGGGGAGTTAGGAAAAGGCAGGAGCGGCCTGTCAAACCAGTCCCTCCTAAAGGTCCTACAGTGCCGGTAACACCTGTACGTGCCCGGGCAAGTCATCAGCGGGCTCCGGGATGGGATGTAGACCCCATGCAGCAATGCAGAGCTGGGGCTGGCGGCCCAGACACGCTGCTCTCTCCCTGCGGGGGGGGTCAGGGGGCACACAACATGGATACCTGCTTTTTCCACCCTGTGGCAAGCAGGGACGGAGCAGTTTTGGCCCTGGCACGAGACAAGAGCCGAGGGAAGGAGTCAGTAGCTCTCCCGAGCATCCTCGTCTCCCAGGCGCAAGACCCCTCGCCGGGCAGGAGGGTTCCCAGCGCCCGCCTGCAGGTGGAAAAGGTGCTGGTTTGGAGGGGTGGGTCCTCCAAATACGGGACCCCCCCCGCGGAGGTACCCGCCAGCCCCTCTCCTGCTCCATGACCCAAACACAACCGTGGGGACAAACGGCTGTCAGGGCAGGAGGCAGCAGGAAATGGGAATTACTTGCATAAGGTTTGACAGGTCCACGTAGGACCAGACCACCTCATTTTTGGCCACCAGCCTCTTCCTGGCCTCTTGCGGCTCAGGATGTATAAAACAGCCCACGGGTTACTGCAGCCTGTCAGGACTGACCTGCAAAAAAACCAGGCAGCTAGGAAAGCAAGGAGGATTTTGTTTCCCGTCCCCAGCAGGCCCGGAGCTCAGCTGCATGCAGAGGAGAGGTTTGTTGGTCCAAGGTGGAAATAAAGGTGAGCTAAACCCCATCCAGGCTTTGTTTAACCATGTTACGCTCCTCTCTCTAGGGCTCTGCTGACATCGTACGTTGTTTTCCGGACGAGCGCCAGACATTTTCTGTGGACACATTCCCGATGGCTTTCCAGACAAAGAGCTGTGATAAAAACCTAACCTGTTGTGTCGTAGGGCACTTCCTCTTCACCCTCGCATAATCCAGGAATGGGTTTTATTTGGGATATTTACAGCTGCAGAGGAACGGCACCTGTGTAGAACATCTCACCAAACAAAAAGGAACCCCCCCCCAATTAAAATGCAGCTAAAGAAAACACGTGAAACCCGAGATATGGAACAAATCCCAGCTTGAATCATCTGGTTCCAAGACCTGCGTGGAGCCCATTGAGCTTGAGCTAATATCTATTCACAACATGCAAGAAGCAAAGACAAATAGGAATGGCCCGGAGCTAAAGTTACACGGCGCTGCATCCGGAGACGATACCAGCCCCCTCTTCTGCTCCGACACCCGGTCAAGGCACCGGCCCCGCTCCCTCCGTATGTGCCTCTGCGGTGCCGTCACCGCGCTCTCCTCGAACCTCAAAGCCCTTCTCCGGGGGGGGGCAGGAACACCACTGATGGCAGCACGCCGCCCTCTGCAAACTCGGGAGCTTTTTGGCGACTAGACCTCGGGCTTGGAAAGCGCCTGGGTGTATTCCTGGCCCCGCGGCAGCCCGGCGGTGCCGGCGCATGTCGCACGCGGAGGGCCGGCGGTTGCACAGAGTACTTTCTGCTGTCCCGACCCACAGCTCGTCCCCACCAGGGAGCCAGCCAGGGGCCCAGCAGCTCCTGGCCAGTTCCCTCCCACGGGAACTAGCCGGAGGGGTAACATGCAGCACCCTCGTAGGTGTTGCTCCCGCGGAGGTGTCCCCAAGCACGCCATTTAATTTTGGCACCGCATCTAGCGGGGGGCGAGACGGAGCGAGGCCGGTGTAGCACTTCGGAGCACACGTACCTACTGAAGCTTCCTTTGCGACCCTAACTGACCCACAGGACTCGATCCATTGGCGGCTGCGCCCCGACAAAAAGCCGCCGTTTCCTTCCTCTCCCCTGGCCGCGACGGCGCTGCGGGCCAGCCGCCCGCCCCACGCGTAGCCCTGCCTGCACCGGCACGGGCAACGCGAGCTGGGCGAACGAAGGCTGGCTGATGAAACGGTCACGGTTAACCTGAGTCACTTGAGCAAAATGGGTTATGGAGAGGCCGAGCCAATAGTTTTGCAAGTGCCCGGGAGAAGGCTGAACCTGCTGCTGGGGAGGCAGGCGGTGACAGTACCTGAAGGGGGCTTACAAAAAAGCTGGGGAGGGACTTTTTAGAAGGGCAGGTAGTAACAGGATGGGGGGCAATGGCTTTAAACTGGAAGAAGGTAGATTTAGATTAGATATTAGGAAGAAATTCTTCACTGTGAGGGCGGTGAGGCACTGGAACAGGTTGCCCAGGGAAGCTGCGGATGCCCCCTCCCTGAAGTGTTCAAGGCCAGGTTGGACGGGTCTTTGAGCAACCTGGTCTAGTGGAAGGTGTCCCTGCCCGTGGCAGGGGCTTGGAACTAGATGATTTTTAAGTGCCCTTCCAACCCAAACCAGCCTATGATTCTATGACAGCTAGTTGGGTTTGGTTACCTTTTAACCCTGCTCAGCTGCAGGCAGCTCAGATGCGATCAGACCTTTAGGTGTCATTTCCTCATTTCCTTTCCAGGTCTCATTTTGCTTTCAGGGTGTTTTCCTAATTTTGCATTTCTGGGCTATCGGGAATCTGTCCTGGCTTGGAAGATGAGTAAATCTCTGTCGAGGGCTCTGTGCCCACTTGCAGCTCCCCAGTGAGCTGAAGGGGGCCACGGAGCCCCCGCACAGGCACGGACCGTGGGTCTTTGCAAGAGCATGCCAGGCCAGCCAGAGGAAGCAGCTTGCTGCAGCGTAACCACATTAGCCCCGCAATAAGCTGTCACCCCGAGCAGGGTTTAAAAGTTTAGTTAGATTAATGAGCCTGGAGATCCGACGTGGCTCACGCCCCAGCCATGAGGTTCAGTCACTGCGGCGAGGGTGAGCATCACGGTTAAGCCGATGCAGCCAAATTTTGCCAAATAAGAGGCTGCGGGGTCAGGGCAGTCCTGCCCGAGGGCGATCCCGCTGGCCTTCCCGTCTGCGCCCGTCAGCCCTCCCGGGACGGTCTGAATGGTTCTCTCTGGGGTGCTTTGATAAGCCTCCGTATCTCACGGCGACTTCAGAAAAGAGCAACAACATGAGATGAGGGGCTGACAGGACAGGCACACGAGGGGAGAGCAAATGGCGGGCGTGTTGTAGCTGCCAGTTGCCACACGTAGACGACAGCCCCCTCCTTGGGGTCCCCTTTGAAGGGACAGGCAGCTGTTGTCCTTCTGGGATGTCCCTCTGCTCCACGACCCCATCTCCTCCCGGGGCGGAGGAGCTATGAGTGAGTCGATATGACCCAGGTGCAAGCGGGGCTGAGGCAAGCAGCTCGCCGGCACGCTGTGGGACAGGCTGAGGTCTCCCTTCTTGTCCTGACCTCTGCGCCAGCCCAGCCGCGGGGCACGCAGCTGCCCTGGCCGCTCACGACTTGCAAGGGGTGTTTTTCAGGTGCCGTAAACACTTGCTGCTACCTGCCTCCAGCTCCCCTCTGCCAGCAGTGAGGGAGCCGTACCTTTGAGACAGCCCTGTCCAACATTGATAACTCCTCTCTGCAATGTTATCAAAGGCCTTATCAACGCATGCAGCTGGCACTGGTTGCAATGAAATTGGTTTCAAGCCTGTTTTCTTTACAATTCCCTGGCCGGACATGCTTGTATCAGTCACAGGGGCCGGGGAAATCGATCCAGCCCCAGTCGAAGCGCATTCACTCAGCAGCATTTTAACTCGTTCGGCTGCAAAAATCCCACTGTGCCTTTGCCTGTGTCGGAGGTTGGACGAGGGAAGGCAGGGGCGGCAGCACCCGCTGTGCTCCCCGGGGAGGTCGGCCGCCATGCGAACCAGCCTCTCCTTGCATGGGGCTCTGCTCACGGGGGGCTACAGTGCTCCTGGCCCTGCCCTCAGCCCCTCCCCAAATCCACTCGCCGTGTCTCTGTGTGGCTGGGTAAGTTAAAGTCCAGCCTGTGGCTTTTTTATAGATATAATCCTGATGAGACATGAAAAGATGCCGAAAAAGATGATGAATCGAGGGAGCCTCAGATCAGCGTCAAGGGCTAAGAGGGGAGGGCAAGGGAAAGCAGAAGGGATAGCTGGCGCGGTGCCTCACCTGAGACCACCGAGGCAAGGATGTGGTTTCAGGGAGGCTGTGGTGGGAACCACGCTACGGGGAATAGTTCAAAGCAAACTCTGGAAAATGCCAGCCCAGGAGCAGTTCTGCGAGTGGATGGGGACGGCTGTGGTTTAATGTGGCTGCCCCACCTTTGACTCGTGGGAGGAAAAGTCACAGTTCAGGGCCATCCCCACGCAACAGGCAGCCAGGGAAAAATCCACTGGCTGAGGTGAGCCCACCTGGTCCTGGCCAACAGCCCCAGCTCCTGCAGAAAACACCCAGGACCCCTTCCTGGGTGCCCCAAGGCAAATCCCTCCCGCTCTCTGTGCTGCTGGCGAGCACTTCAAGGCCCTACAGCATGCACCAAAGAGTTAAATGCTGCTTCACCGTAGCCGCAGCGAGCTTCCTGTGGTTGCTCGCAGTGCGTGCCATCCTTCCCTTCACCGCTTTCTCACCCACTCGCTGCCCCAGCGACTCTCCGCGTGCCTCCGACTGCAGGCTGAGAGCACGCCGCTCGCCAAGCGGCTTTGCGGCTGAACGGCCGAGCTGCAGGTACGCACGAGAGTTTCGCTACGACTTGGGCCTCACGTAATGGGGAGGATGTGGGCTCTGGGATTTGGCCACATCCAGTCCAATGGCACCTTCCTGCATTTCCCCAGGTTTCCTCCTTCAGCCCCAGGAGCTACCGACCGCGTTAAACGCTGAGAGCAGCCCCTGGCCCCGGGTCAGAGCCCTGGGGCTCAGACCCCCATGGCACTGCAGTGCTGTGGCACCGGGGCTTGTCCTCCGCTGGGGGTGCTCGACATGGCCGGCATCAGCAGCACCGGGGGTCACCCCAGAAGCTGATGGAGGTGACGATTCATCTGGAGTGAATGGAAACAACAAAGTGAACCCCCTCCAGCCTGCGGTCACCAGACAAAACACACCAGCGTGCCATTTTCCTTCCCTCCCGTGCTGGTAAAGTGACTCTAAGCCACATCTCAGTATGGGAAAGCACACGGCTGCTGCTGCACTGGATGGGCCTTTGAAAGAAGAAGGCGTTTCTTAACTTATCCTTGTTTTGGCTGTGGTTATTGCCCGGGACACTGCTGGGAGGGAATGATGTGCCTGGAGACAATGCGTCCGGTGTGTAATGTGACACGGAGATGCTGAAACTCGGGTCTGGAAGAGGCCCCGGGGCGAGGATTGAGGCTGGCAAGGCTGGGGAGAGCATACACTGGTCTTGTCTTCCCCCTCAGCATCCCCGTGGGACCAGGGCTTCCTTCTCTGATGTGCACAGCTCCATTTTAGGGGATTTGGAAACCATACCCAAGCAGCAAATGAGAAACCCCCGCTTTGCTTCATCGTGCTGCCCCTGCTTTCCCCACGGAATTTCTCAGCCTTCCCTCGGGAGCTCGCAGAGGGCCAGGACCCAGCAAGGCGAGATGCGAGGGGCACACGAGATGGGGAGGCAGCAGGCTCAGAGAAGCGGTGAGGTGGGTCGGTTTGACCTGAGCCTGGGTAAGGGAGGGGAGAAATACAGTGTAGGTGTCTGCAACACCGCAAATCGGGGTCCGGAGAGGGGTGACAGGTGATAGCTGAGGGGTGCTGTGTGTGGGGAGGAGAGGGAAGCGTGGTTCACTTTTCTCCAGGCTTTTTTTCCCCTCATGTTGTGATAATGATGTTTGCAAGACCAAATTAACACTCTTAAGTGTGAAGAGCAAAACTCAGCCCCGGGAAGGAAGGAGAAAACTGCACCCCCCTCCGAGAGGACACCGGCTTCTCCTTGACCACAGCAACAGCTCTGTGCACCCCCAAAGGAGGGCTGCTGCACCCATATCTGTGCATCCGGCATCTTCCCAGACTCCTTCCACCCCCTTGTCGTCGCATCACTCGTAGACGTGCATTCCTTTTGACTTCTCCTTTATCTTTGTTTTTGCCAGTTCTGCACCCTGGGGAAAAAAAAAAAAAAAAGAAAATAATCCTCTGGTTCATTTGGTTTCCAAGGCCGAATGGCGATGACGTGTTGGCTCATGCATCCATCACTGGGAGAGCTGGCAGGTACTGACCCCCCCTCAAATCTGGAGGCTGCTGGCTAACCTGAGCTCAAGCAGTGACAAGAGCTAGAGAAACGAAGGCAGGGGTGTTCTCCTTTTCTCTTTGCCGTTGCTCCCGAGGGGAAGACATCAGAAAGCTCCCAGCCAGGCAGCATTTCTTCCGCAAGAAGGGGTTTGCTGTCACACTCAGAACAGGTGATTCAGAACAAGAGCACCCAGTGACACCAGGACTTGTAGTGCCCTCCACTGCTTATATGCGATTGCTGTTAGAGACCTCTTCTGCCTTGCTGCAGAAATGCCTCTGAAGCCACTCCTGCACGTGCTTTGTCTTGGCCAGATGGTGGGTTTTTTTATCAAATGTATGGAGAAACACACTCTGTTGCTGCCAGGCCAAATTTTTGCTCAACTTTTCCTTCACTTTTCTTCCAACAAGCCACCACTGACTTGCTATTATTTATATTTCAGTTGTTCTTAGAGGAAGCAATGGAAGCTCCGATACATCAAGCGGTCTAAAACCATACAGCAAAATAGAGCCCCACGCTGAAGAGCTTGCCGGCTGGAGAGGCACGGCGTTAGCAGGTGCAAGTGGCGTGACCTGGGCCAGGCAGGACGCTGATGGCAGCTGCCACCCTCACCTCCACGTCCACCGCCTAGGGCAACCGTGCCGCGGCTGCCGCCCTCCTTTGCCCTCCCAGCTGCGGAAAGATCGGATTTTTCTTGCCGCCCAGAATCGCTCTGTAGTGGGAGATGAGGATGAAACTCGATCGCTTTGCCTTTAAGATCACAAACTGAAAAAAAGCCAAATGCATTTCAGCAAATAATCCGAGGAGCAGGGCTGCCAGAAACCCCTAAGTGAGAGCAAACAGTCCTTATCTGGCAAAGTTTTATGTTACTTAACACCAGTGCAAGTTTAAAGGCATTTGTTCGTTTCTGTTACACACAAGGCACCTTTTCTGGGCGGACCCTGTTATTAGGGTTAGTCCCCGAGTATTTGTACCAGCACTTGTTCATCTTCCCGCTTGCTCGGCTACAGCCTGATTGCTGGAAATGGTGATTGCCAGTGACTGTAATTTTTTTCAGATCTGAGGCCTCAGAGCGCTCAAGGAGGAGATAAATATCATTGTCTTATGCCGTTTGCCCTGTGACCGAAGATAGAAATGTCACTTTGTTGTTTTCCTCCCTGCCACCAGCAGTGCAAAATGAGGAAGGGCATCGGATTTCAAGACTGGTTGGCTCAAAGGAGGACTTTGTTTGCGGAGTCTAGCTTGAAAGGGCGTTAAAAGGACTGTAATCCCAAAGGGGGGGAAAAAAGGTGACCTTTTGGCCATCTTCTGGGGAAAGGGCGAGAGTGAAAGTTCAGCTCCATGACCATTCACTCGGCTCCCTAACTCAGTGTGGAGGAGTTAACCAAATGTCAAATGACTTGCACACAGGCATACCGAGAATAAGCTGATAAGCAATAGCCACATGGTGAAAAAAAGACCGCATTAATAGCGACCGAGCGGGAATTGTTTGTAATTCCTCTTCAGAAAGGGATTGGCAGAGTTACCTCTTTCTGTAGCAGCAAACCCTTAGGCACAGCCCCTCGGATGTGAACCGCGTTCACCCAGAAGCGACAGAGAAGAGCCTTTCCACCCTCTGCCTTTGGCTGGCAGGTCGGAGCTACGCGGCTCCGCTGGGGTTGGTAAAGCCCAGCGCAGGCCTGACACCCTTCCCGGAGGCTCTTGCCCACACCACCCACTTTCGGCGCTGCCCAAGAGGAAGAAAATAGATCCTGGTCACCAAAACCTAAAAAACCACACACGACAATGTTTTGCTTCAAAGCCTTGCAGCTGGCAAGGCAGTAGCATGGGGTGGGCAGGTGCAAATTGTCACGGGGCTGAGAGTATGACCAAGGAGTCCACTTTGGTTTCAGCTGCAAACACAGAAGTGTCTTGGTTAGCAAACAAGCTGAGCCGAGGTGCTCGGTTGTGGCTGGGCGGTGTTTTATCTCACTTCTTCCATCAGAATTCATTTGCACGCAGAGGTTTAGATTTTTAGACCATTTAAGGTTAACTCATTGCAACATGTTAATCGGCTGCTTTCCCGGAGGAGCACCCGGCGGGGGTTAGGGGGCGAGGAGAGCAGAAGTCGCTCTGCCAGCGGCGGGATGAACGGTCGCTGCACGCCCAGGACATCCCTGCAGCGTGTTCAGCTCCTTCCTGGCCTCGCCAGCCCCGCACGTCGTGCCCTGAGCTCAATCCCTCTCTCTCGCCCCGGAGAGGGGCAGGAAGCATCACACGACATGCCGGGAGCGGCGTGCGGCCGCCCCGCGGCCCGCAGGCACACAGGGGCACACTCTGCTTTCTCCCACTCTTCCCTCCCCTATTTCTTCTCACCATGGAGCTCATCCGAATTGCTTTGCTGTAAGGTCCCTTCCTTGCTGCCGGGTTCGGTTGAAATTGGCCGGTGGATTCAAACCGTATCGTGGGAGGCTGATAGGCAGATAGACAACATGATTGCAAGAGCTTCATTTCTGTAAGAAATCAGGCTAAAAATGTCTCCTTATCCCAAGGGAGCTTGTCCAGCATGTCTCAGACTGAAGCACGCAAAGCAGAGAGAAAACACTGCACAGACAGCAATGGTTAGGGTCCTAATTCGAGACCCGCAGTCTAATTTCTCCCTTACCACAGCTTCTCTGTTTGGCCTCCAGCAAATCACATAATTTTTCTAATCCTCTGTTCCTTTTACACAAAACAGAGCCAAAGGTTTGGGGTTTTTACCTTTTGGAGAGGGTATGATGGCTAAAGTAGAAATCATGAGGTGCTTGGGTACTACATCTAAGCCTACAGCTTCAGTCTGGTGCCATCAAAGCACATAATACCATTAAAAAAAAAATCAGAAAAAAAAGACCACTGCTGTCTGGGCCCACAAACCCAGAACCACACAGCTTTGGAAACAAGGTCCCACTCGGGAGGAGGTACAGATAGAGCTGCGCTGGGGTGAAGGAGGTACCAGCAGGCTATTGCATCTGGTAACGTACTAGCACACGCTGAAACAACAGCCTTCTGCATCATTCTGCTCCGGGGTTAGCCTGGGGAAGAAGAGCAAAATCTTGTCTTTCCTCACCCAAAGACTGAAAGGTGAAGCTAAAATCCACCCCCCACCCCCCACCCCCCCCCGCAGTCTTTGCAGGGCGTAATAGAGGGGCCAAACCACCTCCAGGGAGGCTGCGGGAGCCTGTCTCTGGTTAGGAGTACTCAGCGTGGCAAACACTGTTTGTCACAGGACAGGGGAGCTGTGGTATTGCAGCTGCCTCTCCGTGCGCAGGGATGTTATTCCGCCTCTAGATTTGTGGTCTGATGTTCCTGAACATTTGCAATCTCTGGGTGAGCCCGTAAGCCTTTAGTTTTATCACATTAACATGGAAAAATGTTGGCTGTCTTCAAAACACTTCGGGGATAGTATTTGAAGCAAAGGGATAACATCTTGCGAGCAGAGGAGGACCAAAATAGCGACGTTTTCTTCTCGTTAGTGCCAACCACCCCTTCTGTAATGGGTGTTCACTGGCTGGGGGAAATGAACTGGTGATTGCTGCCCATCCCTAATAGGATTTATACTCCCAGAGCTGAAATCACCCACACAAGCAAGGCTGATGCCGTCACTTGCCAGCCCTCTCAAAAAAACCCCAGCAGTTGTGGACTCCACGCAAATGGAATCAGGGCTGCCAAATTCCCCCTGGGGAT
The DNA here is from genome assembly GCA_034782735.1 of Sagittarius serpentarius. Lineage (NCBI taxonomy): Eukaryota > Metazoa > Chordata > Aves > Accipitriformes > Sagittariidae > Sagittarius > Sagittarius serpentarius. The sequence goes on from JAVKLA010000024.1 coordinate 27,673,463, forward strand.
GCAGGAGCTGAGGGCTCCCTTCAAGCCCCGTTTTCTCCTAGGGGCCCATGGCTGTTCTTGAGAGCATCGTCCTGTGGGTGAGCGACTTCATCCCGGACCCACAGAGACGGGGATGATGTTGTCTTGCCAGTGTGTTCCCACTGATACGCTATTGCTGTCATCGAGATGGAGCCTTTCGGTGTCCTCAAGGACTCGTGC
>JAVKLA010000024.1:27675659-27706975 GCA_034782735.1 Sagittarius serpentarius
CCCCCCGCCCGCCCCGCTCGCCGGGGATGGAGGCAGCCCCCGGCCCGGGCACTGCAGCGAAGGCCCATCTGCTGCCCAGCCTCGGCTTGCGAGGAGGGCACGGGCTGGGGATGCGTGCCAAGGCTGCAGCAAGCGAGAAGGAGTAACAGGAGTGCGTGCGTGGGAGGGAAAACATACATACAAATATATGTGTATGATCATCATCAAACATCCCCTCTCCCCCTGCTCCGTCTCCGTGTCAGATTGCTACAGTCCCCCCGTTGGGGGCTGGCTGCAAAGGTATGTGGGCACCCAAGTTCCCCCTGTTTGTGCAGGGCTGTCGGGTTGTTTGTGGGCTGGAAATAGCTGTGTGTCCTGCTGGAGTGGCACAGGCTGGCGTAGCTCTGTCCTTGTGAGAGTTTCGCTCCCTGGGTGAGCGTGACAAGGGTGATGGGGAACACGGCATCTGCTGCAGCTCTGGACTTCCTCAGCTCGGCAAGGGAGGGAGTGCGGAGCGGGATGGAGAGAGGCTCCTCTCGGTGCCTCAGCCCGTGGTTTTCCTGCAGGGATTTCCGCAGGCTGCGTTTCCGTGAGCCGGTGCCTGTTTCCCAGAGCCAAAGCTGGGGTCTCGCACCTCTCGCTTCCACCCTAGGGCAGAGCTTGGGTCAGGAGGGAGCCTGCCCTGTCTCCAGCACGTGGTGTGGGTGCTGAGCACCTCCCCTCCCAAAGAATGGCCCTCCAGTTAACTCCAGATCCCTCCCCTTGAGTGGGAAGTTCAAGCCCGTGAAAACACTCGGTGGCACCACTGCTAACAAGTATGACTTGAGTCACCAGGAACACACAGCCCTGTGCAAACTGAATTTCAAATTCCTACCTACGTCTGCCCCGGTCTCCCCCACCCTGGCAGGGTGTGAGTCACCAGGAGCTTTTCGGGGCCCCCCTCCCCAAAGAGTGGCTCTCATGCTCTGTAGATCCCACCTGCAGAAGTGGTGTTTGAGTCCAGCTGGAGCCTGTGATTTAGGAAGCGCTTGCAAGCCCCTGTTGCTGAAGGCAGGTTGCTGCCAGCTCCTCTGAGAAGAGCTGAAATCAAGCCGGACCTGCCATTGCTTGGCCCTCAGACAGCAGAGAGCCATCTCAGAGGGGAGGGAAAACCAGCGGGCTCCCCACCCTCCAGCACACCCCCAGTTTCCGAAGCCCCCCCCTAAGCACCGCTGTAGTACCTGTGCTGCTTTTTCAGCCTCGGTAGTAGTGCTGGGAACACATACTCCATGCTGGGGTGGGAGAAGAGGAGTCCTGTGAGGTATTCCTGGGGAGCCTCCAGCCTCCCTGTAGCATTATAAAGCAAGGTTTGAATGAAAGCCTTTGCGAACTGCAGAAAAGGAGTGAAGCTGTGACTCTGCCACTGCGTGTCATAAAAGTCCCTCGAAGATTTAGAGCTCCTCTACACCCTCAGGTGATTTTGCAGTAGTGTTAAGAAATCCACTGCAAGGTTTAACATTCCCTCCCTGCGAGGACTCTCAGTTATACCTGCATAGCTTGTTTATTAATGCCCTGGATATGGCAATTATATCCTTAGGAGAGGGGAGGGATTCTGGCTAGCTGCAGGTGAGTTTTCTTGCCCTGTTCCGAATGTGGTGGCCCAGCTGCTGCCTTTTGTGCTGGCACACCTTTGGTCCTAGGTGCTGCTGAGGCTTGTCTCGCATTGGAGGTGCCCAGAACGTGGGGGACTGTTTCCAAACTGGGTTCAGGGGCTGAGCGGCTACCTGCCTCCTTCCCTCCCTGCAAACGGTGGTAAGACTGGAAAAAGAAAGAGCTGCCTGCGTGGCACACAGGGGTTGCCTTAGCAAGGAGGTCAAGAAGAGGAGGTGGGAAATTGTGTATTTGCACAGATGTTGGCTTCAGGGGATGCTCACAACTGTAAACATTTGTTTAGAGTAGTTGTGCACAACATGAGACAGGGATAGCTGGTCTGGAGGGTTGCTGGGGCTGCTCTGTGGTCGCAGAGCCTGCTTAACCTCGGCCAGGCGCACGGCAGCAAGCAGAGATACACTCGGTGTGTTCGCCTGGGGAGCATACCTAGGCAGTTTGTGTGCTCATGCGTTTCTCATACGCTCTGTGTTTACCTTTCTCTTTCTTCTCCCACGTGCAACTGGTTAAGTATGGTGTGACTTTGTGGCCTGCCAGCTTGGCGTAACATGCTTATTGCATGTCTTTAAGGGATGCTTGTGTGACAAACGTGGGTTGGTGTTTGCTGGGTGCATGTAGCAATGCACGCAGGTCCTGCCGGGTGTGCTTACCGTGGAACGCACGCACTTTTGTAGAGTTTATGACTGCAATAAATGTGGTGTGTGTAAACAGTCATGGGTACAGCAGTTGTTCAGGACAGTGCGTGTAGATGTTATTGTGCATGTTCAGTGCGTGAAGGACATCTTAGGACACACAAGTTTCTCTCTCTGTCCCTCCCTCGCTTTGACCTGTCAGCATGCAGAGATAAACTCTTGTCTCATGGCGGGTTTCATATCTGAGTTTTCAGCTTGCTGCATCTGAGCTTCCTCCTCTCTTGAGAATGGCATCTTTAAGGTGCCCCTGCTCTCACAAATTGACAACTTCCCCCCTGCCCCTGCACTGGATCATAAAGGCGGAGGAAGGAAGTGGCGGAATTTGGTGATGGATTGATGGGGCAAGCTGGGCCAGCATTCATTCCTAAAGGCTGATTAGGTTTTAGGTGGGGTTAGTTGCTCTAAAATGAGTCCTTTGTACATTGTTGGAATCTGTGACCCAATCAGTGGGATGTAGCTGGAGGAGGTGGTGCTAACGAAGGCTGGTACAGCTGACAATTAACTCTGGCAGAGAGGAAGGCGGAGGGGGTACTGACTGGCACAAGGGGTGTCTTCACGTCTTTACGTCAGTGTAAGGTGCCTCAGAGGGCTGGTTCATGTTATCAGCCCTGACTGTAGAAGTAGAAGAGTGTGGCTAGTTGTCCCCACCTGCTTCTCCCTACTGTCACTGTCACCCATCAGTTCTGCAACAAAAGGCCAGGCTGCGTTGCATTTGTCCCGATGACAGGATGGCATCTTGTCGCACTACCATGAAGCGTTACAGTGGGATCTGAAATTTGAGGAGGGTAGGCACACGGGGCAGTGCAATGCAAGGGAACGTGGGGGTACGTCTGAGGAATGCCTGCTGTTCCCCATCCTGGATGTTCTTGGAAAGGTGGTGACACATCTGTGGTGCACATGTGGACTGTGCTGTCAGGTCAGTGCTGCAGGCTGGCCTTGAGGAGCCTTGGCAGAGCTGCGTGGAGGGGGCAAGCCTGGGATCGTGAGCAGCTCCGGGGGAGGTTTGGGGTGCTTTGATAGAGTTAGGCGAGTATGTTTCTAGGTCTGGGCTGTGCAGGTCAGGGCTGTGCCACAGTAGCAATGCTGTGTGGGGTGCCCGGACCAGCTGCTTGTCCCAGGGGCCAGGGCAGAGCTGTAATCACAGAGCTGCTGAGTGCCCCCTTCTCCTGGGGGCGGTGGGAAGAGATGCCGTGTGCCGGAGCAGCGGTGGAGGGTGCACAAGAGCGCTCCGTGCCTGCATCCCTGTGAAATGGACTCTGGCTGCAGCTCTCAGGAAGGCAGAACATGATTTCTTTACCTTCCTTTTCTGACTTCCTTGCGCTCCCTGCAGTGCAAACCCTCTACTTCCCTCAAGCTCCTCGAGAAGCACAACAGGTACCTCTTGCTCTTCAAACCTCTGAACGCCTGGAACAGGGCGGGTGTATTTTTGGGCTCAGAAACTTGCCTGGTAGAGCTGGTGGGTGAAGGGGAGTGCAGCACTGCACTCCGAGCTTTCATCAGGCAGGCTGAGGGAAGAAGCAGCATCACGAAGGGAACTGGCTGCCTTACAAAAAGCAAGGGCTTGTTCTTGAGCTGTGATTTAGGAAGTGATTATTCCCTGCTTTAGGACAGCAAAAGTTACCTGAACTGCTTGCTGTGGGGGCCTTGGCCTTTCATACCGAGATAACCCCCTGGGTGAATATGCAGCTTGATGAGCTCAGTTAATGTTCCTGGTTTCCCCAGCTAGGGGAGTGCCTAGGCCTGTGTCTAAATAGGCTTTTTCTCAAAAAATCGTCCGTGGCTGTGGGGTATGACCAAACTGAGCTCTGACCAGCAGTCTTTTTCAGCCTGTAAAGCACAAGCTGCAAGCAGCAGGAGAGGTGGATGTGGCTGTCCAGAGGGGGAGAGAGGCAGTGGGGGCAACTCCTCTTTCTGAGGATCATCTGTGTCTTGCAACCGTTTGACAAGGTTTCTCTCCAAGGGCCTCGAACCAACCCATTAAGCTTCTTTTTAATTTGGCAAGCCCCTTAGCTGGAGTAGAAAAGTCTCTTCCATTTCCCACCCAGGGAAACTGAGGCATGGAGCAAGGCTGCAACGTGCCCGGTGGCACAGGCAGGGGCTCAGCAGGAGGGCAGCGACTGAAGCGCAGCACTTCGCCTACTTGCTTTGCTGCCGGCCGTCTCAGAAATCCCGGAGAAAAGCCAGGTGCGGGTGCTGAGCCAGGGGTTATCCATAACTTTCTAGTCACTGCTTGGATCCTGCTGCCCTTTCCGCTACAGATATCTCCTCCTTCTTGATCTGCTGCCTAATCTATAATCCCAGCTCCCTGCTGCCTTTCCCTTGGACTGCCGTTTTCCCCTCGGTGTGTAAGTCCTTATAGGTTGGGCCAGGGTTAGTGAGCAGAATCAAACTCTGTCATCTCTTTAAGGCGCTGGGGTAATTTTTTATCTCGGAATATTGCTACATGTGTCTTGCATGATACTGAAGCTGCAGCAAGCTGATTTGAAGCATACCGAAAGACTAATGCAAATTAGACCCGCTGCATAACGGCTTCAGCAACTGTGAAACCTGTGATCTAAACGCAGGTATCTGCTACGCTGACTTTATCTGCGTTAGGATCCCCTGTTTTGGCATGGAGATACTGGAACTGAACAGAAAGAGAGAGAGACAGCATGGCAAAGAGACATGAAAGGGAGTCTCTCTCCTAGAGGCTGAGCCCTTTAAGAAAGAAGGGGAAGGTAAGCTAGAGTCCTGAGGTTTTAAGCTGGTTGTGCTGAGGCTGAGGAGAGGTCTGTGGTAGCGCTTTCAATTCCTCCTTCCTCTGGCACAAATGCTTCTAGCTGGGCAGCAGGGAAAAGGAGGAGAACGGAGGCCTGTGTGGACTGAGCATGTTGGGCACGGACAGATCCCGGAGGCTGCGGGAGCCGGGAAAGGTAGGGCTTTGGAAGAAGGGTTTGCCTGCGTAGGGGCTGAGAGCGGATGGTGCTCGCCACGTACGAGGAGCGGATGGGCCTTCTGTTTTTGTGGAGCTTGTGGTGCAAGGGGCGGCTCTGAGGCAGAGCGAAGGACAGGGTAAATCAGGAGAACGGTGCCCTGGAGTGATCAGCGTGAGCTGCACGCTGTTGTTTAATGACCCCATTGCCGAGGGAAACCTTGGTGGCCCTGATACTCAGGGAGGCAACATCTCCCGAAGGCAAAGGAGTGGGGCAGAACGGCAGACTGTGATTTTCTCTGCTTCCAGCTCAGCCCTCCCCATATGTTATTTGTGCTAGCAAAACTGTTCTTTCTTTAGTGCCTCCGGAGCGTTTTCGGTTCCCTTTTCTCCCTCCCACCTGCCCCAGCAATCCTCTCCTCCCCACATCGCTGGGCCGGTGCTGTCCAGCTGCAGCTCTCGCCAGCTGCCCATGATCGATGGAGGCAAAATGTACCAAGCAGCCTCGCTTGAACGGGACATGATTTCCTGCTTTTTCTCCTGGGGCCACGTGAGGTCTCTGGAGAAGAGGTGGGTTAAAGGACTTGCTGTTTCCCCATCAGCCCTGTGTCCCCAAATACCTCCTGTCGTGCTGTTGTTTGGCGCAGGCCTGACTTAGCAAGTGGCCGTAGTGCTCTCAGATATGTGCTATTGGCACAGAGCTTCTTGGCCTCAAAATCCCTATCTAGCAGCAACTTTTGGAGCAAGGGTTGACCACACCTGTATTCAGCTTGGCCAGGGGGATGATGAGATTGCTTTTGCATAATTTAGCAGTCTCTTGAATTATTTATAGCGCAGTTGTGCTCTGGAACAGAGTCTTCTCGCTTCCCGTGAGTGCGGGGCGGGAGGGGAGGGAAGGGGAGTTTGTCAAGCGTCCAGAGTCTATTACTTAGCGATGAGGAAGTGCTGTGGGTTTCCCTTCTGCCCATGTCTGTTTGTATATGCCTCTGTGCAGCTGAACTGCCCTGAAAATCCAGTTCTGGTGTCCACGTCGCTCAGGTGTGTGGTACTGCGGAGCATCTCTGTGGCTTGGGACTGTGCGGGAGGTTCCCGAGTTCGGAGCCTTGCCTTTGCAGTAAAGAGATGGTGTCAAGCTGGAGCCAGTGAATCTGGTGCTTGGATTTGGTCCCGACTCAATTACAGTGCTGGGCTGTGGATCTGGGGCAGGGATCATCGGGACTGCTCTCTAAAATATTCAGATGTTCGAGAGCAATTTTTTTTTTTTTTTTCAAAGGCCCATCTTGTCCTGCCAAGGTGGTTTTTAGCTTTGGCATGACACGGTCCATTGGACTTTACAAGAGATCATCAGGACGTGGAGACTTGAAAGATCAGGTGGTTGAGCAGCAAACTGTGCAGCTGAAATTCCCATCGTTTCTCAGTGATTAAGCCCTGAAGAGCAACCAGTTGAGGACAGAGGGAGACTAGGGCAGTTTTTTACAGGCTCTTGCGGCAGAGGAGCATCGTGAAGATGAGCTGGGTGGGCTGAGCACCCACCCCAGCTACGTATGAGCTTGATGCCCTCTGCCTCACTGTGGCAGGCTGCTGTACCATGCAGATGGGCTGTCCGGCTCCTGCCCTGCTTGTCTTGGCGACTTCAGCGTGACCATGGCTCCCCTCCTGCATTGCACATCCTTCTCGTTCACCACCAGTTTTTATGGTGTGCTTACACATTAGTTTTGTCTTCCTCCTCTCCTTCCTTTCTGACCTGGCTATGGCAGCTGACTTCTCAGAAACGGAGTTCAGTATAAATGTTTGTGTTACTGAAGACCTGAAAGGGGAGAGAAAGGGCTGAGGGTGGAGAGGGAAAGGAACTTGGCCTGTAATCAAGTGATTGTGGCAGTGAACTGCTCTTTCTACTGTGCTGTTGAGCAGAAATGCTCAGCTTCCCTGTTTTTATCTGCACAGTGTCAGTTTGTAGCTTTTGCAATTGGGGAAGAGTTGGCCAGACAATCACAGATGTCCCTTGGACAAGCTGTGCTGTCCCACCTGGCCCTGGCCTGGTTCTTGGGTTCTTCAGCCTGAAACAAAACCCATTCTTTCATCAAATGGTTTTACCCCTTGTCAGGGATGCCGGCAACTGGCTAAATGCAAAATTCCTCCTCATCCTTCTCAAGCAATAAGGCAATCTAAGGGAAGAATGTGAAGACAAAAGCTCCCAAAACCTGTATGATGTCCAGGATGGCATTTGATTTCACTGATGAAGACTCTTCCTCTTTCCCCATAGACCTGCTCCCAGTTCTTTCTGCTTGGTTTAATCTGGAGATCAGGGTACTGCTTTGCTTAGTGAAAGGGAACGTTTGTACAGAAGAAGTAAACATATTGTTGAGACCCAGGCCTGCTGCAATGCCTGTAAACAAGGTCCAGCCGTCTGTGGGAGGCAGAAGAGAGATTTATGTGACCCTGAGTTAAGTGCATTAGGAGGCTTTTGATTTCATTCTGGGAAACTGCCCCTTTTCGTGGTACCATATGCCTGTTACCAGCATAGAGCTGTTACTGAAGATTTGATTTGTGTGGATTTAATCTGAGGGGCTGTGATGCTGCAATCAGAAGGATTACATAAGCAGGGGGTTGTCTCTGCAAGCCAGAGCCTGAGGTGCTCTGCAGAGCCCCTGAGCCCGTGCCCTTTGTCCGCCCCAGAGGTGGGAGTCCAGCCCGATTCACTTCTGCCTTGGGGCAAGGCATTGAAGAGCTCTCTGCCTATCAATGCTTTCTTTCCGAAAAATAATAACAAAGTGAAGTGGCAGCGGGGGATCCGGGCGGCACTGTGTCGAGGTCTTGCCGAAGTCTTGAAAGAGGAAATGAAGAACAAAGGCAGAAGAGACAAATAAATAAGGGTCTGTTCTTGGTCCAAGAAAAATTCCCGTGGGTTCGTGTAACATTCTCGGGAAGATGTGACACTCCCAGGGCTGGAGTTAGTTTTTGAGAAATAAAAGGAAAGGGGAAAGAGGCAAAAGAATGAGGAGGCGGGGGTCGGGGATGGGGAGGAGAGAAGGAGGGAGAGACACCCTAGAGAAACCTCTCAGCACGGAGTCAGGTTTCTCCGGCTGTTCCTGGTGAAGAGGGGTTAATGCTCTTTGCATGGGATTGGCTGGTCACCAGACATTCAGAGAAGAGGGGGATCCGGGGGCTGCCAGGCGGACCCCTGTGGCCTGAAAGGAGGGGAGGAGGGGAAGGAAGAGGCTGGGAACACTCTTCCAAACAGTAATAGATCGGCTACTGTGGGAAAGTGAGCACACTGCCAAACCCCAAGTGGTTGGTGATGGGGGAGGAAAGAGGGCGGGGATGGAAGGCCAGCTCTTCTCCGTGGCCGCTAGGATCTTGCTGCTGTTCCATGGCCTCCCTTTATCTATTGTCTTCCTGGGGTTTAATTACTCCCCTCCTCGATCCGTCTTGGAGAGCTTTTATACCGGGGATGCACAAACAATTGCCACCCGCTTCAAAAATAGCTGAAGGCAATGAGGTTTCTGCCTGCCTGCGTGGGTCTGTGCACTCTACCCATCACCATGGCATCAAGTGCCTCTTGCCTCCTTCCTTCTTCAACTGCCTCGCGCCAGCACCCACCTCGCCTTCCTCTGGGCTGTTCCACCTGCACCTCCCTGTTACTTGGGCTGTTACATGGTCCCCAGGAATTCTCCTGCTTTCCTTTGCACAGGGTTTATGTGCAGGGTCTGGCAGGTGTCTGCCATGTGTTCTTCACCCGTGGACCCTCAGCTCCGAGGGTAATCTTGACTGCCCATCTTGGTGCTGTTCTCAGGATGTGTGACTTGTACTCCACTTGCTTGGCATATATGGACTGCCTGCCAGGATCTGCTTTGAAAACAGTTACCTGCTGCTGCTTCCAGATTCCTCCTTGAGATGTGCTTCTTCCCCGATGCTGCTGAGAGGAGTTAGTGAGCTCGTGGTAGCTGAATGGGGGCCTCACTGGCAATTTGGTTAGATGAACAGCGCTTAAAAGTCCTGTGATTTTGAGTGTCTGAGGATGTATCTACGTGATGCCACAGTTTTGGTGAGAAGTGAACTGGTGAAATAATTCACAAAGTTTCTGCTGGTCAGCTGCTTGTTCCCATAAGTAGGCACTTTTCTTGAAGTTTATTTTTAACCCAGTTAGATCTGCTGCTGATTTGGCTTTACAAAGAGGACTTTCATACAATTGACAACTTGAATTCATACAATTGATAACTGAGGGGTGGTGAGCTGTGAAGGTGGTGAGTGAGGGAAGAGAACCTATGAAATACCAGCCTGTGTTACCACATGCCTCACTTGAGGTCTCTGAAAGCAAGATTTTCTTTTTATCCTCAGACAAAATGATTTTGTCCTGTCCCTCTCTGCAAGACACTGAGGCTAGCTGGGAGTTCTTGCATACTTCTTTGATCACCCCATGGCCCATCTGAGGACATAAGTTGCTTTTTTATGTAGTTTTGTCCATTTTTCCTTTCCTATTTCTCACCTCATGATGGAGCATTCCTTCCCTGTAAGATACCAAAGTCAAGAAGCAGAAGGAGCCGACTCCATTTTGCACTGCTGTTACCGCTGCACTCTTGAAGCAGTGAGCGGCGGTACTGTATTTGGCTGGGGAAGGCCTTGCATCCTTGGGGGTGTGTGTGAGCGTACTGCAGAGTGCAATGAGCAATGCCTCGGCTCACCCTCTGATGTCCTGAGAGACTTGATCTTGGAGCCAAGTGGTGATGCAATCTCCAGGGCCATCAGAGCAGTCTTCGTGGAACCAGATGTTTTCAGGAGGCAGTAAGCAGGGTTGAGGAAGTGTCCTTCCAGGATATCAGGCATCAGTGAAGGAGAGAAGTGGATAGGAGAAGTGCCGCTTCTCCTTTAGCGGAAAGAGTGCTTGGACAACTAGTGCTAAGAAATTAAAACTGTGGCTTCTGAGAGCGTCTGAAGGATCGGAGTGTGCTGAGGCATCTCTGGAACCATGGAAATACCTATGGTGAGACTGGCTTTAGCTGGAGAGAGGAGATTAGCTACAAGGGAGCCCAGTATAGCTGAAGGATACTGAGAAGAATATTTGACAGATTCCAGTGGAGTTGAAAATCCAGTTTGAAGTTTTCTTTAGCATGCAGTACTGTACCCTTGTGATGTCCAAGTACTTCTTGGATAAAACTAAATTGGTGCTTGTAGGCCATTATTGGATTTCAGTAGAGTTTTCTAGTCTTCTCTGAGCAGATCTTCTTTTAGACCGGGGGCTGGAGAATTATATAATTATGCTGCTATTAGTATTATCGTAGTTACAGTAAGAACAATCTGTTCGAGTGGAGGGTTTTATAATGGACTCAGAAGGTGTTCAGATACTGGTCTATTCTGCTGACTTCTGGAAGATCAGTCTTGAGCCAAAATCCTGTCAACAAATACCACTTTATCTCCTGCTCCCACATGCTCTGTACGGAGGGTTAAGAGCTGCTTTGTCCCAGCTGTCTCATTGTGACTGGAGATGTGGCATCTGAAATAATAAAGGCTTAGTCCACCAAAGGGCAGGACAAAACACTCAAGAGAACAGTTGAAGCAGTGAAAGCCTATGAATAGCGTGGAGTCCAAAGGTACTGTGCTTCCAGGAGCTGAAGAGGTGAGCAGCCACAGTACTTAAAAAGCTGGAGGCTTTGTGGTGCGTCCATCTTAGTTTATGTATGCAGCAGATTGTAGCTACTGGCATGGAGCACTTGGGTTTCCTACAAGAGTGCGTAAGAGAAGAAACACCCGTTTTCTCTCTGACCACAGATGCTACTGGTCAGTTGAGGCCTAGCAAGGCCTTGCACACCATCTGGAGGCTTGTGGTTGACATGATGTACATCAGGTGTCTGCCTGCCCTGGGAAGGGGAAGGCAATGCCTTCATTTCTCAGCTGTGCTCTCACCCTTCTCTGGCCAACCTCACCTTAGCCTTGTGTAGATTCACCCTTTAGCTGTCTGTCTTTTTCCCTCAATTGTTGTTTTTTTTTTTTTTTCCTGGCTTGATGACACCCATTAATGGTGTGTGGATGGCAGCTCTGGAAGTCAAATGGACGCTATGGTGGCACCCTGTTGAGAGTGGTCACCTTGTATCTCTGCTCGCCTCCCTGTTGAAAGGAAGATGCTTAGGACAGGGCCTTGCTCTCCCTTAGCCTGACCTTACTTGAAGAGTAACTGTGCTGGATGGCTTGCTCCAGCTGGTTGTGCTGGCAGCAAGTCAGTGGCACCTTGTGGTCAATTGCCTCGAAGCTGCAAGGGAAACGCATAGCATAAGGTATTGCTGTTCTGCATTAGCGCTGCGGGCAGCAGCTCCTGATGAAGATTGCGGAAGAGTGTTGTATTCCGGCCGTGAAACTTGAACGGAAGCTGATACAGACCTGCTTGCATTCAAACCGCCTCGTACTGTGACTCTGCCAGAACTTCCTGCTGACATCCTCCTAGCTTGCAGTCCCTGAAAACACCATGGTATCCTTCACGTGAGAGAAATGCTGGGCCCTAGCTACGTTCTGGTACATCCCACTTCTCTCCATTTTCCCTGCTTTGTAGGACAATCTTCTCTTCCTCTCCTTAAGCAAAGCGCAGTCCTGCTCTCCCTGAGCTAGTCACGTTTCAGTTGTAGACAAATAGTAGGTTTTGTAGTTTCTCCTTACTTCTGTGGGTGTTTGCAGGACAAAAGAAACTTGAGATTTTAGAATGTTTTGAGGTACTGTGACCTCGATGCATGTTGTGATTCCTGTGCCCTGTGGATGGTGGGTAGACTTAGTACTTCAGAAGTGTGGAGCCTGTTCATTTGTCTCTAGCTGGAGCAGAGAGAGAGAGAGTTTGGCCCTCAGTGTGGATTGGGGGGATGGAAGTCATGCTGGATTTTAATCTGCCATGTGAAAGCGATTCTGATTTGAATTGTTGCTTTGTGTTGAAGTGTCTGAGTGATGGGCAAATATGTTACTGCATGGGTGTTATGGGATAACTTTACGCAGAGGAGATGAGCATCTGTGTATCAAGGAACAACAGAAGCTTCTACTCTGACTTGTCCTCCACAGCAGCTTTTTTCCTGTAACCACAGGAGAGGTCTAGGGAGTCTTGAGTCCCGTCCGCTAACGAGGTGCAGTGTTGGGGTATCATGCATCCAGCGGCCTATTGCATGGCCTCTTGCCAGTGTCCTCCAGAAGAGCACATTAGGACTGGTGAACTGCCAGCTCTTAGTGGTGCATATCTTTCTCTCTGGCTCCTTCAAAAATCAGGATATGATCTCAGGATGGTATAAATCAACTGGTCACTTGATATAATGCAAAGTAAAATGGTAGCAGGTGCCTGGGGATAACTCATATGCATGCCACTTCTAGCTTTCCTCCTTCTCTGAAAGCCCTTCCCTTGCATGGTAAAGACATAACTTCAAGGAAGGAAATATCAAAGGGATCCCTTACAAAAAGAAGCTTTCAGCTTGTCTTGCCGAGACTGAATGTTGCTGAGGCAGTTTATAACTGCGTGCTCCCTGAAGAGCTTTTTCTTAATGGAGCTGACTGTCCATGCTCCTTCTGGCTTTTTCTTCTACTTGAATGTTAAAGCTTTTCTTGCTGTTGTTTTTAACCTGACAGCAACTTGATCACTCTCCCCGAGATCAAGTTGCCCCCCCCCCCCCCCCCCCCAAATTGTCAGAAGGGAAATAGCTCTTCTTGCTGTTTTCTGTGTTCCTGGTAACTGATGGCTGCTTTGTGACAGAGCAGCTGGGATCTTCTATAACAAGCTGAGATGTCTCCCTGACTGGTACCTCCTTTCTCATTTCCACCACACGTAAACGTTCTGGATGGGGAAGGTGGGTAATAACATCTTCCTCCCCTGCTGGCCTTTGTCTCCAATTAGCTACCACTCAAAGGCATGTCTTTCACTGCAGCGCTGATCAGAGGATACGGGAAGGGATACGTGACTGATGGTTTTTAGCATCTCAGCCCACCCAAGGGTGCATGAGTGCTCTCTGCTCCCTGGCAGAGGAATCCCTGGCATGTGAGAATGGAGGTGGTTCCCAGGGAAGAGGTTTTGAAGAGGACACAGCTTGCTTCTTTGCTTTTCCCCCCTCTTAGGAGGGGATAGGAAATGGGTTCATGTTCCCACTCCCTAACAAAGGCAACTGAGCAGTGAAAATTGCCTCCTGGGACATGTCAGCAGCGAAACAGCAGAGGGTACTGCAGGGCCAGCTTGCTTTGGCAGAGCTGCAGGGGAGGGCTGCGTGGCACCAGCCGGGCTCTCCCAGGCGCGGACTGCAATAACAGGGAGGCAACGCAGCCGGGCACGGGCTGAGTTTTGCCAGTGGGTGAAGAGCTGCAGAGCTGTGTGCTGAGCCTGACAGATATTGATGTATGCAAATGTCAAGTGAGGAAAATACGCTTTACTTCCTCAAATCGCGTGTCCTACCATGTTGACACGGCACACCGCATCCCAGAAAGTGAAGCAGTTTGTTGAATGTCAAGAGTTACGACCTTTTATCTGGGAATTTACCGTGGCATGCGGAGAGTCATGGCCATCTGGGAAAAAGATGGAGATGTGACTTGTGTGACTCCTTCAAGCACCTGCCCTCTGTCCTGGGTCGGCCCAGAGGAAGCTGGCTGCCCTGCATTTGTGTGTGCTGTAGGAACTGGAGTGAAACCAGCATTACCTGTCAGCCATTGGGATTGCCTTGTTGGAGCAGGCCAGCTGTTCATCTTGCCCAGGTTTCAGCATCTGAGAGAGTGACCTCGTGTCTGAAGGTAATGCCTTGGAGAAAGCACAGGATGCCTGATTGGAGAAAACTGTACTAATTTACCAGCGAGGGACATTTCCTCCTGACAGCCAGTTGCTGCTAATTTAGTGTTTTCAGCTTCCTTGTGCCCTTCTCTTCAAGACAGAGCAAAAACTAGTGGCATGCAAGAAAAATGCACTGGATATTCCTCTACCTTGCAAGTGATCTCGCTGCTCCAGCAAGACATTAACGGAGCCTTAAGAAAAATAATAAATACCCTGGATGCAATGAGATGCCCTTTTGGGTTTCTGCGGCCCCTTGTTTTGCCCCTGTGAAGAAAGCTTGACAGCAAGCCCCAAGATGGTCCTTTATGGCTTTGGACAGGAGAACATCTAGCCCCTTCATGGCTGGGCCACCATAAAGATAGCTTCCCACGAGCTGGGCCACGACCAGGCATGTGAGGCTGGGCTGTGGAGCTGTGGCAGGTGGGTGCGAGAGGCCAGGGCCTGCCCCCTGAGGAGAGCCGCCATTTCCTCCTTCCCAGCCTGCCTGACAAGATGGCCTCCTGGGGGCACACAAAGCCAGGACCCTGCCTCGCCACGGACCTGTGTCATGTCAGAGTATGTCAAAAACTGTAATAAATATTAACAAATAGGATCAAGCTATCTTTTCCTTTTTTTCTTTTAATGTTTGTTTTCCCTCCAATGGCAATGCTGTAACTTTTCCGCCAGCTTCAGGCTCACAATCCCCCTCCTTCAGAGCTTGACGTGGGACTCCTCACCCTGCTGCCCGAGCACGGGGGGTGCCACCGGTGGATAGTGGCTCTCACTGAAAAGGTGACCACAAAATGTCCAGAAATGCTTTTCGCTGAGCTGTAAGGTATAACCACAGACAACCCTTTTCCCAAAGTCTGTATCGGAGCCATCTGTAGAGAGGCAGATACGTTTTCCTTTGGGCAGTTGCCATCTGTCTAAATGCTTTATGGGTTTTCACTTTAGTATTAAATTCTCTCCAAGTTAATCAGTAAACGTGCTTTGCTGTATTTTACTTAAAACCTCCTGAAGCGGTGGGAGCAGTCTGGGTGCTTCTTCCCTCTGCTCCCACACCGGGATACGTGTCAGCCCTGAGGAGCCCCAGGGCAGGGGAGCCGGACAGCCCCTGTGTGGGGCCGGTGGCATGGGGCGGCTCCCCCGTGCCCCCCAGGAGGGGGGACTGCCTCCTGCGAAGGCGTCGCCGGCACCGTTTTGCACTGGGCGGAGGGTTTATAAGCGATGGCATGGGGAGTGCGGTGCCTCTGAAGAACTTTCCCCCTGGAAGGGGGGCGGCACTGGGACAGAGAGCCGCCATGGGGGAGCATGTTGCGGAGGGGGCCCAGTGGCGCCTGTCACCTGCGTGGGGCTCGGAAGGGGTCTCTGCCTCTTTGCCTGCTGCTGCATAGAGGGTTTCATGCTCCAGGGAGTAGAGGACATCTCTGCGTTGCAAAGTGCTTTTGGGTGTCCTTGTTCCCCTGCCCTCCTTCACCCCAGCCTTCTCTTCCCTAAACAGTAGAAGGTGAGCGCCTTTTCTCCTTTTCCTTGGTGAAGCATTGGGTGAGCTTAGGGGGGGTTTTGTGTTTTTTTGGTTTGGTTTTTTTTGTTGTTTTTTTTTCCTTTTTCTGGATTATAGTCTTCAATCACTTCTCTGCCTGACAGCAGCTCTGCTCTCCCTACCTGGGCCGGAGGAGGAGAGGTGGTGTAGGGAGAGGATGAAGGCAATATTTTGTATTGTTTGGAGGAAACGGCTCCGCACTGCTGGCTTCTTGCTGGCCTGACATGGATCCGTCATGATGGCACAGTATTACCAGCAGAGACAGCTAGGCATTTATTTTAGCCACCTCGATCCAGATCCAAAAACCCCTCAGCATCTGGTCCACAGAAAACAAAAAGCAAAGGGCAACATTTGTAGATGCTCTTCTCCCGTCCTTCTCAAGTGCACTGTAAAAGCGACAGAATCTTATTTTTTTTTCCAGTTCCCCATGTGAACTTGGGTAGCATTTCCTGGGAACAAGGGTGGGTTTTAGGGTGTGTGTTGAGCAAACACTAAAAAGATCTGGGGAGTGTAGGTGTTTTCTGGCTCTGGCACCCTGGCTAACGATCTTGGTCCTTTAAAAGTGCCTCTCCTACACCAGTCACGTTTCAACCATGTTGTACGCCCTACTCCGTCTCGTCCCTCCTGCTCTCTCTTCAACTTCCCCCAACCTTCTTGTGATGCAGGGCCTGAGGAAGCCTTTGTTCATTTTGTTTCCATCAATGAATAGGGACAAATCTGCCAAGTGCGGTGAGTTCCTGTTATTCTGGATTTCTCATCTTTCTACCCCGTTTGCCAGTGCCTTTCTTGTCTTTGTGAATTTATAAGACTTGAAGATGGCAAGGGGAGGGGGGAGTAGTTCTTGGATTCAAGTCTCGAAAGATGCATGCTGAATTTGGACGGGCTTTCTGCCGTCGCCAACCTGTCCTTCTACTGGTAGTAAACTTTTTGCACCTCAGTAACTATTGAATGTGACTTTCCTTTTCATGGCTTTTCCACAGGATGAAGATGAGACGCCATAAGCTCTTTCTGACTCTCTGCATGGCTGGTCTCTGCCTCATCTCCTTCTTGCACTTCCTCAAGGCCCTTTCCTATGTCACCTTCCCCCGGGAGCTGGCTTCGCTTAGTCCCAACCTCGTCTCCAGCTTCTTCTGGAACAATGCCCCCGTCACACCTCAGGTCAGCCCTGAGCCAGGGGGTGCAGAGTTCCTCCGCACACCCCTGTACTCCCACTCCCCCTTGCTCCAGCCCCTGCCTCCCAGCAGAGCCAGCGAAGAGCTGCACAAAGTTGAGTTTGTGCTGCCGGAAGACACAACAGAATATTTTGTCCGTACCAAAGCCGGCGGCGTTTGCTTTAAACCAGGCACCAAGGTGCTGGAGAAGCCACCCGCGGGAGGGCGGCCGGAGGAGCGAGCAGATGGCGCAGCCTCGGGGCGGTCGGCTCGCAAGCCACTGAGTGCCAGCGGGACCAAGCGGCGCAAGTGGGTGGAGTGCGTGTGCTTGCCGGGCTGGCATGGCCCCAGCTGCGGGGTCCCCACTGTGGTCCAGTACTCCAACCTGCCCACCAAGGACCGCCTCGTGCCACGGGAGATCCCTCGGCGGGTCATCAATGCTATCAACGTCAACCATGAGTTTGACCTGCTGGATGTCCGCTTCCATGAGCTGGGAGACGTGGTGGACGCCTTTGTGGTGTGCGAGTCGAACTTCACAGCCTACGGAGAGCCGCGGCCCCTCAAGTTCCGCGAGATGCTCCTCAACGGCTCCTTCGACTACATCCGCCACAAGGTGCTCTACGTCTTCCTGGACCACTTTCCCCCCGGCGGCCGCCAGGACGGATGGATTGCTGATGATTACCTGCGCACCTTTCTCACCCGGGACGGCGTCTCTCGCCTCCGCAACCTGCGCCCAGACGATGTTTTCATCATCGATGATGCCGATGAGATCCCGGCCCGCGATGGTGTGCTTTTCCTCAAGCTCTACGACGGCTGGACGGAGCCCTTCGCCTTTCACATGCGCAAGTCGCTCTACGGCTTCTTCTGGAAGCAACCAGGCACCTTGGAGGTGGTCTCAGGCTGCACCATGGGGATGCTCCAGGCTGTTTATGCTACCGACGGGATCCGTCTGCGACGCCGTGAGTACTACACTATGCCCGGCTTTCGGCAGTACGAGAACAGCACAGGACACATCCTGGTGCAGTGGTCACTGGGCAGCCCCCTCCACTTTGCTGGCTGGCACTGCTCCTGGTGTTTCACCCCAGAGGGGATCTACTTCAAACTGGTGTCGGCCCAGAATGGGGACTTCCCCCGCTGGGGCGACTACGAGGATAAACGAGACCTCAATTATATCCGGGAGCTGATCCGGACTGGTGGCTGGTTCGATGGTACTACACAGGAGTATCCCCCTGCTGACCCCAAGGAGCAGATGTATGCTCCCAAGTACCTGCTCAAGAACTACCAGCGATTCCGCTACTTGTTGGAGAACCCCTACCGAAAAGCAGAGGGTGCTGGGTGAGGCCACCGGGGCTCGCACTGGGAATTCAGAACTTCATAACAAAGGGAAAGAGTCGGGTGTTTTCGTCTGTTCCTTTCTTTTTTTGTTTTCTTTGGTTCTGGGTGGAGTGTGCCATTTCTCCGGGGTCTCTGCCCTCTCTCCCTTCCTTCTCTTCTTCCCTTCATCGTAGGGTGACCCTGGGGACACAAATTCCTCAGTCGCGTGAAGGGCTGGAGGAGGAGAGATGTTGGGACCTACTCTGGCGGTAGCACAAAGACTTTTTCCCTGCATCTCCCCGACCTCTCCTGCTGGCTGGAGAGAATCCCTGCAGCCAGCTGGTGGATTTTCCTCTGGGGGAGGCTGGGAGGGTCCCATGGGGAGAGAGGGCAGCTGTTCCCGTCCACCCTTGCCCTTTGTGGATCGGAGCAAGCACAGATGCGAGCCTGGGCTATTCGGTGAGCGTGTGAGTCAGCAGGCACAAACCGATGCGAGGGGTCACGTGTGCAGATGTGTGTCACAGGCATTTTTTGGATGAGTGAATGTGCAAAAGCATCTCAGTATGCGTTTATTTTTTTGTATACCTCTATTCAAAGAGTATTTTGGGGAAGGGAAATCCTTTGCTTCCAAGGTGTTCTCCCCAAGATGCAGCCTCCTCCTGCAGGCTTAATGCATCTGCCCTGGGCTGTGTCTTGGCCTGGTGCTCTACCAGTCCTGGAGCAGGCAGAGGAGAAAGCTGATTTTTTTTTTATTTTTTTTTTTTAAACTCCTTTTTCACCCCTGCCCCCACAACGCTGCACTGGCTTGGCCCACAGAAGCTGAGGCATCTTCCCTGCAGTATGTGCTTCTGCTGGGGCTGGGATAAGCTGCAGGGGACTTAATCAGATGGTGGGAGTGTATGTTTACAAGTGCATGGTTTCCTGTGTGCATGAGTGCTAACATGCATGGTTTTGGTATGCACGTGGGCGTTCGTTACCAGTATTGGGGGGGAAGGGGACATAGTTGGGTTTGGGTGTGTGTGCTTTCAGGAAATGGTGGGATCCAGAAGCTGTGATCTCTGTCTCAGCGTGGATGACTTTTCGGGGAATTCATAGGAGAGGGCCAGGGAGAGCACTGGCTCTGCATAGCAGTGCTACACACGTGGAACTGTTGCGTGCCTCTCCGGCTGCCTCTGCAACCCTGCGGGCTGTGCCTGTTGCAGGGTACCTGCATACACATGCTGGCTATTCCTTCTTGCCGTGGGCTAAGAGGGAGAGGAGAAGGGCAAAGCTCTGGGTCAGCAACGGGTGCTGTGGGGAAACACAAAGCCTGTCAAGGCACAGGATCCGTCTGTCTGCTCTTAGGGCATGAGGGAGCTTGTGGAGAAACGGGCCATGGGCAGAATCCCCCTGGGGCCAAGAGACTGTTTTGGGACCATCATGCAATCCAGAGAGCATGTGCAGCCCCCACATGCAGCCTGGGCCATGCAGACAAGACCATGCAGAGGAGAGGGGATCTAGGAGGACATTAGTTGCAGCTGGTTGGGCCAGTGTCTGCTCAGAGTTTGCCAGTGATGGGTAGTCAGGATCCGGCCTGTCGTTGTATTGGATTGATTCAGCTCGCTGAGGAGGCCGACCCGCGGCTCCACCCTTACCACCCTTCCTTAGCAGATGGCTTGACGGGGTGCCTGGAGGCTGGGCTGTAGCAGGCAGAGAGTGAAAAACGTCATGAAATTGCTCTGCTGGCCTTGCAGTGGAAAGGCTGGCTCATGTTTCAAGCAGAGAAGTGAGGATCATGAGGAGGAAGAGGAGGACAAAAATGTTGGCATAAGGAAGACTGACCCTGACATCAGGCCAGCTCTGTGCTGAAGCAGGAGGGTTTCCATTGCTGTTAACTCACTCCATCAGGGCTCCGTATTCCTGTGTTGTCTAGCCCATTCCCACCCTTGTGCCTCATTCCTGTCTCTGTATCTCTCTTTTCCCCTCCTATTCCTCTCTCTAGAGAAGTGAAAAACATCAACAAAAATAACTTGATTGCCTAATAAGACTGAGACTGGAACAGAATGAAGATGAACATCTTTTTCTGATCAAACTGAGATGGAGTTTATCTTAGCTCCTTCCACATCTCACGTGCCATAATGCCTGCTTAGAAGAACTGAAAGACTCCCGTTGTTGTTGTTGGTTTTGCTTGTTTTTTAAATCACTGTTCTCACTTCTGCTGTGTCTTCCCCACATGCAGAAAAGCCCCTTTGGGAACAGAGTGGAGGGAGAGGCTTTGGTAGGCAGAATGCTCTTCCTCCAAAGGGAAGCTGTAGCTCTTCTAAGTCCAGACTTGATGCAGCAGGAGGGAGTCGTGTCACAGTCGCAGGGTCCTTGTGCCAAGTGGCTGCATGGAGGTCTTGGGTGTAGAGAGACTATAAAGAAATGGGGACCCAGCTGAGGAAGGAGGAGCCAGCGTTGAGCAAGATGAGAGCAGTAGCACTGAGGCTGCACCACTGGGGCGACACGCTTTCCCCAGGGCCAGCCGGAGGAGAGCAGGTGTGTTAGCTCGTGGCATTCAGTAGCAGCAGAAAAGTACGGAAGGAAGAAGCTATTTCTCATTTTCACTCTGGGAAGGGAGCCCGAGATCTACTCTCCGTCCTTTGGCTTTGCCTTATCTCAGTGACAACAACACAAGCCCAGTGCCAGGCCTTGCTGAAGAGAGGAGAGAAAGACAAGCCAGTCTTTGCATGGGTGCTTTGGCAGCACCGGAGCCCCGTGAAGCAGGGG
Organism: Sagittarius serpentarius; assembly: GCA_034782735.1. Lineage (NCBI taxonomy): Eukaryota > Metazoa > Chordata > Aves > Accipitriformes > Sagittariidae > Sagittarius > Sagittarius serpentarius. Next base: position 27,696,397 of record JAVKLA010000024.1, read on the forward strand.
CTAAAGCGCACGTGTGCTGGGCTGCACCTCACCTTCTACAGTGGGAGCAGCCTCTCCTCTGATACCAGCCCTTCCCGTGCATGGGCGTCCTTGGGGATTTTTAGTGCACTGCAAGTCACGTTTTCATCGCTGAGGTATGGCCCTTGTCTCTTGGGAGTTTCAGATGCCCACAGCTGCAGTATCTGCATCCCCTGTTCCTGCAGTACAGTCTGTTGCCTTCTCTCCCCTCTCTTCCATTATTTGCTCCATCATTCTCCGCCCCTCCCTCTGAATTGCCTTTCCCTTCTGCCCCCTTGGGCAGGCGGAGAAGGTCCTGCTGGAAAGCAGCGCTGGAGCTCTTCTGCAGGACTCGGGCCCTGTCCTCCTGGACTTAACTGGCTTCCTTATTCTTCGGAAATTAAATTTAAAACAGACTTCTGTTGTGGTGGGAAGAAGGGGCTTTACAGATGAAATGCATTCTTTTTTGTTTCTCAAGAATCATTTAAACATTTTTTGATTTAAGGCCAAACCAGTCGATGTTTGTGTCTAATTTGTCTGGCTAACCCTGTGTTTATTATCCGTAGGGAGCTAGAGTGCTTGTCATTAAAAAATCTTCCTTCTTGTCCCTGGAGGGGACAGGGACTAGCAAGCTGACTTTTGCACAGTGATTTCCCAAGGTGGTGGCTTACCCTCTGTCCGGCCTTGCCTGTACTGCTAGGCCGGGACCTCCACGGCCAGCGCACAGCGGGGACAGCCACCCTCCCAGACAACCTTCACGAGAGGGAACCCAAAAGCGTGTGGGTGTGGGGGGTGGTGAGAGGCAAAGGAGGAGGCAGGTTTGTATCGGATCCTCATTTCCCAGTGCTGAACTCTTGAGGTGAGCTTTGAGGCTCCTTGATCTTGTCTGAACCAGGTCCTGAGGTTTGAGAAGGGGAGGACTAAGAAAACCCGTCCTGCCCCCAGGCTGGAACTGGGATCAGACCACCAGAGCCCCGATGTCTGTTGGTTGTTGCAGCCGTGAGCAGCGAAGCCACGTGCCCGCTGCCTCGCTGGGAGCGAAGCTGTCTGGTGGAGGGAGCGAAAGCATCGCCAGCCTTTCCCTGCAGCCTTCTTCAGCTCTGTGCTTTGTCTTCCCCGAAACCTTTCCACCTTCAAACGAATTGGTGCAAAGGAGGGCCAGGTAGCACGTGAGGCAGTGTGTGGCGTCCCCAAGCCTTGCTCTTCTCTTTCTGTCTGCCCATTTCTGTTCTTGCCTTTCTTTGTGCTGCCCACCTAAAAAAGGGATTGCGTGCCCATGCGTGGCTTTGGACTGGGGAACTCATCTTCCTCCTTTGCCCCAAGTGAAGGGAAGGACATGGGCTTTGGTGGACCTGCAGCAGGTGAGCTTGCTAAAGCAGAGGGAACAGGGCAGGTCGGACATCTTTGCCCCTCCGGAGGACTGGGGGTAATGCCGTACCCAAGTGACGGACAGAAAAGATGGGGCGGGTTTGTGCCTGTGTGGTTGGTATGAAGGACGACACACTTGAGTCCAGTCTCGCTGTTGCTTTCTCTGATCCCTGTGTCCTGCTGAGGTGTTCCTTGTCACGCAGCTGAGGCCAGCCTGTTCGTCATGTCTCTGTGGCAGGTAAATGAGGGGACCGTGTGGCCTCCAGGTAACGTACGAGTTGGGAAGGAGAGGGAGAGTGTCAGAGCAGAACGGGTATTTGTTTCCCTCCGGCCCCCTTGTGTATCCTTGTGGGATGGTAGTGTCTTTTCCTCCCCCAGACATCCCCCGGGGCTCTGTCCCTGTCTCCCAGCTCCTGCCAGCAATCTCTGCGGCTGCTATGCCTCTGCACTGTGAAGACACGTGTCCGGGGTCACTCCTGGTCCGATTAGTGAACACTGGTGGTGAAGAGGGAAGGGATGGCTCATCCTGGCTTCACTGACCTCCAACCTTGGCGAGAAAGGAGGGAAGTGAGTGGGAGAATGGATCCTGAATCCCTCCACAGTTGTGTTCTCCCCACCCCCCAAAAAACCCTCCCTTCTGATTTCTGAGACATTGGATAAAGTCGCTCTGATTATGGAGAGAGGGGGGAGCTGGAGGCAAGGGGTTGGCAGGAGGGGCTTGGATCCAGCACCGAGAAAGGAGAGCTGTTTTTAATGCAATACACTGACATTTAAAGCTTTGAGGACTACAGGGAATGGCTTAAGAAGGGATCTGAAATACTCTGAGACTAAGAATTCGAACCACTGGTTTTTTCCTTCCTGTGCGGATGATGATGCAGTATCATCCTGGCAGTGGTCCGGCAGCACTTCCGAGCCTGGGGTCCGCCTGGACCTACTGGTGGTGTTGCCCCTGGGGTGGCCCCAGAACACCCTGCTTTGGCAAAAGAACGCGTGGACTTGCCTAGAATAGAAAAAAAAAAGAAAAAATAAAGAGTGTCTGCAAAGCTCCTTTCCACTCTGTAATTTATAAACAGTAAGTAATAATGAACTTTTGTAAGGATAAATCAAATGTACATTCTGAAATCATTTTCTCTGTAAATGGTTGGATTTCATTTCGCCCTTAAAGGGATGCTTAAAAGGAGGAGATAATAATAAAAATAAAGAAATTTACAAAGTATGAAAGCAAACCAAGGTGCGTGTGTGTGCCAGCTTTTATTCCTGATCTCCTGGCAGAGGGGCTGCTGGAAAATGGTGCGAGGGAAGTTGCTTCCCACATTGGCAGGACCGTGTTCCTGGGAAGGGAGATTGAGGGGGAGCCCGCCTGGTTTGGGGAATGATTCCTAATTTTGTGGGCCCGGGTCAGACCTAATCTTCTGCATGTTAGGTGAGTATGAGCATGTAAAGGCACACGAGCGGGGAACAATGGCAGCCAAGTGGCTCTCAGAAGAGCTGGTGGATGTGGGAACCAGCATCACTGCGCATGAAATGGTCCCTTGTCACCATCTTCCCTCCATTGGATGAATCCACTCTTTCAAGTAAAGCTGTGGAAACCCTGGAGCCCCAAATTAAACCTCCCCACTGCAGAAATGTCTCTCTGGCGGCTCACTTCTGGCACGGTGCATGACAGAAAGCGACCTCCTTGTTTTAGCTTATTTTTAAACCTGTCTAATGTAATTTTGGCTGTTCCCATTACTCGGTATCAAAGCCTGGTCCTGCTCTGAATGCTCCCAAGCACCTGGCCCCAGCAGTGCCTTTGGCAAGGGCCTTTCGCAAGCTCATGTGTCACCTACAGCTATTTCACTTTTTACCTTTTTAAGTGTCTTGCCCTTCAGTTTCATTCCTGGCCCCGTTTAGAGACAGTGACTGTAAACATCAGAGGTTAGTTTCCTTGTAATCCTTAGATCCAGCACGTGCCCTCTTCTTTCTCTCTTCCGCATCAGCCTAATGTTTTCAATTCTCCTCTTGCGGAAGGGTCTTTATCAAACTGGAGGCTTGGGTTGTGCGTTGCTCGACGCCTTTCTGCTGCTTCTGTCTCTGGCACAAAGGGCCTGGAATAAACATGCCACTCGAAAATGTGAATTGTTAATTTTCATTAAGAATTTTTAACATTCTTAGCAATCGCTGTATTTTTGTGCCCGAATAGGGGGTAATCAAAAAATAGGCGATTGCCAGAATGCCTGATCTTTCAGTTTTTCAAGAGGGGAAGTATATAAGCTTAGGCCAATGGTGATTTAGCAAGACAGTTTAAGAAATGAGGTCAAAGGTTCTCCCATGTTATTTTTCTTGCCTCCAACATGAAATCTGTTACTGCCATTTATATTATTTTAAGAAGTAATGTAAATGGCGTTTCTTCAGTTTCTTGCAAGGTTTTAAAAGAAGGCATGGATGGAACCCAGGACCTTTTTCCCTGGAAAGCACAAGTTTCTGCTGCGGGAACTCCAAGTGCCTCTGCGAGCGAGGGGTTGACACTTCCACAAAGCAGTCTGCGGTGGAGACCCTCCTTTGCAGGAGTAGCGCCGCCGGTCAGCCGAGCGCGGGGGGCATGCGATTCCACCACAGGCCTTGTATACCAACTCTCAGAGGGTCCCTCGAGGCGTCAAAAGGGATCTTGGTACGTGCAGCGTGCATCCTGGATATGGAGCCTTAAGCGCCGTATTGAACCTGGAGCGTGCAAACCATCCGACGGCAAGTAAATCCCATGTGTTTTGTGGAATTTCAGTGCCCACAGCTGTTACATGGGGAGATGCAGCACGGAGGGGCTCTGGCATGACCTGCCTGGAAATAAGCTGTTTCTCCCAAGCTCTCGCCGTGTGTCGGGGATGCCTGATGCTCATCGCAGGTACTGTGCAATACGGCTTGGTGGGGACCGAGGCTGTGGCAGACCCTCCGTCTCTGGCTCACGGAGGGGCTGGCTCCGGCTGATTCCCAATCGATGCCTGCAGCAGGGTGCTTGGAAAGAAAGCGCCTTCAATATAAACTCATAGCACCCTCTAGAAAGCTGGGAAGGGGATACCAAGAGCCTGGCTTGCTGGCTGTTTGTTTGTGTTGCTCGGATACATTTATTGCTCGTGTAAGGGCACAGCTTAATATGCTTTTTAGCAGGGACGGTTAATTTTTAATTATTAGTCCAATTTTATGTTATGTTTTTTTAAATCCCACTGCTTTAGCGGCTCAGCTGGGGAAGAAGCGAGGTCTCAGCTGGCTGGCAGGCAGCCCGCGGAGCAGCCAGGGAGAGAGCCACCCCAGCCCTGGAGAGCGTCGCCAGCAAATGGCTTCATGCTCACGTGCCCCCAGCTGCAGGCGCCGGCTGCCCTGCTTTCCAGAGCACCGCGACGGAGAGGATTTGGCCGCAGCCATGGCAGAAGGGAGGCATACTTGCTCCTGGCAGTGGCACGTGTTTCTGTGGCCCACAGGCACGCTCGTACCCCGGCCATGTCAAACCTTCACCTGGGAGCAAGCTTTGCAGGGCTTTGCTCTGTCGCTGCAAAACAGCCTCAGAGGAGCCGTGCAAAGCTGTCCCAACCGGAGGAAGGGTTCCGGGTCACTGAAGTGAGAGGCTGACATAAGGGATATAACCTACGGAGGCTTGGGAGAGGAGCCTGGCTTGGGGTCAGGCTGCAAGCTTTGCCTTCGTAGCTCCTGCCGGGACAAGCATGTCAGCAAAAGGGTAAAGGACAGGCCACTTCAGATAATGTTTGGGACGTTACTGTAAGCGTTTCTGAGAACCCCAAACACAAACCCTTACTTGGAACTAAGGCAAATTTGGCTATCATGACATTTCCAGCGTTTCTGGATGTGCTTTTTTGTCTAAGCAAAGTGAGAAGAAAAAATAGTGCTTACTGTCTTTTGAAATACATTACAGGTATGTAAGGACACAAATCTTTCAAGGCCGTACCTCTCCTCACCCTGCCAAATGAAATACAAATTAAACCCCCATTGTTTTACTCTTATGTTTCCTGTGCCTTACGGCTTGAGCCGTGGATCCTCTTGGCTGAAGTCCATCCCAGTAACGATTTAATTTGGGAACCACACTTCACCTTTCTAAAAATAAGGAAAACTGAGAAGAAGAGCAACTAAGCTCTGCTGAATAAAATCTAAAATGACTTCTCCAGGATCTCAAAGTAAAGAAAATATGTGACTCAGAGAATGTATAAAATCAAATATTATAAGCCTGCCTCTATGCAGCAAACTCTTTCCTGGCATTTTAGCCCTGTTCTACAGTATGGACCTTTTCCAAAGAGAGAGCAACAAATCAGCAGTCATATCTTTTTTTTTTTTTTTTTCCCCTCAGACTCTTACTAACAACCAGGCATACACGCAAAAATAAAAGAATGTAGAAAACATCTACCCACGTCTGTTTGGTTCCCAGTCTTTTTAAAGCATTTGACTCAAACTGCTACCCAGAAGTGAACATCGAACTACCGTAAAACCAAAACCAGACAGATTTCCCCAAATGGGACAGAAATAAATCTAAGGACCTGTGACTTAATGGGACAAGTTGTGCAATAGGTGCCCTCATCTAGAAAAAGAAGAGACGCAGCAGGATATAGCAGCTCTGCCCTTCTCGGCAGGTATGTATGTACACAGGACCAAACCGCACACGATGCTGGCAGTCCAGACGCCCCTTACACAAACCAAAATCCCATGTTCATGCTGGGAGGACCTCACCGCAGCACGCAGAGGAGTACAAAATGCCTGGGGTCAGTGTGTGCAGCCCTGCTCAGGGGGGACTGGTGCCACCAGCTGCAAGCTCTCAGCTTTCCGCAGACACTTCTGTCGCAGAAAGCCCATGAGGCTGTCAGAGGGATGCAAAATTGCAAGGATAACAGCGCTCACAAAAGCAGGGTCTCTGAATAGCTCTGGAAACCTTCTGCAGCATGCAGCTGGTGTAAAGTGACAAATGGGGAGGGAGGGGGAATCTTGCTAACCAGGGAATAAAAAAAGAAAAAAGTCCCCAACAAACCCAGCCGCAGGGAAATTTGGTTGAAGAAACACAAGCCGTGCTGAGCGTGAAGGTGCGCGTGGACCAACTGCAAAACTACTACAGCAGCATTTTCAGTTTGTTAGGTAATAAAACTGAGCTTCCTCAGCGACCATCGGTGCAGGCCTTCGCTGCGGCGGCAGCTCTGCATCACGCAGGAGACCGCTCGCCGCTGTCAGTGGTTGCAGCCCCACGGGCTGCAGGGCTGGAGGCTGGGGAGCTGAAAAGCCCCACTTCAGCAGCAGCGGGGCTGGGAACTTTTCCTTTCCTTCCCCCTGGCCAAAACATACCCCGAGTGTGGCTCCCCGGAGTGGCTAGTTACTCTCTGTTACTAAAATCTGGGTCTGGGCTGTAAATCAGGAATGGCCCTTGAAAGGCAGCTGTTTACCAGCAGTCCCTCCTCCCTCAGCATCGTCTTCTTTCCCCCGTGCGCTCGACATCAAAGCTGCTGGGGGTTCAGGGAAAGAAACTACCTGCGCCACCCTTGGCCCTCCGCCCCGCCCGGCTCATCGCAGCCGAAGGGCAGGAGCCCAAATGCCATTATTCCTTGCGATTGCTCAAGAAAAGTGAAGAAATAGGGCTGCAATGAAAGAGAGAGCTGTTGAATGGAGTTGGACTGCCAAAAGGCCTCTTGCAAGGTCCGTTTGCTAGAGGGTATTAAGGCTATTAAGCCCAAGTTCAGATGGCATTGGTGGGTCGCTGCCCATCTTCCCTCTCACGTTTTGGCTTTGTTTTCTGCCTCCTGTAAGAGGCCAGCCTTCTGTTTCCAAGTGCAGGTTTTTTCCTGACCCTGCAGAGCCCCTCCAAGATGCCGTCTGCAGCTCTGCGGGTCACCTTCACCTCCCTGCTCCCCCGGGAGGGTTGGCTGGCTGCTGGCAGGCAGCACAGCGATGGCTCCCCGGCTGGCAATGGTCCTGCCCTCGTAAAATGGGTGATGGGAAGCCCTGGGGATGGCACTTGGCTCCCAGGAGCAGAGGCCGGGCTCAGAGGCAGCAGTTTGCTGCTTTTGGTGGCCATCAGAGCCCACGGCAGTGGCCGCTTGAGTGGGAGGACCGGCTGCAAGCGTGAGAAGGACCGGCAGAGGAGTGATGGCTCCTGAGACTCCCAGGGGGGCAGGGGACGGGGGGGATTCTCTGCCCTATCCCGGGTAACAGCATGGGTTATTGTGCCCCGTCACCCACGCTGCCTTTGACATTTCACAAGCTCAGTTGTTTGGGGAAAGAAAGGTCATTGCCGCACTCCAGGCGCACAGCTAAGGTGCGCTCCCTCCTCTCCACCTGCACCTCGCCCCGTCGGGGCAAGTAAGTTCCTTTTCTTGCAGGGACACAGGCTGGAGTCATGGCGGGCACCCCATTCCCAGTGGGTCCATGGGCAAAGAAGCCACCAGGCAAGAGGGCTCTGCAGGCAACGGGGCGCCAGGGGCAGCATCCCATCTGGGCAGCACAAGTCTTTGGGGGTGCTGGGCAGGTCCCCTCTTGTGTGGCTGCGTGCGGCAGATCAGCAGAGGAGCTGGCCGGGATGGGAAACACTAGAGAGAGGGGGGATTTTCCTTCGCTGTCTCAAGGCAGAGTTCAAGTTTACAGCCCCTGGCACGTCACCGGCGGTCCGGCACTCGCACGGCAGCTGGGATGGCGCCGGTCATGTGTTGCTCTGCTGTTGCGACCGCCCTTCTCTTTGCAAGACAGAAGGGGCAGGTTGAACAGCCATGCCGGCACGGCGTGGGCGCGGGGAGCTCGCACCAGGCAGCGGGCGCAGCGAGTGGCCTCCCCGGAGGGGCCGGGGCAGTTTGGAGGCACGCTGCGTGGCGTGGCTGGAGGAGTTCACAGCCTGTACACACAGCTGCTGGCAAGGGGCCCGGGAGCTGGCGGCCAGCCCAGGGGGGCGAAAAAACCAGAGAAACACTAAAACAGGCGCAACCCAAGGGGGCCAGGCTGGGGAGGGGGGCACTTATGGAGGCCCGCAGTCCTTGGCTGCCATGGCGGGAGGGCAGCAAGGAAAGCCTGTCGTTGCACAGCCTGGTCCAGCTGATCCCGTTTGTAGCGCATCAAGGGTTTGCCGCACGTAGCGGCGCAAGTTTTGATCCCGACTTGAGAGTTGCAGGGACTGGGCTCATCAGCGCACCTGCCCAGAGGCGACAGAGGCCTGTCGTGAGGAGTGAAGTATTTCTGTGGATCAACGACCCGAGGAGGAGGCAGAAAGCCCGGAGGAAGGTTCAAAGATCCATTTTCATTCTGGCAGAAGGTTAAGGGTTGGGAATACAAATGCTGCCTCCAAGGTCCTGGATAGCTTAGTATATGAACTGATGATCTGGAAACAAAGATGAGCAATATACCAAACATTTTTAAGAGATGACTTAAAGCTATCGACTCTTGAAATCAGAAAGGACTAAGTAAAACGCAAATGTGGCAAACGGGCAACACCACGCATTTGCCAAGGTTTAACTGGGCACACGCAAAGTCAGAAAAGAGAAAACAAATTGCACATAAGAATTACAAAGCTCCAGACGGTCTCTAGCAACTCAGGAAAGGATCTGGATGTCACACAAACTGTGGCTCTGTGAGTAGCTGCAGGATTTAAAAAAAAAAAAAAAAAGCACACACAAAATATTAGCATGCAGAAGGAAGAAAGGGAGAATAATATGGAAAATATGATAATGCTATTATGTAAATTACTAGCGTGGCCTCTCTGGGAATACTGTCTGCAGTTCAAGTAAGTCTTTCTCAGAAAGGGCTGATTAGGGGCATGGCAAACTCACTCACAAAGAGAGATCAAAACGATTGGGGTTGTTTATCTCGGAAAGGAAATGAACAGGAGGGGACTGGCACGGAGCAAGCCAGGCCGGAGCTTCTGGTTTTCTTCCTGTTCAGTTCTATCGCTGTCATATCTGGTGTCGCTGAGAAGTCTGTGAAGTGATGTGGCTCTCCTCTGTCACACACGGTTTGCTCTTTCTCTCACCCTGTCCCCCAGGGGAAGCATGGCACATGCGGTTATGTTTTACATTTTGGTAAGATCTGGGGAGGAGGAGAAGGCTAAGGAGAAATAATTAGTCCCCAGAGCAGGCATACAGTAGAGAAGGCGAGAACAGAAAAGCGGGATTTGCACCTGGATGGAGGGGTGGAAGGTCCTGGCTTAGGGAAGCTCCTTCCATCTCCTCAGGCAGACCCCAGAGAGGCTGCCAGCTACTCCCCTTCGCCCAGAGCCCTTGAGACTTCCAGAGCCGGCCCTGGGGTTCCTTGGAGATAAAATAAGGAGCTGGAATGTGCTAGGTTATTCTCTAAAAAAGCATCAGGGTAGTCAGAAGTACCTTCAGACATGCAGCATGAACCCACTGCGCTCTGCCTGCCCTGACGCACCACAGAAACCGTCCCTATTTACCCCCGCATTAGCTGAGGCAGCCAGCACGCACAGCCGGAGAGGACCGTGGCAGCCTGCGCTGTGGATGTCCACTCGCTGCGGCGCACCGAGCTCTCCCCTTTCTCACGCAAAGCCGTTTGGTGGCATTTCAGCCCATAGAGCCAGAACGACAAAAGGAAACGCCGATGAGCGCGCCAGCTGTTCTGGGCAGCGGGACGCACGCTCGCGGGCACGTGGAGCCACCGAGACCGACAGCCCAGCCCGCTTCGCCACAGCACGCCAGGCCGCGACCTTTCCGTGACGGAACAAGCCATGGCGTCCCAGGGTGGCTTCGGGGCGGGTGCCCGCCCTGGCCTCCAGGGCAGCTGCAGGACTAAGGGGGGAGGGCAGACTCCTGTCTCTGCCATGGCTCAGCTCAAGCCCAGGTGGGAAGCGGCGCAGGCCTGGGGGCTGTGGGGGGGTCCCGCTCGCCCTCAGCCTTTCCCCGCAGCCTTTCAGGGTGTCCGCGGCCCCCACCCTGCCCCCGCCTCTTCCCCGCAGCCATCCCCGCTGCGGCGGCCGGCTCATCCCCCTCCTTGAGGGGCACGGCCTCCTCAAACCAGACCAGCACCGGGCCCAGCCTGCCCCGTCCCAGTCCCAACTGGGAGCAACTGGGGCGGGGGGGCGGCAGTCGTTCCGTGTGTCCCCCCCCCTCCCCGCCGGCAGGGGGCAGCCTCCCGGCGCGGCGCGGAGCGGAGCGGCGCGGAGCGTCCCCTCCCGCTCGCCGTAGGGGCGGCGGGTGCGGCGCCCCGCCGGCAGGGGGAGACAGCGCTGCGTCACCGCCCCGGCCCTTTGGCCCCC
>JAVKLA010000024.1:27707443-27765229 GCA_034782735.1 Sagittarius serpentarius
CCCGCCGGCAGGGGGAGACCGCGCGGCGTCACCGCCCCGCCCCTGTCCCCCCCGCCCTGCCCCCCCCTCACCTCGGGGGCGCGCGCCGGCCGGAAGTCCTCCGCCGAAGGGCCGGGTTGGGCCGCGGCGTGCTCGCTCTATGATTGGCGGGGCCGGGGTCACGACACGGAAGCGGATCGGCCATGTTGCCGGGTGACCCCGGGAGCGGTGCCGGGAGGGAGGTGGCGGTGTCCGCTGAAGGGAATCGGTTGCCGTGAGGGACCCGGAGCGCCCTCCCTTCCCCTTCCCCGCTCCTTCCCGGTGAGTGCGATGCGGCCGGGCCCTGCGGGGCCTCCGCGGGCTCGACCCCAGCCCGGGACCCCGGCGGGGAGCGGGTGCTGCGAGGGGCCCTGAGGCGGCCCCCCATGGGAAGGGCCAGGCCGCGGGACCCGCCGGTTCCCCCCGCAACAGGGCGTGCGGTCCTTGCGCCCTTAGAGCGCCCGTTATCCCCGGTGCACCGTTAGAGAGGGTGTCCCGTCCTTTCCCGGGCGGCGGAGGATGGCGGTCTGTGGGGCGGGCGTGGAGGGGGAGGCGGCGGCCGATGCCTCCCTCGGGGAGGGAAAAGCTGACTCGGATCCCGCACTTTGTCACCTCTCTCTAGGTCGCCCGTCCATGCACCTGTCCCCCATGGCAGCGTGGTCCCGGGAGGCTGTCCTGACCCTCTACCGGGCCCTGCTGCGCCAGGGCCGTGGGCTGCGCTACACCGACCGGGATTTCTACCTTGCTTTCATCCGCCGCGAGTTCCGCAAGAACCGGGGGCTGCAGCGGCTAGAGGACAAGGAAAGACAGCTGGAGAAGGGGCAAGTTTTCCTGCAGAGCAAACTCGGGGGCCTGGTTTAGAGAGTTCCTGGAGCTCCTTTTGGCCCTGTTTACTTCCCTTTTCTTTCCAAAAGCCCCTCGCCAACCAAAAAAGATGACTAACGCTCCCTGTCCACCGCTGTCTTGAAGTCTGGAAGGTGCTTCTGCAGGCACACCAGGAGGGCTCTCCTGTTCTCTTTACAAATGCATTAGGTCACAGGTAGGTCATTTACAATGATGTAAGCATGTTCTTCATGCTGCTTTTACAGTTCGCTTGGTGAAAGTGTGGGGGTTTGCTGCCTAGGGATGAAGAGCGACTGGATTCCTGGTTCATCAAGGCAGGACCATTCCTGCTGAGATTGTAGCTTGGCCTTAGAAAAACCTAAAGGCAGTTTTAAACTACCCCAAACAGGCAGGCTCTGAGCCTTTGAAACTGGCTTAGAAAACAGAGCTCGAGTCAGGCTGGAAGAGTTTCCTGGTGGTTTGATGTAGGTTCACTGAGGTTCCACTTGCCAGTAGAGCGGTGTGGGAAAGCATGTTTTACACGTGTCGTTGGCCAGGGAGACTCTTTAAATTTAAATATCAAGATCGGGTTAAATAGGGATTGGAGAAAACAGAAGTACGTGTGTAAGAAAATATTAACGTTCCTGTTGTACATGACTTGTATGAGAGTCAAACGCAGCAGCTTTGAGGGCAGGAACAAATGTTCAGTGAAAGTAAGGGGGCTGTTTCCTTTGTGGTGCGTTGTGGTCTCTGTTGCTGGTTCTTGGGTGTCTTTGAAGTATCTGGGACCGGTGATTGTCCAAAAATGAGTCTGGGTGTGGATGCTCTGAGATGGCCTGTCAACTCTTGGGAAGATTCTGATTTGTTACGGACAAGCAGTTGACCATCCCTGCATTGCCTCGTCTGTGAGCAAAACTGCACACATTAAATTGAGAATAAGAAAATACATTGGCATTAAAAAAGCCATGGTTTGGTTGAAAAGCACAAATTAAAAGGAAAAGACCTGAATGGTTGTAGAGTTTTGCATAACATACAGGATTTTATTGCAAAATATTGCTGAAGTAAATCTTAGTTTGTTTCTTAAAAAGCATTAGGTGATTGCACAGTTAAAACCAGCTTCAGTGATTAGAAGCCCCACATCAAATTTGGGATGTTTTTCTTCAGGTTGCAAACGGAGCTGGAAGCAAAGCAATGCTGTCATTGCAGAGCTTGGTCTGTACTTTTCTGGCATGTCTGGGAATAAGGAGCTCCTCGAGGGAAGACAATTAAAGAGGCTGCAGGGTTAGGTGGTCCCTTCCCGTGGCTCTCCGCTAAGACCCCAAGAGCCAGGAGAGTGGGGTGGAGGAGACGAGAGTGACCATTAGGGTTGCGTGGTTTGACCCGTTTGTTTAATGCTCCCGCTCCTTCCAGGTGAGATGGCAGGCGCTGGGCAGCGCAAAGGGAAAAAAGATGACAACGGCATCGGCACAGCGATCGACTTCGTGCTGTCCAACGCCCGGCTTGTGCTGGGCGTGGGGGGAGCAGCTATGCTGGGCATCGCCACGCTGGCCGTCAAACGGGTGAGCGAGCGTGCGGGATAGCGAGGTGGGACCTGAGCACGGGGGCACTGGAAAGTAGGAGTGGGAAAGAAAAAGACCCGGGATGCTGGCGCTAGGCTGGGTAAAATGCAAATGTTGGGCCCTTAACGACTCAGACTGTGCCTGGTGATGTCGCTTTAGATGTACGACCGGGCAATCAGTGCTCCCAGCAGCCCCACTCGCTTGAGCCAGTCGGGAAAGAGAAGCTGGGAAGAGCCAAACTGGCTGGGCTCCTCCTCACGCTTACTGACCCAGGACATGAAGACTAACCTCAGCCGCTCCCTGCAGACCCTTCCCACTGATCCTTTGGCTGCAGACACAGGTAAGGAGCAGGGTGATACTCCTGCATTACGGAATCATCCAGGCCCATAAACCCTGTATTCATTTAAAGGAGCGCAGGAAAGAGAATACTCTCTCTAGCCCAGGATTTTGATGTTTTTCTTTTAGGCGAGTCTACTGGTAACTTCAAGAATTAGAAGTCAAACTGGGAACTAGTGAATAATAGTCATGCATTTGCATTCTTCATTCCTCTCATGACTTCAGGGACTTAAGCTTTATTCTTTCTCAGTCTTTTCTCTTTCAAGCTGAATAATTATCTGTGCAAGCTTTCCTGATAAAAAGCCATTCCATTCCTTTTAAGCTCTTTGTTGCTTTTCTTTGCACCATTCCAGTCTGTCTGTGTCTTTTTAAGAGGGGAATATTCAAATTGTGAATGGACTAGCAATCTATAACAGTATTTCCTGTATTATTTCTACCGTTTTCCTAATAATTTCTGTAACGCTGTTTGGCTGTTTAGTGCTGTTTATGACTTCATCAGGCTATAAAGTGACTTGCAGTCTTCTTTCTGAGTGGGATAATAAGTAATTTAGAGTCCATCAGTGTTTGTTATATGTGTTTGGCTGGTTTTTCTTACTGGTTTTACTTTCTGTCCCTGGTCACTTCAGAAGATTTACACTTGGAGATTTAAAATAAAAATTGGGATCAAGCTTTTAACTTGATTTCCAGATTATCTGCCAGAAAGTCAGCTTCAGGATGGCAGTGGATTTTCTGCTGAGGAGATGTTAAGTAACTAGACAGCTGTGATAAATGCAGTCTAGATAATTTGACTGGAGTCCCCGAAGATGAGGATTGAGGAATAAAACCATTGATGATGGCGTCTTGCATTCCTGACTTAAAAACAAATTAAAGCTTAAGATGGAAAAATACGGGGGGATTTATGGACAGGCAATGAAGTCTGGTTGCCTCTGCTCTTGCAGGCTGTTTCCTTTTCAAGCAAAACCTCAAATCGGTCCGGAAGACCCCAGTGGGACAAGAGACAGCAGCTGCCGAGGCTGGGCGGGACGGGTCTGTGTGCAGCTTGGTCAGCCGTTCTGCATGTGCTGCGTGGCCAGATGCCTGTTGCCAAACAAATGTGCAACAGCCGGTTACCTTAATGGGGCCACTGACTTGGGGGTTTCTCCTGCAGCCATTAAGTCCTTCCAAAAATCTCTTAGATGTGTAATTCTTCCTTAATTCTCATTGATGACTTCTGAAACTCTTGGTCCGTATTAAGAGAAGTCTAAAAGATAGATGGGGAAGCATTGACTTACTTCCTTAGGAAACCAGTCGGGGGAAAAAAGGGGCTTAGAGACTCTGTGCAGGTCAGACAATGCTTAGTAATGCAGAGGGCAGCGTAAAGCGTTGTATCGCTGTATTGTGCCTAAGAGTGTGCTCTCTGTTCTTCGGCCTGTGAAAGCTTGAGGGAAGTTTTCGCTGTGATTCGTTATGATTGCCAAAGCTCTGCTGGCCCCAAGATCTGTCAGCTCACCCTCCTGATAAGTGTCGATCAGACCCCTAACAACTATTTCATTTCCAGGTGGTGTGATCTTCTCTGATCTCCTAACCTAGTCAGGACTGGGTTTTGCTGATAATTTGTAAAAATCCATTATAACATTAAAAACTTAATGAGATCGTGATGGTTGTTCAAGAGTGCTTCTGAACTGGTAACAGTGCTGAATTTTTGATGAAACTGAACTGACGTACTGCCCCTGTAGCCATTAAAATTACTTGTACACGATGTGAGTCTTGTTCTGGCTAAATTCCAAATCTAGTAACTTGTTTTCATCCGGTTTGATGTTCATAGTAGTATCTTTTGAAGTTTCTCAGCACCTCCCTTTTGACTGGTACCTGTGTAAAGCAAGCAAAATGTCTGCTGAAAGCTTTTTGAGACCTAGGAGGCTGCGCTTCCGTGCTGCAGATTTTCTTCGGTGGATCACTTCACAGTGAAGCACTGCAGATGATCAACAGTTTTCCTTCTGTCTTGCAGACTTTTTCCGATCCACAAAGCCCAAGCCATCTGCCAAGAGGAGTCAAGTGGAGCTGAAAAAATCCCGCCTTCGTCTGTCTCTGCAAGAAAAGCTCTTCGCTTATTATCGGAGGAAGGTAGCTATCCCGGCGGATGAGCAGGCCCGAGCCAAGCAAGCAGCCGTGGATATCTGTGCTGAGCTGCGCAGTTTCCTACGTGCCAAGCTGCCGGACATGCCCCTGCGTGACATGTACCTCAGTGGCAGCCTGTATGATGATCTGCAGGTAATTCCTGGGGCCGCATCACGGGTCATTATTCAGAAGGCTGACTAGGCAGGGGCATTTCAGGCTTCCCTGTTGGCAGTGCTGCCTCAGCACAACATTCCTCTCTAATAAGGCTCCTGGTGTCACCTTTCCCACCGTGGAGCCAGGCGTTGGATTTCTGCAGTACTGTTTAAACAGGTGTGACCAGGCTGCTCTGGCGTTGTCTGCAAAGCATTTGCTTTTTGCTGTTTTATTTCTCCAGATTATCTCAGCCCTTCTTTCCTTCCCCTCTGTCTCTTTTAGCTGTATTCTTCTTGCTGTTTCTCCAGTAGACCTCGGTTTTCTCTTTGTCCCTTCTGTCTCCTCCGAAATACATGATACTCCCTTAGAAGTCCTGTGTATTCATGTAGGTCTTCCCTACTCTTTTTTTTTTTTTTTAATGCATGACAGACCTGGATTGGACAGCAGTCCCTGCTGCATATCTCCCTGATGGCAAGATGCCCATGGCTATAGTGAGTGATTCAGAGGCACACTTTTTTGTTTGAGTCAGAGCTCTGGAATGGAGTGTCGAGTGTCCAGCGAAACTTAGATCTGGGGGTCTTAATCACGTTGGTGAAAAGGGATCTTTAATGACCTTTTCCCAAACAAAGTGGCAGACTGGGTGAGGGCAGTACCTAGTTGTAGCATGGAATAATTAAACCGTGGCAACTTAAGCCTGTCTAGAAACTTTACACTCTGCCTCCTGTTTTAAATTATCATGTGGTGTTGCTGTGCCCTGGGCCAGCTGCATCTAACATCCAAGGAGCGGACCTGGAGCAACAGGAGGCAAAATGGTTTGTCTATATGCAGTCCCTGTCAGGTCCTGAAGTATTTAAAGACCTCCAAGTAGTACACACTGTATAAGCACTAGCTTGGGTTATACCATGGAGTTATCCCACTGATGATGGGAAATAGTATTTCAGAATGTCTTTTGAGAAAGGGAGGCTGTGAATCCCACGCAGAGAGGAGAGTGAGACGGCTGAATCCTTACTCCAAGTTCCTTGGAACAGAAGGCTATCTGAAGGTGGTGAATAAAACTGAGTGTGGAGAGAGAAAGCTTGTTCTTAATGACTTTTCTCTCTTGTGAAAGGTAGTGACAGCTGACCACATCCAGCTCATTGTGCCTCTGATGCTGGAGCAGAACCTGTGGTCGTGCATCCCCGGAGAGGACACTATCATGAACATTCCTGGCTTCTACTTGGTGCGTCGGGAAAACCCAGAGTACTTTCCCCGTGGGAGCAGCTACTGGGACCGCTGTGTGGTGGGAGGTTACCTCTCCCCCAAAGCTGTAGCAGACACCTTTGAGAAAGTTGTAGCTGGTTCCATCAACTGGCCAGCAATTGGGACTCTCTTGGATTATGTGATCCGTCCAGCAGCTCCCCCAGCAGATTTGACACTGGAAGTCCAGTATGATCCAGAACGGCGTCTTTTTATTGACTTCTTACCATCCCTGACACTGGGTGACATCATCCTTGTGGCCAAACCCCATCGATTGGCCCAGAATGACAATTTGTGGCGACTGAGCCTGCGGCCGGCAGAAACCGCTCGCCTCCGGGCCCTGGACCAGTGTGATTCTGGCTGCCGTTGCTTGTGCCTGAAGATCTTCAAAGCGGTATGCAAGTCAAACCCAGCCCTGGCTCACCTCACTGCCAGCCAGCTCACCAATGTCATCCTGCACCTATCCCAAGAGGAGTCCGACTGGTCCCAGGACATGCTGGCTGATCGCTTCTTGCAGGCGCTGAAGGGGTTGATCCGCTACTTGGAGGCGGGCGTCCTCCCTAGTGCTCTGAACCCCAAGGTGAACTTGTTTTCAGAGCTCACCCCCGAAGAAGTGGATGAGTTGGGCTATACCCTCTACAGCTCTCTGTCAGAGCCAGAGGTCTTGCTACAGACGTAATGGGGCCTTACCTCGGGAAGTGCTGACAGGGTTGGACTTTGATCAAGGTGGACTTCGATTACTGCGAAATATGTCTCCTCCACTTCTCTCTCTCTGTCTCCTTTTGGTTCATTATTATTTCCTGCTGTGGAGCTGGTGCTCTCACTGAATTTCTTGGTGCTACTGGTCCATTTCCACCATCTCTGCCCCAACAGGTACCCATTGGCTAGGGAAAAGAGGCTAAAACTGCAGCTCCAACATCTTCGCATAAATTCTGCTGATGTTTAAGTGTCTACCAAAAAAAACCCCAAACCCAAACTATGCACTTCTTTCTCCTGTAGTACACTTACTGCAGCGAGTCCAGTTTGGTCTGAAGAAGGTGGAACTGGGCTGGTAAATCCAGTGACGATTTTAGCAGACTTGCATTGAGGTCCTTTCCTTTCTTCCAGTCTGACTTTGCCTCATGTTTCTTTCTCTGCTGTACCACACTGTCTCACTTTCCTTTCTTTCTTTTTTTTTTTTTTTTTTTTTAAAATTGGTCCCTTTGACCCAGTCATGCAGGGCAGACTGACTGAGTTGTTTTGGATAGGGTTGTGTTTTGTATTTCTGAGTGGATAATGATTACACTGGCAGTATTTAGGGCTGGAGAGTTTGGAATAGGAGGATGCCCATGCCCATGGCTCCTGCTCCTACGAAGCCTTCTCATCCTTTGCAAGCTGGGTTCAGGAGTAAAGGCTGAGCCTTGTCCACTGCTGCCACGCAACCTCCGGCGTGGACGATTCTCACTGAAGCTGTGGTAGGGGAGGAAGAAACCTTTGTGGTGTGGCTATGTGATGAGGCCGAAGGAGCAGGGCTTGCCATTCCTGCCTAGCCAGATCTGCTGGGTGTTGCTGGTGGGAATGGCCCTGGGAATGGAGAACAGGGCGGCTCCTTAGATGTCTCTGCCCTAGAGGAAGAGAGGCTGGTTATGGGGGAGGGGTGGGAGCCACACATGGGAATGGGGATTTTTGTTTTTTTTTCATCTTTTCCGCAAGAGCTTATGGCTATTCTGGTTTATAGGAGGTGGAAGCAAGACTGCATGACTCCAAGGGCTTTGTAATAAGCACACATAAGCCAGATTCTTACCAGCTACCAGTCTGTGAAGGGATAGGACTGAACTGGTGTCATCAGCAAGGTTCTGTCCCATACGCTGATATTAGGGCTGGAGATATGTTGGCTTTGCCATCTGCTCTCAGTGTGTGTTTTAGCCCCCTCCCCAGCCACCTCAGAACTGAGGCTGTCCATCCCCTTCCTCATTCCCACGCGCTGACTTTTCCAGTGCTCCCTGTTCACAATTACTCTTAGAAAGCTGGTGAGGGCACACCTTCCCCATTCTGTCTGTTTGGGCCTGTTGGTAACACAGTTCTGCCTGCTCCTGTTTATGGCTGCTGTCAGGCCGTCTTCCCTTGCCTGCCCTCCCATCCGCTGCTGGACTGCGGTACAGGTTTTGGGGGGCAGCTGCGGCACTGTTGGTATCTCCTAAACTAGCCACGTAGACGCCGTGTACACTGCATTAAGCCTTCTGGCCTCCTGTCTTCAAAAAGGGGGAGGGAGGGTGCTCTCCCGAGTCTGGGGCTGTGTCTCTCAAGAGACCAGCGCAGCTATCGTTACAGAAACATACTGGCCTTTTCTCAGCTTCAGCACCTCTTTTCCCCTCGCTGTCCAGCCTCCCTAGCCAACGGAGAGGGGTGCTGCAGCAGCAGAGTTCAGAGGGAGCGGGAATCCTTGTCTCCTCCCTTCCTCTCAGGACTTCTCCACCCCACCTTTGACAGAAGTTTCAAGATGAGTTTCAAGAGTGGAACCACAGAGGGGAGTCTTTAGCCCTTGTTTTCTTTTTAGAGGCAGTGCTGGTGAGATGAAGGAGGGAGCATCTTTCTCAGACAATCTGTCCATTTTGGCCAATGTGTCAGACAGTATTCCGTATACAGTGATAATGCAACATTACATTTTAAATTATTTAATCTGTAGGGTACTGGTATTTTCTAGACTGCCAGATGCGTACTTTGAAGTTTGTGTATTGTATATAAAGTCTGTAGTCTATAAAAGGTTAACAGAAATTCTGTTTGTATGATTTTGTGTTTTGTAAGTTTTGCAGCAGTCAGTGTTGGTCAGCTGTTGATTGCTCTTCAGTCTGGTTCCCAGATTTTTTCCCCTCTTCCTTTCCCTGTCCTCCACTGCCTTTCTGATGTCAGCCTTCCTACCCCAAAAGCAGACAGATGAAACCTGGAGCCTATAGGCTATTGGGGGAAATTCCCCTTTCTTTTAATTACTTGAAGGTCAACAAAAAATATTAAAATCTCTGGGTTGTCAGGAGTTCCCCATGAGTTCATTTCTTCAGTGTGATCTCACCCCTCACTTGGTGCTGACTCCAATACCATGGTCTTCACACAGAATTGAGCAGCAACATGGTTTGGAACGATCAAAATTATAGATACAAAAAAGGTGAGACATAAACAGGAGGAAGCCACTGTCTGAGATGGCTTGAGAACAGTTGCCACATACATATCTGTATATAGAATTTTTTACATTAATGGTTTTACTTCTTCCTGGCAACCTAATGAATTAATATTTTATGGCCATTTCTTGCTGCTATTGAGCTCAAATGTGTATCAAATGGAGACTGAAGCTGCCTTTTTGCCTTTTCTGTAGACTTTGCTCCACTTCACTTGAATCACTTCCATCATTTCTTCCCTTTTGTTTTCTTTTTGCCCGCTGAGCTAGCCACAAGCCTGTTCTTGGGAGGCAAACGCTCGCTTCCTACAGGCAGCTGCCACAGCGGGCAATAGTTGCCCTGGCAGTGGCCGTCTCAGCAAAGGCCAAAGATGTCATGGGTCACAGGGACACTGCAGCTAGGAATATTTCAAGAGCAGGGTCAGGCATAAGGGGCAACAGAAGCAGGGAAGAAGGAGTAGGGTAAGTATGCAGGAAACTTACACTAATGCTGTACCCAGCCTGTGGGTCAGACTGTTGCAGAGTCTTTTGAACTGGCACCTTTCATTATTCATTGCAGTACACGTGTTGACGTAGAGCCCAGAGGGCTGTCTGACCTATAGGTAGGCTCCTTCCTAGCTAAAGCGGTAGCACAGAGCAGGAGGACCTAAAGCTGAATGTGAAAAGGGCAGCTCCTGGCCACCTTCCTGGCAGAGCGGCTCAGAGACAGATTGATTGTAAGAGGCCCAGAGCGTGCCTTTGCTTGGTTGCTGCCTGGGCTCCAAGAATGCCTCGGTGTGTGCTGCTATAGCTTAGCTCACACGAGCTTCCCACAAGATTGTCGTCTTCTTGTAGCCACGGGGCGAGGACCAACTTGCTCAGCTGTGGGGTTTCACTGCTGCTGAGCTCCACTGCTAATCCTTCAAGTCAGATGGATTTCTTTTCCCGTTTTTAAAAGCAATTATGGAAACAAGAGGCTGCTTTCTGCATCTGGGTGAGCTGCCGTCAGGGCCCTCACTCTTAGCTTGTGGGTGCTTGCAGTGAGAAGTGAAGAGATGATGCCCCATCTCTCCCAGGCCTGGAGGCTGTGGATTTGCAAAGGGGAAAGTCTTAAGTGCATGGTCTGTGACAGAATGTGTGAAATTCTGAAATAAAATTACTTTCCACAGTAACCTGGTTGTCTCTGGTGCGTTTATAAACTCCACTTTTGTCTCAGTGCATCACCTTTATGCTGACACAGCACACCAGTGCTTGGGGACCGACATGCCCCTTGCTGATTCACTTGCTTTCCCTTTGCGGCTCTGGACGCTCAACGCTCCGCAACTTCTCTTGAGAGGGCAATCCGCTCGGTGGTGCAGCGTGCTGGCTCCTGGCAGCATTCGCACCGGTCACAAGACGATGCGTAATTACGGCGCTGTGCCTCCCATCCTTTCTCTGACAGCCCGCATGCCTGGGCAGGCACCGGCTTTTCATGTGGCTCCCCAGACTTCACAGGCTTCCGTGCTTCTTTTAATATTAAACGTTCCTGTGCAGACTCCCCACCCTTGCTCAGTCACATGTTGGTTTCTGCTTGCCAGTCCTCTCCCCCGCCAAAAGCGCTCCTCTCTTATCCAGGCATCAGCCCTGAGGCAGTGAGGAAGCTGCTGTGCCAGGGGCCTGTGCCTGGTGTACTGAAGCTCTTGCCAGTAAGGCCCAGTTTTATGTGCCTGCTTGGGAAGGTGGGGCAGAAGTGTTGGACATCAAGTAAAACATGAAGTGATGGATCCCAGGCTCCTTAATTCTGGGAAGACAGGCTGTGGTGACAACATTGTCCTGTGAGACTTGTTTTAAGGAGGAGTCAGCAAGGAACTATTTTGGAAGATACGTTAAGATACAAAGGGAGTCTACATCTCTTAACTTTTTTTTTTCCCTGACACCCCTTGCCTGTGGGGGTTTTTTTTTTCCTTTAATCTGTTTTGTGGTAGAAACAGATCAGATGAGCTCAAGCACATTTCACGTCATATGGAGTCTTACGGGAACAGCGAAAAGGAGCTGCTCTGTGGAATCTGTGCCAGGGTTACCCCCTCAAGTTAATGTCCCTGGGAAGCCTAGAGCTTGCAGTACATGTTTAATGTATGCAGTGGTTTGCATCTTTGCATAAAAGCTGTCCCGGCATGAATAGAGAGGAAAGATCAAAAGATACGGGTTTGTTTAATGTAGAGAAGTAATAATAGAGGGGAGTCATGATAATTATTTCAAGTACAGAAAAAGTTGCTACAAAGAAGAGGAGCCTAAATGGTTCTCCAGGCTGCAAAGACTCAGCATCTCTTTTGTTCTTAGCCTAAGGAACAAACGGCTTAAGCAGAAGGTAAATTTTGGAAAAAGCAAAATATTTTGCGCACTTTGTTATACAACATGGAAATGAATGTAGCCAAGCTTACATTTTACTTCTTTATTTTTGCATCTCTTCTTTTTAAAAATAAATAAGTAAATTCCAACCTGACTGTTCTGTAGCTAATCTTAGGCTGGGGGAGAGAGGGTGACTGTACCCCAAAAGCGAGATGATCATGCTAAAGTGTTGAACTGTATGATGAATGTTTCTTTTTCTCCTGGAATAGTTAATCACCCCTCTGTTTGTTTAAGGTTTATTTTAGTATTCTAAACTCCAGAAAAGCTGCAAACAGCTGCTGCTTTTTAAATTTAGTCTCATGGAAAAAAAGAGGAACCTCTCCCAAACGAGGAGTTTCTCTTCCAGGTAAGATAAAATATGTTGGCCCACTACCCGCATTAGGTCTGATTCAGCAGCTCCAGCATGGCTCGTTGAATCTGGGACTGGATCTTGAAATGTTGGGCTTTACTTACAGGTGTGGCAAGCAAGAACTGGGAGATGCTCCCTCCTACCAGTGAAACCCAGTATTGGCTTCAGCCCTAGGAGGACTGCTGCAGTCTAGACACTTGGGGAACTGTTTGAGGTTTCTGGAATTTATCTTTGTCCTTGTCAAGCTGAGTTATGATCTCAGGGATTCAAGAAATATCTTCCCCCTCCCTTTTTTCTCTTTTTTCTTTTTTTTTTTTTAAGAGTCAACACCTTCTTAATATAGCTCTCATGTAACCAGTGTGTCCCCTACACAATCAGGGGTAGCACAGTGTAAAAGTTTTACTAGCATACTCTGAGCAAAGGACAGCATTATTCACAAGTCACAGAGCCAGAAACGTGGTGGTGAGCAGGCTAATAATATCTTTACAGTATGTGATCCTGTGGAATAATTTTGCAAATGGTAAGGCAAAAGGCAGTCAGACCAACGGCTAAGGCGGGGAAGATCTGAAATCATTCTATGCATAGAAAGCGTTCTTGTCATTTTACGAATAGCGGGACAGTGGGAGACAGATTTTGGCACACGGAACTCAAACTTTTCGTATCTTGAGCTTCCCTAAGTACTCACGCAGAAGTCAGTTCTGAACAAAATCACTTTAAACACACTAAAAGTCAGATTGATTTTTATTTTGCTGCCCTGGTTCAATTTCCCTAGCTCCAGTGGCTAAGTAGCTCTTTGATCTGTCTATTAACACTCAGTGCTAAGCTTCTCAGGGGAAATACTTATATATCAATTCTAACCACATTCTTCATGAAAAGCCTACTCCATACAAATAACAGGCAAAAGTTGCTTGCTTGAGTTTTTGGTTTTATTTTGGATTTTCTTCTTTTAGGCAACAGTTGCCTCGGTTCAGCGCAAGCCCACACCTTCCCCTGCCTCTCACTGTGGTCAAATTGTCACTGTTCCACAGAAGCTCAGGGGTGACAGACTGTCCCATCAGACATGCCAGTCCAGTAAGACTCTCTTGTCTCGTTCTGCTCAGTGTTGCAAAGGACAGAGACCGAAGAGGCAGCAGACACAAGGGCAGAGATGGCAAATGATGGACTGTGTTGGCTCTCTACCTGTCCCACGACAGACATTACTTCAAAACTCCTACTGCCCTGGCAGGCTCCTTACCCGCTTTGAAAGGCAAGAAGCAATCATTCCTGGAAGCAGTATGGCAGAGAGAAACTTTTGCCTTCAAATTCTTGAATTTATTTATCACCGAGGATAGTTACGGCCTTGAACATAATAACTACCGCCACTTACATACATAATGTAATCTGAATTATGTTCAGCTCCTGGTTGTTTTTAGCAGTGGTGATACGCTGTCAGGGGGCCTGAGATACGCTGAAGCACAGGTAGTACAAGACGCAGTAATCCCACAGGCCACAGAGTAGCAGCTCCCACGTTGCTTGTTAGAGAGCATGTTGGCAGGGGTCCCAGCTTCCTGGCATTCAAGTGGAAGTTGGTTTTTGCTGAGGCAAGCGCATGACTGAGGTACAAACCTCTTTTCCAAATCACTGCCTGTGGCCATGAGAGTGGCAGTAGAAAGCATCTAGTCCAGTGCCTTTTCTTGAACAATGAGCTAGTGATTTGGATTAGGCACCTTTCCCCTCTTTTTTTTTTTTTTAATTTTGCAATTTCTTTCTTATGTAAGAAGAGAAAGTCAATAAAAAGAAGAGTGATCCGTCTTCAGTCCATCACTTTGCACTGCGAAGGAAGATGCTTGGTGTCACCGGCAGACGGGACTCCCAAGCCTTGTGGCCTGGGACGGACTTCACCCTTTTGTGGTCAGACAGAGCCTGCCCTGCCTCGGGGAGACCTGTGTTTCTGAGAAGTGCTCAGCATCCCAGTCAGTCTCACTGAGACTGCATGACTAAGGCGAATGGCTCAAATGTTACCTTCCTGAACAGTGCCTACGTTGCCTCAGACCCAGGGGCGACGTCTACTGTCATCGCAATCCCAGGACAAGGCCTCAGTGAAGTCTCACCCTCTGAGTGCCAGAAGAACCGGCCAGCAGTACCTCCCCAAGAGAGGTGGGTTGCCATGGCTGGCTCCTCAGACAGACCTGGCTTTAGTCTCAAACCAGCTCTCTCAGCAGTCAAGCACAGAAACCTCCTCCTGTTAAGAGAACTGCAAACCTCCCTCACCAAGTGCCACAGCAATACCAGTAAGAGGGGCGGTGGACTGAGAAGTCACAGCACCTACTCAACGCGATACTTTGGCCACAAAGTCTTCTTTGGGGACTATTAGCCAGCTTGCCCATGGCCAGTCCCTTTGTAACGCAGCTGAGGAGGCTCTGCTGAGGCCACCCGCAAGCTCATGCACAAGTGCAGGGAGCAGAGCAGTCTCAAAGTCTTCTGAAAGAACCTTCTTTCTGACATCGTTTGCCAAATCTCCTAACACAGAGACCTTAGGAGGGAAAATGACAGTCATCCAGGGAAAAGCTATGAACTCAGTGATATCACAACTGTGTCAACATGCACCACGAATTTCTCTCTCCTCCTCTGTAAACAAGTATATATTAAAACAGATGGAAGTCTTCTGGTAAATTCCAGCCACCAAGTAGCTGCTGCCTATGAAGAGTGGAGAAATATTACTGAACAATGACTGCAGTGTTCCTCCCCAGGGACCCGGGGAGCTACAGCCTCGACGGTGATTTATCCCCAAATGAGTTTCAGAGCTTCATCTGAACTACCTGGTTTGTCAGTGTTCCTGCTGAAGCTGCCTGCCAGCATCAGAGTCAGAGAGATCTCACACGCACACAAGATAGCCCCGGGATTCTGTTTTATTTCATTAATAGGGTATACCCATTCACAGACTCTCTTCCTGGCCTTATCAAGAGACCCTGAAGTTATGTGAAGTTAAAAGCCCCAGATGGAGCACACCGAGCGCAGTCTGGAATTATCAGCCTTTCATTGTGCATTCCCCCTCACTGAACAGAGAGGCTGAAATAACTCAAGCTCAAATAACTTTTCCACCTGCTTCAGATGAAGCTGCTAGTTTAGATGCCAGGTTCAGGAGTGCAGTGTAATGGGACTGATACAGCAAGGAGTCCTCACTCTGACAAGTCTAAGGGGCACTGAGACAGTGAAAGAGAAATCCACTGAAGTGGCGACGGGCTGTTAACTCACCCACTGGTGTCTGTGGCGGAGACGCTGCAGTCTCATCATCTGTACCTGCTCGTCAGGCCGCAGCTCTTGCTAACTTTGCACTGCTAGAAAAAGAAGGGATGCGCACTGCCATTCTCATCTTCATCCTTCTGCGCAGGAAGGCACAGGGCACTTGGCACATGTGTGACTCCAGCAGATGCTGATAACGTACGGATACGTACATACTGATAGGCACTGAATTCACGGTCTGCAGCAGGGGCCACATTAACTACAGCCCTGTGAAGAACACCACTTGCCATGAGATATGTTTCTGTTCTTCTATTGCTTGGACAACTGGAAGGCTTTTGTTTGTGTGCTAAACTGCTCCCACATGTGCTAATACACATGAGGGATTATTCTTGACCCCCAAGTCCTTTCATCATAATAAAGCAAGGCTGGACAATGAGAACAACCAAAAAAATCCGCCGATTTTCTGAACAAAAGTCAGCACCCCCTCCTCCCCCGCTCCACACATATTTTTTGCTAAACATCATTTTCAGCCAGTGGTAGCTTTGCTCAGGAAATTCGTGCTTGGGCAAGTTACAAGTTAAAACTCGCCTCCCTCTTACCAGATTTGCACAATGTTTTTACTTGTGGCAGCTGGCCACAGCCTGGCTGATTCTGAGTAACTAAGCCTCTGGAGAGACGTACTTTGTGAGCTATCAGCATGTGCTTGGCATGCCCACGTTTGTTCAGTAAGAAAAATGTAGGTGGACAACCAGGACTGTTTCCATATCTGTCTAAAATAATTGAACTGTAAGTTGCAAATGTAAATTGTAGATTTAATCCTTTTTTTTATTAGTCTCATTTCAAATGTCAGTGATATTTACATAACAGGATGGAAACAGAAGACAGTGAGGGGGTGTGTAAGCAATGAATGATTTATTAGAGATTCCATTCGGTGTACTAGTCCAAAACAAATGAGGCAGAGCATATGGCTAACTTATTTTCTGTTTGTATGTAATAAAAGATGGACGCTAATACCTCCCAGCCTGATCTTTAATCACATATATTTGCTTTTCAATCTAGTTTTAAAATGGAACGTCTATAAAGCAATCCCTAAAGGGCTTACGATGAGAATCTGGCAGAAAAGATCCTTCAGATATCTGTTTGTGCCGCACGAGGAGAGAAGCAACCGAGCACTGCGAATTAGCCTGTGCCGTAGAGGTTGTAGGTAATTCTCCCTCGAAATTGCTCAAAATGTCTAGCTGCTTTGCCTCATTCCTCTGTTGTGTTTCCCTCGGCACTCTATCTCCAGGAAAAATTCCTGCCGGTCTCTGGAAATGCTTTGCTCATTGAATTGCAGGGTAAGGCTTCCTGTCCCTTCTAATGGGAGGTTCAAAGGACAGACATTATCACAAGAATCCCCTTGGGGACTTGCCCTCACACTCAGCCTTCTGCAAAGCAGGCAATGTCCCCTCCTCCCCAGCCACCCCAGCAGGGCCCAGGGCCGGCCAAAAGCCCATCTGCCCCTTCTCCAGGGCCCTGGGGCTCAGTGGGGGGCCCAAAGCCACCTGCCCACTGCCACCATGGGGGTCGTGCACCCTCCTGATGCAGCGTCTGCCAGCCCCCTCTCCCTGGCTGCAGCTTTCCCACCGCTCCACGGCAGAGCGAACATCTCCAGCTCCGTGACTTTTGCTGGTTATGCTCCTGGCCCCAGCCATACGTGCTCCCCCCGCTCCCCCCCCGCCCTTGCTCCCCTGCTACAGAGGCCCACCAGTACTTCCCCCCCACCGACAGTGCCTGAGCACATCCCATACAGACCATCTAGACTGTGCGAGGAGGTGTTACTATGGAAACATTTACGTCCTCCTTGTCTTTTGTGTGCTTAATAACACAGCACTCGCCGTGTTTATCTCCTGTGTACTTGCTGGTGGAAGAAGAAAACCTCTTTTCCTTTGCAACATTAACTTAAAAAAAAAAAGAAAAAGCCCATATATTGACCTTCCATCTTAATGAAGGAGGGGGGCGAATGGAGGAGTATTAGTTTTCCACCTCCTGGTGCTGCTGTTGGGCCGGAGGTGGCTTTCTGCAGTGCCCTATTTATCAGGGCAGCTCATCACTTCCCAGCAAGGTCACTTTGGCTTCTGTCCTGCAGCGAGCTCTGCACAAGCAGCTCCTTGCGCCTGGGGCTGGCCCCTCGCTTCTTTCTGGGTCGGGATGGATCTTACTTCTCACAGGAGCTCTCTTTGCCAAGGCAGGGTCCCCAGGGCAGGAAAGTAACATCCACGGTGCTAAATCTGTTAACGTGTCAGCAGGAGTTCATTGACCATGCACACAAATTAACCTTCATTTAGAAGCCACCTCTTCATGCTGTAAATTCCATTTTCTTCAGAGCTGCCAGACTCCTCAATCTCTGAGCCACAAATATATTCTGTAATATTGGAAAGGAATGCTTTTTAGACACTTCGTTAGTAAGCGCGTAGCTAGTAGTTCTCTGCTTAGAAAATACTTGTCATTTTTTTTGGTACAAAAATTCCCAAGGAATTGTTACTTGGGCTTAAAGAAGTGTCTTCTATCTCGGTCAAACACTCTAGCCACAAAGGAGAAACCTCTGACGTAATATGTGCAAATGCAGAGAGATGATTTATAAGGGAACTGGGGATGCAGCTCATGAAATTATGTAACAACAGTAATTCTGCAGTTCTTCAGGAAACAGGGAAAAATATGCTGTTCACTAAATGGCTGGCTTCTGGTTACTTGATTTCACTTTTTGGACTGGAGATTGTTAAAAAATTTCTGTCTGGAGCTAGTAACGCGGATAATTTTCCACATAAGTTTACACACAAAATGGAAACCAGGCAGCTAGGAAACAGGCAGATCTGGGTTAAGTTCCTCAATGCATATTTCATTTTTGCTTGCGTGATTCTTGCTCACACATACCCAGAGTCTTTTCAGAGAAATCTATAATTATCTTTTCAAGATGAAGGATTGGGTGTGTACAGCATTTCTGTTTATTTAGCTACGATTACGGTTGTAGTCACCCTTTTCACTTAAAGGAGGGGCAAGCAGGCACGGCAGGGGATGTGAGAGCTCTCCCTTAGCCAGTGAGGACAGGGAGATGCTGTCCACCCAGCCACCCAGCCAATTGCCCACTTGCATTCTTTAAAAGCTGCCGCATCCTCTGAATTTTGCTTTGAAGCAAGATCTGCCTGCTCCGTGGTGTATTTATCAGAACAGTCATCTTAGATCGCTCAGTTGCTACTGTGGTGTTTTGTGGCGTTGGAGGACATTTTTCCTCTGCCTCCTCCATTTTAATGAGTCATTCCAAAATCTGTGCTTGCTTCTAGACAAAAAAAAAAAGAAACAAAACCAGAAAAACCCCAACAAACCAACGTGGAGGAAAAATTGCCTTTTTCTTTCAGCAGCTAGTGTTCAGTTTACAGATGTGGAGTGACATACTCTGTTTTGTAGTGATGATGATAACATCAGACTGCTAAAAGGAGAAACTGGGTCACACCTGTCCTCCAAATTATCAGTCGTTTAATAAGTTCCAGGCAGTTACACCTGAGCAAACTCAGTGAAGGCCATGGCTTTACACAAATACTACTGAGGCCCTAACTGGAAAATAGTGGAGCTTTTTGCAGAAGTAGCTGAGAGCAGTTTGACCTGCAGGATGATGATGATGTTTGAACAAGCAAGGGCCCACCACAGCTTTCAGAGCTGATGGCGTGCTGTGAGGTTGGCAACATGGAACAGCAACCGTTTGAAGCTGGAGAACTGACACGGTGAGGAAGCACACAGGTACCGATCCTCCCAGCTCACAGGAACTGGCCGATGCTTGTCTGACCCAAGTGAAATGATGAAGGGACTGAAACCAGCAGAAAACCCTTGACCCCCGTGCATTTCCTGCTGGGTTAACTGGCTGAGCTGGCTCACTGAGGGCCAGACCAGCTGCTGGAACTGTGTAGCCAGGAATAGGGTGAGGGAAGAGGGCTGCCTTCTTTCCTAGTAGATCAGATAAAACATTATGTGAAACTGCACATTAAAAACTTTCCAAGGTCACACTGCCCTTTACAGCTACAAGGCTATGTAGGCGATCCATTAATGCTCACATCAGTCTGAGTAATATCTGCACAGAGAACAGAGAAGCAACTGTGTCAGCGTGAAACTGCATGGCAGGAGAGGAAGGTCTCATTCCGCAGCTGGGCAATAACCAACTTCATTTTCAGCCCTTGCATAGGTTGGAGGCACTAATTAGACTCGTGCTCTCCACTGCCCAGCAGCACAGCTCTCCAGCAAAGCTCCCCCGGCACCTGCACCACAACTGCTGCGAGGCCAGCGGGCTCAGGTCAGAGACGCAGGCGCCTTTGTGCACTCAAACACACAACCCGCGCCCTGAAGCAGCCATAATCTAAGCGCTGCACGTGTGGGGCAGGCAGGGAGGGAAGGCGATGCCGCCCTGGGCTGACACGTTATCTGAGGGAGCAGGAGGCCATGGCGGCCTGCCACCTCAGCACTTCAGGGGAAGCCATGCCAGTGCCTCAGCCTAAGCAGCAGCCGCCAGCTCCAGCCTGATCTCAGGAGGATTTTGTGTAGAGAACAAAAGGGACCGTTGGAAATTAAAGGGGGAAACACATGCTGCTTCGAGAGGGTCGGGTCAGCGAAGGCACAGGGCTGCGGTGAGAACAGCAGCAACAGCCCCCGCCGCCATTTCCCTGCCCAGGTGCTCCTTCGCGCCCCCCTCCCCTCAGCATTTGGCCTCCTTCGGGCCCTGGCCAATGGCAGCTCAGAGTGCACGTGAACAACTCGCCTCTAGCCAATGAGCGCCCCCCTTCCCACGTGGCGATCTGCGTGATGCCTCCTATGCGAGCGCCCCGTCTTTGTTGGCGGTTAAAACAGCGGCCCCCCCCGCCCGCACGCGCTCCCGCGGGAGGGGCGGGGGGAGCGTCCTCAGCTGCTCCGATCACGTGACGCGGCCCTCGCCCGTCCAGGAGGTGTTCGCCGCGGATGTACACCATATAGTCCCTCCTCCGCCCCGCCGTAGTGGGGTGGTAGCTGTTGTTGGCAGCTCCTGCGTTTAACCCGTAGCAGAATGGAAGGAGAGAAGCCCAGAAAGATAGGCTACAGGCCAGCGGGCGCTGGGGGGGAGGCAGGTGACGTTTGGCGGAAGGACACCCACAGCCGGATCTTGTTTGGCTCAACGCGGCTTCTATATAAAGGCGGCGCGCGGGCGGTGCCACCTCATTGTGTGTCTGTTGCTGACAGAGGAGAGGGAGCTGGTGTTTGTACGTGCAGCACCTTCCCGCGCGGCGCGGACCGGAGCAGCCTCCCCTCCCCTGGCCGCCATGGCTCTTTAAGGGCGGC
This sequence comes from Sagittarius serpentarius, assembly GCA_034782735.1. Classification (NCBI taxonomy): domain Eukaryota; kingdom Metazoa; phylum Chordata; class Aves; order Accipitriformes; family Sagittariidae; genus Sagittarius; species Sagittarius serpentarius. Next base: position 27,728,088 of record JAVKLA010000024.1, read on the forward strand.
AGGGCCAGCGGCGGCATCGGCCAGTGCAGCAGGCGCAGCAGCAGCGGCGGCGGCCTCAGCACATCCCCGGCATCTGCAACCATGGCGTGAGTATTGTGTGTGAGGGACTGGTATTCCCTCCTGTGTGTTGCTAGTCGCCCTCTTCTCCCCTTCAAGTGGGCTTCGAGGGCGGGTTTATCACCCGTGTGGTAATGGATGGTATCTCCCGGGGAAAAAAAGTACCTGGGTTATAAGATGGGGGGGGCATCCTTGTGGGGCTCAACCTCCCCGGGGCGGTGGGTGTCAGAAATGGCAGGAAATGCCATTTCGAAGAAACGATGAGAAACTCTCGTGTCTTCTATCGTTGAAGAAGACTCAATGCCCAAAAGTCTGGGATTTACCCGTTTCGTAGGTGTTTTGTTTTTTTTGCGGGGGGAGTAAGGGCATTGTATTCCAGGGAGGGTTTCGTTATCCCGCGTGGGGGAACGGTGTAGCTGAGGGGGAAATGGGGCATTGGAGGCATCGGGGTTCTACGAGAATAAGTACCATTTGGTATATTCTCCCCAATAGATAAATGGGGGCTGTTCATAAGCTGGCAGCAGTACTGTACTCTTTTAATACTGTAGCGTTAAGTCTGCCCTGATGATCTGGAGGGGTTTTATTGACATTCCTGGAAACTCCAGTAAAAGGGAGGGGATGCGTGAGTGAAACCCGGTTCGGTTTCTCACCCAAACGCCCTCTTCTGTAAGTCTTCTCATTTCGGAGAGGTCCGTTATCTTTTTCCACCTCGTCTTTTAATGGCTGCGTCTCCTCGGTACTCGGCCCTGTAAAGCCTCGGCGGCAGCCCCCGCTGGAAACGTGGCAAGCTACAAAATGGCGGCCGCTGGCGGGGTGGGGAGAGGGAGGGCAGCAGGATCGCGAAATGGCTGCGGGCGTGGGCGTGAGTCACAGCAGCGGGGGGGTGGGGCCGGCGGCAGCCGTGCCCATATTTGGGCATGAGGAAGGCGGGCGGCCTTTGGTGGGAGACCCGCACCTGGAGTCTTCGGCAAGAAATTAAAAGGGCAAAGATGTTGGGTTCAGGCAAACGGCAGTCCCAAAAATGGAGAAGTCCTACGAGTCTACAGAGTACCACCCTACTTCCTGAAGTGGCATTGCTTTTAAAAAAAAAAAAATGCTCCTATGCTGGTAGAACAAGTACTGATGAACTGAAGTTTTATTTGCAGGTTTTTCAAGGCACCGCACAGCAGCATTGCTGTAGTCGACAAAAAGACCCTCTACTTGTCTACATCCTTCGACATCAAAGCATTAAAAACTGACGAAGATGAGCCTCTTGAACACCGAGATGCTGTTGGGGGATTCATTATCCCCCTTCAGCCAGCCGTGTTCGGTGGCTGAGGAAAGTCTGGGACTCCTAGATGACTACCTGGAGGTGGCCGAGCCCCTCAGTTCGCATGGGTTCTCCAGCGACAAGGCTAAGGCAGTCTCCTCCAATTGGCTTGCTGTGGACAGTTTAGGCAACACCATAGATAGCAGCCAGGGTAAGGTATTATTTGTTTGCATAAAGTACATCAATGACAATGGCACATAACATATTTAGTAGCATTCCAATTAAAAAAAATGAAGTGCTAGGCCTTCATAAATGAGAAGGCAACCGTACATGCATATCTTTGCTTGGAAGGTGTGTGTACTAGTCTGCTTACACAGTATAGAATTGCTGGTTGCTGGACTGGCGTATGGTAAAGTGACACTTCTGTTTGTCGTCTTAATAATGTACTAGCTGTTATGGTACTACTGCCTGGCAGAGGTCACAAGAAATGAGCATGGCTGTGTGTTTCAAATGGCCCTGAATTCTTGTGGTGTTGGAGTAAGAGGGTTGGAATGTCGGAACAGCTGATGGCTTGCATTGTACCCTGCAGTCTTCTGCAGCTAAATGGCAGTGAATTTTTTTTCTGATGGTTAACTTTCTCATACCAACATAAGAGATCGGGAAGATGTTAAAAGATGAGTTTCTAGATTGTTTCAGAAGCTTTTGAGTTGCATTGGTTGCTGCTTTACTGAAGTGGTAATTGTTTTATTGTGCAGAGGATGCCTTCTCTGGCATGGAGTGGATGGTGGAGAAGATGGATCTGAAGGAATTTGATTTTGATGCCCTGTTAGGTATGGAACATCTGGAAGCCACCGTCTCACCAGACGAGCTGATGGCCACGTTGGAAGACACGTGTGATCTCCTGTTTAACCCTACCATCCAGGAATTTCACAACAAAGAACCTCCACTGATAACTGACCTAATCACCCATCTCCCTGAATCTCCAATTGGAGCAGATCCAATGGCCCCATTGGCTTCCCTTTGGTCTTTTCCCCTCTCCCCAGGGTCTCTGACTTCCACTCCAGACCATTCATTTAGTTTAGAACTAGGTAGTGAAGTGGATGTTCTGGAAGGAGAAAGAAAACAGGAGGGCCCCGCCTTTGTGGTAGTGATCACCAAGTCTGAGAAAGAGGAGGAGAACCATTCCGATGATAGCGGAATATGCATGAGCCCAGACTCCTACCTGGGAACACCCCAGCATAGCCCTACCGATTCAGTTGAATCCCCCAATGAGAACCAGTTCCCTACAGATGCCAACTGTGGCTCTGTGCGGTCCAAACCGTATGATCACCCTGCAGAGAAGGTAGTGTCAGCTAAGATGAAAGGAGAAAAGAAAATAGATAAGAAATTGAAAAAGATGGAGCAGAATAAGACAGCTGCCACGCGTTACCGGCAGAAGAAGAGGGCAGAACAGGAGGCCCTGTCTGGGGAGTGCAGAGAGTTGGAGCAGAAGAATCAGGCCCTGAAGGAGAAAGCAGATTCCCTTAGTAAGGAAATTCAGTACTTAAAAGATCTGATTGAAGAGGTCCGTAAGGCCAAGGGCAAAAGAGCTAGAGTCCCTGAGTAGGGTAGTCAGCAGTTTTTATGTGCATGTATATAAGCTTGCTGCTAAAGCTGTGTATTGCTGTCTAATAAATTATTTTATAGTAAACTTGCAGTTCTGGTGTGAGATAACTGAGTATGTGTAAAACAAGCATGACTTGCACTGCACCTGGGTTTAAGTACAGGTGCGGTAGGCTCTTGGGGTGTACTACTTGACGTCTGTAGAGAATGCAGCGTCGCAGTGTTGTGTGCTGCTTGTTCCACTGGGCAGTGGCTGCAGTGCAAGTGCACAAAGGGTTTTGAATCTGTTCAGCTAACAGTGACTTGAGTGGCTTGTCACCTGCCACAACTTGGATTAATTGTTAAATATGTAAAGTGTGGGGGATCAGACTGAGGTGCCCCAAGTTTTTCGGTAGCAAAGGCATAATGCTGCTGAAGTAACTTGAGATTCTCTTAAACTAGATGATAGAAGATGAGCACAAGGTCACTAAAGATGATGTTGTGGGAGGGTTTTTTGTCTTCAGATGTGGCAGACCTGAACATTTTGTTGGTGCAGGCTACAAAACATGCGAAAAACCACCGTAGTTGTGAATGTAGATGTAAGAAATGAGCAGCTTGCTGGGAGCCAAGTCCAGAGCAAGCAGTGGCAGTGGTGTAAGTGGTGCCTTTGGTTTCCCCCTGTGACTCCCTGAAGGTGCAGAATGGGTGGGCAGTGTCTTTCCTGGCCCAAGCTGGTGGGGTAGGGGCTGCCCTCACACGGTGCGGGGTGGGGGGTGCGTATGTGAACCTGACCACATGGGTGGGGTCACTCTTAGTGCTCTTAATGATGGAAATCGTTTGTGTGCCAAAGTGTGAAAGACTTTCCACCAAAGAGTCAAGTTTTAAGGTGTAAACAAAATGGGACTTGCTTTTGCCAAGGGAACAGATGAGTTGCTCCATATTGCTGGTTGAGCTCCCCTCCCCTGCCAGCTGTGCAGCTGGTGCGGAGAAGGTGCTGCCGTGCTGGAGCCATGTGTGTCTGCTGGGGATCGGGGTAGGGGTTGTTGACGGTGAGCTGCCGGCTGGTTCCCGGGGTTTGCGATGCTCAGCGGGGCTGTGGTAGGCAAGTCAACGTGTTGGTGCTGGAGCGAGGCAACGGAAAAGGTGCAATGGCGGAAAAAAAAACCCCCAACCCTGCTGTGATGGTGTTGCTTACATGCTTCAGAGAACTTGAACATGAAGCTGACAGGCAGGAGCCTGTGTAGCAGGGTGGTTTCTGCCTGTAGATACTCCTGCTCCGCTATTAGTGGGTAAGGTTATAGTCTAGCTACTCAGTGCAAGGAAATTTTTTTTGTGGTTGGTTCTAGTTCTGTGTGGTTCTGAACATCAGCGAAGTTCCACATCCAGTGTGGCTGTGCTCTGCTAATAGAAGCTTCAGGATTTGGAACGTGCCATTTTTAATCATTTTGTGTGGGTGGTATTTATTTATTTATTTTTCTACCTATACCCAGATTTAGCCGCACCTAATCCCTGCTTGGCCTGCTGGAGCCAGCTTTGGCGTGTGGACGTGCACATCCTTCCCCGAGGAGTTAAGATTCCTTCCCACTTGCACTGACACGACCCGGTAAGCTGCCCAGCTCAGGCACCTGCATGTCCCAGCCCAGCTGCCATGCAGACGCGGCGCAGCGCCTTCAGGACTGGCCTCGGCCAGCGCTGCAGCAGGGAGGGAAAAGGTCCCTAATGGTCTTAGAAAATTGTTTGTCCTCTTGCAGCCTCACAGGGGTCCTGGTTTCTGACACTTGAGCTCCTTATGTCCTCAAGTTCGGGCTGCAGACCTCCAGCCCTATTCCTTGCCCCGGCCAGTAGCTGATGTGTGACTGGGGATAACAGCCGTGCGCTGTGGGACCTGCTGGCCCAGCAGGCAGGTGAAGCGGGGAACTGCTGGCAGCAGGCAGCTGCTTGCTGGCAGGCAGGGCTGAGCGGGCCAGGCCCTCGGTGGTGACTTGCCCTCTCTATGCTCGCAGCTGGTGCCTGGGGGACGTGCATGCTGTTTAAATTACAGCATCCCTGGCAGGAGTTAGGGCTCACGCCACATTGAAAGTGGTGCGGGTAACCAAGACCCTCACCTGGGGTTTCATGAGACAGCGAGTTCCTTATTGTTTGAGTAGTCTCAGCCCAGAATCCTCACCTTCTTAGGAGCATCTGCCCCATCTCTCACCTCCTGGGCGAGTGCTCTGACTACTACGCACGATATAAGTGGGATGCACTGCAAACTGACATCGAGATCCTGCTTTAAGTGCTGCTTTGTTCTCCAGAGCTTACTGGTGACTGCATGCAGGGACAAGGGACTGTTCTGTTTTGGGAGGCAGAGCAACCTAATACGTTTCCTTCAGATCAGCTGGACCTGCCAGGAAAGTCCAATGAACAGGACAGTCTTTCCCTCGATGGGTCAGATCTGCACCTGAGGTGACAACGTGCTTGAGCTCAGTTGAGCCACAGAAAACATGCTAACTGGTAGGAGTGTATGAGCAAGTGGCTTCTCTGTGCAGGGCAAACCCCTCCTCTCCTCCCCAAACTGATCCCCTTTTCCAGCCATGGGGCAACCACCTCTACTTCCCTTAGAGCCACTGCAACTTCTGCTTAAACCTGACAGCAGCCTGGGCTGCAGGGGCAGTGGGTGTATTTTGCAGCCCTTAGCTCACCCGAAGCCTGGAAAGATTGTTACACATTTATCCCCCACCCCGTGGCAGGGCTGTCTGTGAGCCACCCCTGACTAAAATAAATTTTTGAGTCCATGCTCTGCAGGAAGACGAGGCAGCGTCTGTGCTGGCCAGTAAATACGTGGTTCTGGTTTCTACAGCCCTCCGGAGAGTACGTAGCTCCAGTTTACCAAATTACACTCACTCCAGGGAAGGAAGATCAGAGCTGGAACAGGAGACAAGGAATGCATGACGCACCTGTGCTGCTTTGCTCTCTGCCCTGTATCCGTGTGTGCGTTTTACAGGACTCCTTGCAGGAGAACCAGAAACCTGCCCTTCAAGAGCGGTTGGCGTTGTTACTGTTTGCTGAGGCTCCGAGCTTGCAGTTTTGTAGAGGCAGCCAATATGGCAACCTTATGCAACGCCTGCTGAAATGACGCCGTGTTTCCATACTTAGTAACTTAGTTAAGATTTTACACTGGCTAGAGATTAGGGCTGACTCTTCCTCTGCGTTTTCCATTTAGACTTTTCCTCCAGGCTTGTGTTAGGCACAGCCAGCATCACGCCACTTGGTGCTGCCGCCCAGCAGCTTGTCCAGCCTGCCGCAGGAGGCAAGGAACACCAAAGACACCGTCACGTAACGAACTCCAGCCCGAGGGAGAAAAAATCTGATAGCCGCCTCCTGCCTGGTGACTGATTTTACATTTTGCAAATTGCAGGGGCTGTCTTCTTTTTCTCACAGCCTCTCAGAACAAATGTGCTTCAATTGAATCCTTATGGCTTGCATACAGCATGATACCACGTCCCGAAATAGACTGTAGTGCATGAAATGCAGGCTTTACCTACCCCCAGAGGAGCCCAGTTCTTCTACATACTTGGAAGCCACAGAATTCCCCCAGTTTACATTATATAAAAGCTATTTGAATCTGAAGTTGGCATGGCTGATGGGATTTCTGTCTCAAGTTATTTTTCCTCTGATTAAGGGCAGTGAAGTGGATTCATACACACAGTGTGCACAAACCTCAGGCTGCCGAGCCCTTAGCCCATTTTGTACTTCACGGTAAACGGGGTCCAACATTCCCATACCTAACCAAACAACCCTGGGCGGTTCACTGCTCGCAAAGCTGCTCTGACAACACAGGGCCCCTTCTCATGGGCTTGTTTCTGCTGTTATCACGATATTTATAATACCTTCCTCTTTGCCCTGGCTTTAGGGAGACCCAGGTGCTTGCACTTCTCTTTGCAAATGAAGAGAGGAAACCACCACCACTGACAACGTCTTCACATCCCTGTGTGGAGAACCAGATGCACCTTTGCAGCACGCTTACAAAAATAAATCCCCAGCTGCAGCTTTGGAGAATGAAGAAAGAATGACGATAAAATCTTCCAAGTAACTTTTGCCCTGGCAGGAAGCCCAGAAATAGCTGCAAGGACAGGCTGTCCTTTGGGAGATGAATGCTCCCTCAGCGCTGCTGAGCTGGACCAGTAGAAAGAAAATGTGGGTTATTCTGATCGAAACAATTTCACACAGTGGTAGTCGGTTCACAGCTCCCTCTCCCCCAGCCCCAAAGCCATGTCGTCTCCAGGCAGGAAACACGTGCCTCTTGAAAAAAAACACCACTCCTTGTCTTGCCCGCATCTCCCACAGCCTCAGGAAGTATTGCCTCACCTTTTTTTTTAAGTATGGTTCAGCTTCTGTTCTTGGCATCTCTATTTTGAGATGTCCCTGGCTTTCTCAGCCCTCACGGCTGTGGAGCCACCCTTTTTCTCCACTTAATAAACCTGTTCCTAATTCAGAAGGACTTTTTTTGGGGTGGGAAATTACACATTTTTGGTCAGACTAACACATTCTCTTTATCTTACCATAGGCTTAGGCCTTCAGAAACAACAGGATCTGTATTGTCCTGTCCATTTTGTGCACACTCATTTTTTTTCTTAATACAGTTCAAGTAGCTTCTGGAGACCTACCTTCCTCCGTCCTCCTGACGTATTCACAGCCTCGCCACGCAGCCCAGCACACGCACTCCTCTTACACTTCATTTCCAGTGCAAAGACAGTCTTGGGGGGGTCTTACCGTGAGCATTCCTTGCTGGGCCAAAAAAGCTCATCTTTGCTGACCTTCCCATTTAAATACTTCAGCCTGTTTAGTTGGGCCTTGTGAATTAACAGAGGAGTTGGGCCCCCCGACCTAGGCAGTACTGTTTTGGCTCTTCAGGTACCCCAGGTATGCTGTCTTGGCATTATTTTCAGTGCAGTCATGCAGTGTCACAGGCCACTGAAGGAAGCTAGCGCTACCCACAAGCTCCAGTTTCCCTATTACATAGGTGCATGATCTCCAAGCAATGGCTAGCCGCCTCGCATTTCTCCTCCAGCTGCTCCTTTCCTCTCTTTTACATGTACACACCCTTTTAAAAAATGGCAGGGAGCGAGTTCCAAGTGCAGCAGACACGGCAGCTTAATTTATACAGGGCAGAGAATCTCCTAGTTCTGTAACTCCTCTGCATCGCCATTGCAGCGTGCGGCCAGTCGGAGAAGGAGACCTAGTCTTTGCCTCCCATTAAAGGAGACATAAACGAATTTGCTGGCACACAAACGGTGCTGCTCAGGACAGACCAGCTTGGCTAGATTACCGGTTAGCCCTGCCAACAGCTAATTCGTTCAGAAAAAGGTGCATGTAACCCCATAGACAGCTGCAGAGCAACCTTCGTGCTTTTCATCTCCCCTGCCCCCACCAATTAGTGGTTGGCACTGTTAATCCTATTTAATGTAACTATGGATAGATATGCAAACCTTTAATCCGTCTCAAACCTACTAACCTTTCAGCCTGGCTTGGCTCGTGTTCCACATTTTGAGCTGTAAGCAGGCATTAGGCAGCCTGCCTTCTTTTACACTCCTCATTTTTAATTGAATTGATGGGGCTTCTTGTCTCAAAACGAGAAACTTCCTTTTGCTGTTAACTTCTCTCCTGTGAGTTACTCAGGGCGCTGCTGCTGTGCACCCTTTCTACAGTAATCCAGGGCGTTCAGCAGCCCGTCGGTGCTGTAGATGCTGATGCTGCGTTGGTCGTCAGCAAGACTGAAACAGAAGCCAGTCACGGAAAAGAAACCAGAGACTGAGATTCCCAAAGGTTTTCAGGCCCGTCTCCCCCCGCCCCGTTTTCCCCCCATAGCTTTTTCAGCATTTCACGTCTTACTTGCCTGAGCAAGTTTTAGTCTGTCTTTGTTTGTTGGCAGCCAGGTTTGTTACTGCTATGTCATTTCAGAGGCAAGAAGTCGGTTAGTGACCTAGGCAACCGCGTTTTCTTGATTTACATATGCCGACCTCCCCCCTCCCCATCCCCATATAATGCTGATATTAGCTGTTGTTGCTTTCTACGCTAAAGAAGTAAAGACTTGCTGATACAGCAGAGGCTGTATCAGCTTACATTAGCTTGTACCCATCCAAATTTTCCTGCGTGCTTTCCATTCACAGAACAGACGGAGCAGTAAGCCATTAACCGGCTTGATGAATCTTACTCACAATAAGCTAGCTCAACACTGAGCAGCTGGGAACTATTCTGCCTCCTCTAAACCATTTCCCTAGAAAGGTTCTACCACATTAATAATGCTCCAGAGCTTTTATTTGCATTTATGTTAAAGCTGCTGCCGCCTTCCATTCCGACTCCCTGCTGCGGGTGGGTGGGGATGCACTGTAAGATGGCACCCTCCTCCTCCTTCCCTAGCTCAGCTACCTCGATTTTCTGCTGCAGGATGCTCAGCCAGTGTCGCAGAGCTGGGAAGAGAGCCAGCAGCCCGATGAGCTCAGCCAGCACGCGGCCCTCGCCCCGCAGCAGCAGGATCCCTCCCTGCACCGCCGCTCGCAGCTGCGCGGGAGAGAAACGCCGTCTGGCGCGGTCCGAGGGTCGCGGGCTGCGGCGCGTTAGCTTCCAGCGTGGGAACCGGAGGTTGGAGGCCAACTAGGAAAAGTAGCTATGGCTACTGCTCCTTCCCTAACCCCCTCTTCTCTCTTACATGGGGCAGAAAAGCCTGGCTGCAAGGAACAGAGAGATGGCCCAGGTTGCTCTAAGACAGCCACCTCCTGGGGTCCCAGCACAGCCGAGGAGCTGGCGTGCTCTACGCATGACCAGTCCGTAACACAGACAGTTGGGAGTATGAGAAGATGCTTAAGCTTTAGTTTGCCACCAGGCAGATGCAACAGGCTGGCAGCTATTCTCCCCTCCAGCTTGACAACGTTCCCCTCAGGGGCCACCTCCTGTCCTTACCCACCCAGCGTGCGGGCGGCACTGGTGCTATTCTTCTTTCACAGGAGCTCCTGCTCTGCTAGAGGGGGAAAATCAGGGCTAGAACAGGTCAGATCTTTGCCCTTCCAGAAGGCGTTTTATCTAGAACCACCTGTTCACTTCTGCTTGCTTTTCCTCCTCCCCCCCCCCCCCCCCTAAAGTTTAATTTATTTAAGGATACTGTTGGCTGGACAACTGTTTGATGTCAGATGGCAAAATCCAGTCTGTCAGGTAGCTCTACCTTCTTCAACAATATAACACCTCATGGCATATAGCCACAAGAAGTACGTTGATTACTTGTGTTGGCCCCAACAGTCTTTCCAGCCAGTAATGAGAGCTGCCATCCCACTTCAAAACTCCACAGATCCGGGTGTTATTATCCCTGGGGAAAACTGCTCTGGGCCCCACTTTAAAGTTCCTCGTTAACTCTGAAGGAATGACTTTTCTGCTTGCCTACATTTGCGAGCAAACAGGCTGGGTTTTGTACAAAGAGAGTGAACTGCATTTCCCTGGTGCTCCTTTCTGGAGCAACGAAGGATAGTTTTGCTTTCCTCAGCCTGCAGAAGGGCCCAGGAGCTGAACAAGCACAGAAATAAGGGTGCGTAGGAGGAACTGGTAGAGGAGGCGCAGGGGCTGACACGAAGGACCTCTCTAAGGCCAAATACTGAAGATGAGGGCTTGAAACAAAATAACAACCCAGAAATCTACCTCTCGCAGAACTCGCGTTGTGCCACAGCCAGCTTTTTCACACTGTTGTCTCCATGACAGCTCCACACCGAGCTGCGTGTGTTAGACCAGCTCACACACACCGCAGCAGGCACAGAGTGCAGAGGTTTTGAGGAGACGTGTGCTGCATACACATTTTGCTCAACTACTTTTTCAAACAATAGTGTTTGTTCTTTTAAGAAGCAAAGACTTTTTTTTTTTTTTTTTTACACTTTTTTTTAATTTTGGGAGCAAGAACAAACTGAAAAAGAAGGGAATTGGTCTTTGAACTGTTCTATATTTACCACTTTTGGCTGCAGATAGTTGAACTTGACCCTATTACAAGAAATCCCCTCCCACGTGCTATTACACCATTTCCAGCACACACACATCAGTATGTTCACTGTTTCCCCTGTCTGGACCTCATGCATCTGGCTGACCTTCCCTCCCATGCAGACAAGAGGCAAAGAATGCAACAGAGGAGGCACAGACTTCAGAGGACGGCACCAGGAATTGCAATCAGAGGGCAGGGAAGGGATACCAAATTCCCACCAGTGCTGACATCCAAGCAGTTCCTGCTCAGGTCAGCCAAGCCCCTTGTAATCAAGTCCTGAGTCTAACCAGAGCCCGGCATTAGTCCTTCTCCTTACCTCTTTTTTTCCAAAGGGGACGCACTGCCCACCTTCCTGGGAAGGGGCAGGAAAGGGCAGCGGCAGGAGCTCCCCAGCAGCACGTTTACAGTGGTTTAGCAAGGAAGTGTCTGGAACAACACTCCCACCTGCTGGGCCTTCTATTTGTTGCAGCCAGGAATTTAGCACTACATCTGCTAGCAAAGACTTCCCTTCAGACCAGCACTGCAACCTCTGGCTCAGAAGTTTTTAACTTCAGGCCGAGGCTAACATCTGGGTCACAGCCCCTCCGGGCTACAGGAGCCGGCAGCGCCGAGCAGCCGTGCCCTGCTCGCCCGGCTCAGCCTCGGCAGGCGGGCGGCTCAGGTGTAAGCACCCAAAGGCCAACTTTCCCCGTGTAAGAGCATTTCCTTGGAGAGGGGAGACTGTCAGTAGGCAAAACAGGAGTCATCTCCATTCCAACCTGAGCATGTGGGAGAGAAGATGACATACATGTGTCAACAACAGGAATCAGAGAGACCGTGCACACAACTGAGTCATCCTGAAGAGAGAGAGGGGTGCTTGGATCAGAACAGTGACACCGTTTGTCTTCATCAGTTGTAGCCCGTCATAATAATTGCTATTACAAAGGCAGAGGCAGTGTCTGCAACAATTATTTAATCAAATGACATATAAAAAGTTTTTTGCAATGACTGAAAAACCTGACAGAAGCTGCAATAAGAACATAAAGTGCAGGGCTGCTCAGGTTTAACAGTCTGTCAAAGCATCCTTCCCTTCCGATGACTTATCACTGCTGCTCCGAAACATTTCTCCACTCAGATACAGTACTTTAAATGCTCCCTGCCAAATAACACAGGTAGCAGAAGCCTCACGTCCTGAGGAAGGGGAACAAATTTATATTTGGCTTGATCCACCCTTCTACATTAAGAATACAAGACCTATTGGCTGGAGGGAGGTAATTATAAGGACAAGGCATCTCAGAGCCAAGAGAACCTCCGTGGCTCTTAGCTGGCCAGTAACAAGGTCTGCACAGATGCAGAGCTGCTCCGCAAGTGTGACATTAAAGCACTTGCTGACAAAGGAACATCTCCGATGTCTCACACACGCCGAGGAAATGGCCAGTCCTGCACGCCAAGCACTCAGCTGCAGAAGGACTGGAGCTGCAGGAATCCGTGTCACATTGTTTACGGCCTCCCAAAGTATTCTCTCTCAAATTTGCGGAAATCTTCCTCAGTAAAGACAGTGCCCTCAGGCTTCTTCTTTGCCGCCTTCTTTGGAGGCTGATCTTTGGACTTCCTGCCTCTGTTCTGAGCGAGAACCTTCAGACAATAAAAAAGGAAAAGACAACAGTCATTGTTATCCAGACCACAGCACAAAACAGTGGTTTTCAAGCTCACCAGCAGCATCCCTGCTATTCCACTAGTACCCTGCTATACCCCGGAATGCCTCCAAAGAGAAGCGAGAAGCAATCACCGATGTTAACCGAAGCAGGTCACTAGGACAACAGCAAATACCAACTTAGTATTTGGAGTCAAATATGAAAACTACCCTCTGGTAACTGTCACAGAGATAGAAACACTGATTTCAATTCAGACCTTTCTGAAACTATGACCTTGTTTTATCCTGTCCCTCCATGAGATAACCTGAAAACCCAACAAGTTAGTGGAATTCCCTCAGCGTTTCCGAATACACTGCCGCCTCCTTTCACAGCCTCCAGCCTGAGAAACGCTGGCCTAAACCACTTGGCTTGTTTGTGTATCTCATAAAAATAGCCCAAGATTCTAGCAGTGTCAGCTATTCTCCTCTTCAAACCCTGGCACGGAACTAGCTTTTGGGGAAGACCACTGGTTAAATTCTCAGGTGATGAGAAACATCATTCAAGCTGCTATGAAGTTCCTGTTACATGAGCCAGCAGCACATCTGGTTCCTTGCTAAACAGCCTCCAGCTGCAGAGAAGGCCACTTCCATTGACAGTAAGGAGAAGGTCTGAACCAGGGCTTCTTTGCCAGTGGAAGCTACAACATATCTTTGGTAATTAAGAAAAGCCAACAGCTGTCAGTACAGTTTAACTAGTATCAGAGAACATCGTATCAACAAGAGTGTAAAGCTTAGTAAGCTATTTTGCCAGTGCACACAGAAATTCCTCAAGACCACTTGCAGACAGAAACTTAACCTGAGTCCTTTGCGCAGGGTCTAAGCTGGAAGATCTGGGGATGATTCCCATTCGCCCCTGTTCCTCAGCAGAAGGAGACCCCCAGAGAAAGAAGTGACAATCTTACTTGTTCTGTGACGGCTTTGTTTGCAACAAATCGTCCCTTCAACATGTACTGCAGGTTTGCTCTCAGATGATTCACAGCCTTCTTCTTATGATACTCCTCTAGGCCAAAGCAAGAGTGGGACAAAACACATCAGGTGCTCATCCAGGCAGCAGTCAAGGAGAGACACGGGAGGATCAGCAGGGCCCCGGGAGAAAGAGACACCACTGCAGCTCAGGGACAGGGGTGAGCCCACAGATCAGGCTGTGTTTAAGCGGGGGACACCAGAACGGCATCCTGAGGGACGGGAAGGGATGGGTACAAGCGAGCGGGAGGCTGGCGGCGGGACACAAGGGAACCCGCTGCGAGAGCTGTGGAGGGCGGCAAAGCTGCTTTTCCCTCCCCCCCGCCCCGAGGCGGCTCAGGACTCACCTATCGCCGACTTCACCACTCTGCCCTTGACCGTGGCCTTGTTCCTGCCCGGCTCCGCCGCCCTCTTCCTCCGCCTCGCAGCGCCCGCCGCCTTGGGGCCGCCCCGCCTCCGCCGGAGTCCTGCAGCGGGAAGAGGAACGGAGTTATTCAAGCCGCACGCCGGGACTCACCCTCTCCGTCCCCGTCCCCACAGCCCCCGGTCCCCGCGGCCTCACCTGGCTCCTCCAGCAACTCCAGGCCCCGCCGCAACAGGGAGGCCGACATGACCGCGCACACCCCCCACCGCCGCCGGCTAACTCCCACCTCGTCGCCACACTTCCGCCCGCGCGGGGACGCCACTTCCGTCTCCGCAGCGCCACTCTTCCGGTGCCGCGCGCGGCCTGGCGCGCATGCGCAGAGGGAGCTGCGGCGGGGGTCGTGCTAGGAGGGCTGCGGCGCCATGTTGTGACGCCATGTTGTGTGGCGGTTACCTCAGAGCCGTCCTGAGCTCGCGTCGCCCACAGCGGCTGTGCCGCCTTCGTGCTGGCGGCCCTTTCCTGTGGCCCCTCTCTCCCGCCTCTGCAGTGTGTGCAGGCTGGCTGTGTTACAGCCTCATGGAGGCACCGCAGTGGGGCCAGGGCTCCGAGGGGTCCCCACCGTCGCAGGGGTAATAATAATAACAGGCCAGCAGGAAAGGAGACAGCAGCAGTGGTGTCCTCTTTTGCCTAGTGAGGCCCCAAAATCCAGATTTACCTGTGTGCTAGACTCCTCAGGCACAGGGGTTCACTGCCATAAACTGCATCTATTATTCAGTGTTACTTTAGTATTTTATTTAAAGCTTTCTTCCCCCGTTTTTGCCCCTCCAGAGACTTGATGCTAATATCTACTAAATTTAGCTATCATCTGAATAAACCTTATTCAGTTATAGCCAGTGCTGGCAGTGACAAGCTGACACTGGAGAAGAAGGAGAGAGGTTTATTCTCCCTCAGACATGTCCTGCAGGGAGAAAGCGAAGCAAGCGGCCCTCGTCGTTTCTCATGGTAATGCTTTCTAACTGGGACTGATAACAGTTAAACCTTGGTTCATTAAAAGACATTATTCTCTGGAAATGGTTCTCCAGCCTCTGCAGATGTCACCTCAATGCCTGTCTTTTTATTGTTCCTTCTTTTCCAAATCCCTCCCTGGATGGATCCCGGCATCCTGTGTCTGTGTCTGCCAGTGCGATGGTGCCAATACATTTTTCTGGACAGGAGCTACTCAGTGCTCATTCCTGGCTTCATGGCTGGGGAACGTTAACCATTTCCTGCTTGTCCAGCATGTCGCTTCTCACTTAAGTTTCCTTTTCACAGTAATCTGAACCATTTTTGATTGATTTGGAGGGACAGTTACTGGTTGCGTAATGCAGAGCACTCCTCTGTTTTCTTGTCTTCTATTAGTACGAGTGGAAGGTAGAACTTGCTCAGCTCTTAGTTCTCTGGCAGGTTGGTCCCTCCAGTTGTGTTACTGGAGGGAGTTACAAGGAGGTTATTGTAGTTTTGCAAAGCAGAAACTGAACAAGCAATGAGTTAATAGCCTATTGCTGAAATTGAAGAGAGCACTAGAGAGCATTCTAGTCAGCAGATTTATTATTACTTGTATACTCAGATTATCTTTATCTTGGTCAGAGTGAGATAAATGATAGCTGCCAGTGATCTTACCATGGGGAAAGCGTTTCCAAAAATACCTCATCAGTCAAACGCTCTCTTTTAGCCCCTAAAATACAGTTTACAGGTTCTTTGTAAGCTGTTGATGGTTACATATTGCATAGTATAATCAAGAAAGATTATTCTACTGGTTAAACACTACATTTGCATCATTTAACTTTATTAGAATCACCTAATGCATTGTTACACATGCTTAGTGTCAAAAGGGTGTAACCTCATAAATGTCTTACGAAGGCACCTGATGCAAAACATCTTCGTTACCAGCAGCAAAAAACATGTTTAACAAATTAATGTGGTACAAGCTGCACTGATGTATTATCCTGTTGATGGAAAATCTATGCCCTTTTCTACCTCAAAAGTAAACCATGTCCAATACTATCCTATTTCTATTTCTGTTGCGCCGATTAATAAAGCTCTCAATTATGTAGGTCTCTCAGAAAAATCTGACTCCCTTCTTATTAAACACCTTCAGTAGCAAGCAACCGTAATACAGGCAACGCCTCCTTTGACCAGCAAGGCTGAGTGCAGACTTGCTGCGATTTTAGTCAGCAATTACCTGCAGAATAAAATTTAATGAGCGCACGGGGGTCACTTTGCTGAAGAGGGAAGGCAAGGCACTTTCTTTAATTGCATTCACAGTCTTCTGCCTCAGAGTCTGGTCAGGCTCTGGGAGCTAGTTAGTGCACCAAGAAGTTAAATGGCTGCGCGCTTTGTGGTGTGACGCGTTCCCCAGGTTTGGATCTGCTGCCAAAGATCACGGTCCAACATGGGCCACGGATTTTTTAACACTTTGTGAAATCATGTGCCTATTATTAATACATTATATTCCTTCAGCTCCTTTTAACAGGATCTGGCAGCTTTTCTTGGGGCATGATCATTAATGTTTCTCCTAACTGCATTCTGGCTTCAGCTGTGCTTGGTCTTGGCAGACACGGTGATAATAGCATCTCTCATGTCTCTGTCCAGGTGACTTTGGTACAACTAATACCTGTCACACTCCTGCAGACACAGATGCAGAGTCTCCCCTTGCTCTTTGACTTTAATGGAGAATTATGCTTGCATCTTTTCCCTGCGGTGCTAAACAAGATCAGTTTATTGACTTATATTAGGAATGTGCGATCATCTCTTAATATGACCTGGATCTTGCCTGTGTGTTCTATGTTCCTTTAAACCTGTATACAATTAGAATCTCAGTGTTTGGATCACATAATCTCCTCTCCTACATGTCATAAACTGTAAAATCTCCTCTGTTGGCCTTAGATTAAGTTGACCAACCTGCCTTTGGTAAATCTGCTTTATGGTGAGCGCAGCATATAAAATGCTGTATTTCTCTTTGCAGGAGCTTCCATGGCTTTATCACTCTCACAGTGAGGATAGGTTTCTTATTTCATCGGGATACAGACATTTAACTATCACTTTCTTTTACCTGAATCACTGTTGAAAGCAGCTGAGCAGACCCTACAAATAGCTTTTTCCAGACTAGTATGTACAATTAAAAATTTACTGTTGGGAGACTTTGTGTCTATGTCAGTAAAAAAAAATAATCACTATTTTATTGTACTGTTTTAAGGCCTCTGCTCAAATCAAAATTTTATCCAAGAAAACTTCATCACTTTGTAATCCCTCAAAAATCAGTGCAGTTAGCTCTTTGAAGCGCTTTGGGGACAGAATGAATGTCAAATGGTGTTCATTTAAATGTATAACATCCAAATAAATAGCTGTCTTGGAGCCTGAATAATCTAACTTTGGATGGCAAAAACCACAGGCGCTGCATTTCAGATTGAGAATGTCTTTGTTTCTGAAAGTGAAGCTATCTTCGAAAGCTTTCTGACGCTAATGTTCATGTTTTATAGCTTTCTTTAAATCTCATGCCTCAGTGGGTACCCATGAGCTAGCTGGCTTTTCAATTACAAATAACCCAGCATACAGAGCGGTTTAAGTTTTAAGTAACTTCCATATGTGAATATTATCAGCTCACTTTCTGCTTGCTTTCTTACGGCGTTGAAAAATGGGCATTTTCCCTGTTTGAATGTGTTGATAAAGTTTCTGGTTCATCTTGGAGTGACTGCTCTTCTCCATATTATTCTAGGCTTTGGAAGATGTCTGAGGTTATTATACATTTGGCCTGTTCCACCTTATTATTCTGTACTACATGCTAACAAAGATGTTATTGATATTCATGGTTAATCATATTGCTGTCTGTGGCAGTTCATAATAGCTGTTTGTTTGCTCTTACTTTACGTTCCAGCTTCTGGATTCAGGGGGTTACATAGGAGTCTCAGTCTGAAGGAATATTGTGAAGAATGTTAGAGAAGAGAAGCTGAGGGCAGCATTACAAGTAAAATACAACAATCAGAAGCATTTATTTCGTTTAGGGCTTTTTAAAAAACAGTTTTATGATTTTGGGAAATGGGATCCTGATGTTTGAATCCTTGGTATTATCCACACTGACACATATATCTGTATTTTCTCTTCCAAAATGAATCAGACTGAGTTTCAAGCTGGTTTATAACAGATTTTCACTTCTGCATGTTTTTTCACGTGTGGATTACGGAACGTGCTTCGCTTTAGACAGCTGTCCAGTTTCATCACATCCCATGTTCTGTATTTTCTCTTGAACAGCAGTATTCAAAGCTGCTGTCATTAATATTTAGCTGTGTTTGCTGACTTGAAGCAGTTTGTGTTGTGGTCACTGTTCCTCCAAAGAGCCATGGATCACTGCCTGCCCTGTACCTCAAGTACATAGGAACCTTTGTCCTTTAACTGTGTGACGTGCCTTTGAAAAGCAATTTGACTTTCTGGCCTACTGAATTTGAACAAGGGCTGGACAATGCTTTGATTCATACACTTGCATGGATAAGTGTCTAGTTACTTTAGACTGACAAAGTCTTTTATTCTGATTTTTTTTTTTTTAAATCCAGTGCAGATACCTACCTCTTCCCTGCACTTTTCAGCGTGTTCCAGGTCACCAAGAAGCTGGCTGTGCCTTGCACAGCTTCTGCAGATAATGTTGGCGCAGGTTAAGATTAAATTGGCTTCCCACCACACTAGATGCTCTAGTAAGAAATGAACTCTGCCCCTGAACAAGAAAAGAGTTATTTTCCTCCTATGCAGATGAGATAAGCAGGCACAAAGATTAAGCAACTCGCAAAGCAGCTGAGACAGGATGAATGCTCAAACTCCATCTTCTGGATGTCAATGTAGAGCCTCAGCCCAAAACAAATCCTTGTCCTCCACCTGCTGATTTTTGGCTCCAAATGGGAAGAGAGCAAGCATCAGTAGCTTTGCTAAAGCTGTAAGAGCCCACTATGTAGAGAGAGGTGATATTTTTAAGAACATGAATGCTATATTTGGAAAAAACCCAAACAAGTCCTTCTTCAGGGCTTAGAATACCAGAAGAAAGCACTTTGCGCTTATAATACAGAGTTGGTGTCACAGGGTTTTTGTGGTCAGAAATAATGGGGTTTTGCATCCAGACCCACAAAAATGCCTGAACTTCCAGTGCCCTCATACTTTCTATCTTTGCCTGAAGGGAAAAATCTCTTCAGAAGGGCATCTGCTGCTCTTGCGTGCCTCCTAGAGTGGAGCAGGCAAACAGGACTGCAGCTGGAGGAGAGCTACTTCCCTCCCTGTTTCCCACCGCTATCCTTAAATGTCAGGAGAGGGAGGAAGCAGTAGAAGGATCCCAGGGCTCAGAGTGACTGACTTTTCCCTGTTCCTTCTGTGGGCCGTGGAGATGATTCCTGGGTCTTCCTCCTGCCCTCCCCACCTACTTCATTCCTGCAGCACTGACTCTGGGAGAAAGTAGCAGAGCTTACCGCCACTGTTTCCCCCACTCTAGAAGGCCAAAAGCTATCCCACTGTAGTTGCTTTTCCTTTTCCCTAAAAACCTGGGAAAGGAGGATAAAGATCCTTTGGTGGAGCAGGGATGGGCCTGAGTGAACAAAATGTAGCGGAGCTGTGGACCAGGAACCGCTAAATGCTGGAGAACGGGTGTCACAGATGGCGGACAGGGGAAGGAGGCGGAGGCAGGACAGAGACAGGGATTGGGGTGAGTACAGGTTTGGTTTATAGATTGTCAGGCTGGATGAGATGCACTGTAGGGAGGCGAGTGAAGCGTGGACACCACCTACTGCCGTAGGTACACCCTGGGGGTTATTGAAAAACTTGAGAGCTTTGGGCCCGTATCTTGCTTTTTGGGGATCCGACTTGCTAATTTTTGTTGTTTATGTGTCACTGGCAGTGCTGGATCAGCACAGCTTCCAGGAGCTACGAGCTGTTTGGTGGAAGCCCTTGAAGAATCTCCCAGGACACCTTCCCTTGTTACTTTGGAAGCTTACAGTTAATGATGGGCTTGATGAGACTTACACCTCAGTTACCAGCATCTGAGCCTCCAAGCTTACCAGCAGTTTTGTTTTCCTCTCAAATCAGCTTCAAGAAGCTGGACTGTTACCTGTTGACTTTATTTTTTTTTTTCCTTTTCTTCCCTCTGGATTTCAGCCTATCTTGTCTTTTTTCTTTTGTACTTCTAGAATTGGTCTTTCCCTTTTCAACTGCAGACTGACCTCCTTGGCTTGACTCTTGACCTTCTTTTGTTTCACCTTTGGCTTTCAACTTACTCTTTATTTCCCCCTTACATTGTTTGATTTGCTCTTTGGAGCTTTCTTTTGTGTTTTAGTCAGAACTATAGATATTCCATGCCAGAATCTGAGAAATTCACCCCTAAAAATATTCCCCTGCCGAATATACAGAAAATGGACAGAAATTGCAACAGGGATTTTTGAGACAAGGTTCTGAGTAAAACATTCTTTAACTAGAGGGATTTGTAAAAAGGCAGTGGTGGTTCTCAGTTCTGGAAATATTGTGGCCTTTGATGAAATACAGTCTCGTTTCTTCCAGGAAGGATGTATTTTATCCTGATTACAATGGAAATAATGATTTCTCATGTAAAGAGCTTGGAAATACACAAAGAAGAGGCTGTATTAGAACTGAGAGCTTAAGTATCCTCATGCTGTGCAGATGTGAAATTGGGGAATGTCAGTCGTCGTAGAACATGGCTGCTTTCAAAGCAGTGACAAAGAGGTGGAAGGCTGTGTTTTGTTCCCAGCCTCTCTGCTCCAGGGCCTTAAAATGTTTACAAGACCCAGAGCTGGCTCAAGATGCAGCAGAGTTTAGCTAGTTATGCTTGTCACCAACCATTAAGGGTTTGAAGACAGACGGGAGATGGGCTGGGGCTGTCACGGGCTGTTGCTGCCTTAGGCAGGCCTTGTTAGTGGATGTCTCTGCTGCTTGGTGCAGAGCAGAGCTGGTGGAGCTGGGGGCAGCATTGCCTGCTGCTGCCGCATCTCCTGCCTGCTCCATCCTGTGCTGGCACCCGTCCCGTCTTCCCATGGCTAAAGGTGTGTCATGTCCCCTGCTTCTGCGGCTAAAGGTGTGTCCTGTCCCCTCCTGTCCTTCAGGCCCTTCAGGCCTGGGAGGGAGCCATTTAGGGACAGTAGGGAAAACAGAGGGAAGCGGAGGAGGGACGGGATCATGAAGGTGTTGCAGGGCAGGGGACTGTCGGGCCAGCAGCGTGCATGGGAAAGGAGTGGGTCAGATCAGCTAATCCCCTCCCCACTTGTTTCTGATGTGGGAATTGAGAGCAAAGCAGCATTGTGGATTTAGCTGCAAGCAGCAGCGGGGCTGGATGCTAATTGCCACAATACACACTTTGTGGTTTCCCAATTTGTAGGATTTTTTTTTTTTTCCAGAATTGCACAGAACCACAGAGAATATATCATGTGAGGCTTGCCCAGATCAAGGAGATGTTCTGTCCTG
This sequence comes from Sagittarius serpentarius, assembly GCA_034782735.1. NCBI lineage: Eukaryota > Metazoa > Chordata > Aves > Accipitriformes > Sagittariidae > Sagittarius > Sagittarius serpentarius. The sequence continues at coordinate 27,749,452 of JAVKLA010000024.1, forward strand.
TGGCTGGTGTGCTGTGTTTGTCAGCGTAGTGCCAGACCTCTCTCCTTGTGTCATTTTTTCCCCTCCTTTATTTTTCTCTTTCCTTCCTTTGCCCTCTCTCTCTCATAGCTGTATTTTGTCTTGCCTTGTCTTATTCCCTGTTTCCTTGACTGCTGTCTCTCTTTGTAACACTTGCTGCTCCAACCACGATCTGCAATTTCTGAGGCTGTGGGAGGGAGACAGTTCAACCTGACCTTTTACCATTTGTTCTTGACTCCCAGCAGCTGAGTCCCTCTAAATTATACATCTGGTGCTCTCCTCTCTTCTCTTCCTTTCTCTCCCTTTCCATCCAGCTCTCCTCAGCACAGTGTAGAAAACACTCTTTTAGAAAACACTGAAAGTCCACTGCCATGTACTTGGGGGAAAGGCCCCGCTCTCTTGGGGTGCAGGGCCAGCCCTGGAGGCGCTGGGTACCAGGCACCCATACGCTCACCGCATGAGTCCCCCCCGGGCCAGGCTGCCTTCTCCTCCAGGACCACATCTCCTGCTCTGCCTCTGTCTTCTGAAGTCCGGGGAACAAACGCCAGCGGGAGAGGAGGCCAGGCTGCCATGTCTAGCACGGGTGCGTGGTGCCACAAGAGCTCTCCTCACTAGATGTCACTGTGAGGCTGGGTTTCGCCCACCGCAAGCAAGGCAGCCAGGTGAGGTGGGTGCTGAGGTGGGTGCTGAGCTTTAGGAAGGCCCTGCCAGGAGCAGGGGGAGAGTGCGGAAGAGGTGTGCAGGTCAAGCGTTGAGCTGCTGTAAGTTTTACCCAGACCTGGCAAGTTTTGGGCACAGAACCAGCAAGGTGCAGGAGGGTTCTGGGGTGCAACTCCATACCACCACCTTTGAACACCCCGGCCTGTATCTTGTAGTCATCAGGGCCTTAGTGTGAATCCGCCACCATGACCTTTGTCTGAGTAGTGCTCACCTCCTGCCGGTCGTGATACCAATTTGGCAGCAAGTCCCTTGCTAAGGCTCAGCCCTGGATCACTCTTTGCTGTCCCCATCTGCCATCACCCATCTGTAGCCCTGGCCGCAGCACACCTCCGTACGGTAACTGGCCGTGTCGCTGCCTCCCTGGCAGGGCTACGGTGGAGAGGGCTCTTGGGGAGGCACCACGGTAGCCCCCAAAGCTGAGGTGGGATCTGGGGAGGTGTGGTGAGTGTTGTAGGGAGGCTTGCCAGGGGCTGGCCTTTTCTCTCGCCACGGAAGCCAAGTGACAAGCCATGGAGCTTGCAGGGTGGGATCCGGCAGACCCAAATGCCTGTGGGGAGTCTGGCTCGCACGAGGCCTTCCCGTGCAGTGAGTGAGGAGACCTTCTGTCCCACAGTTGGCATGCACGTTTCTCAACGTGGTGGCAGATGCTTTTATCATTTCTTTTACTTGCTTCATTTTTGGAGGCTTTCCTTCTTTCACTTTTTCTTTCCTTTCTTCACTCCCTCTCTCTTTTGATAGCTGTCTTTTGACTTGCGTTGCCTATTTCCCGCTCTTCCTTGTCCTCTCTTTCTCCTTCTAGCCCTTGCTTCTCCAACCAGGGTCAGCAGTTTCTGGGAGGATGACAGTTCGACCTGACCTCTTCTCTCTTGGTCTTGACTCCCAGCACTTGAGTCCCTCTAAATTATAAGACCAGCTCTTTTCTTTCTTATCTTCCTCCCTTACTCCACTGTTTGTTCCTAAAACTTTGTCTTGTGAAGTGGACCTTGCAATGATGTTTCCATCCTCTGAGGGGGTCCCTACTGTGCAGAACCTGTAAGCTGTATCCTAAGGGAGAGGAACTGGCTAATAAATGCCCCATGAACCACCATAGCTGTGGCATAGATGGTCTGTAGGAGAATTATGTGGTTTTATTTTTAAGTTAATCAGCTGCAAGCCAGAAACAAGGGAACAAGGGTTATGTGGAAAGCTGTCAACTCCGGGAAAGTGTTTCGGTTTGGTTGTGCATAGGTATACAGCCTCCTGTCCTACTGGGTACACCATGATTTACATTGGCATAAGAGCACACCCCATATACGCGTTAGCATCCATATGAGTTTCTACCTGGGTGTACTTTCATAAATGGAAACAGTGCCATGGTATGTACATTGTGTGAGCTCCTCAGCTTGCATCCACACTGATTTTGTACAGCCGATTCACTGCGTGGGGTTTGGATGGCTATAGATAAATATGCGTGTTTGTGTGCAACCTGGGTACATGCATTTACACATGCATGTACATCAGTGCTAAAGAGGGTGTGAAAAAGATTGGATGCGAACCCCCAGGACGTGCAGCCTTCGGGGATGGCCAAAGCAGTGGGGAGCCCCAGAGACTCCTCTGCTGGGCTCGCCTTGCCATGCTCTTCCAGCCGCGTGCCGCACTGGAGGCTGAATCCAGCTCCGCTTGATCGTGTGCCGGGGCACGTTAACATCCGCTCCATCACGGCGCAGCCCAATTAATATTTGATTCTGGCAAATGAAGGAGGGCAGAGAGATTAAATGGGGTTGTCGGCTGGGGTGGTGGGAGTGGCGAGGGAGAGGCATGCTCTTTTTTGGGCAGTCCAGAGGAGTAGGACTGAAAGACTTTCCTGGAGGAGGAATCAGGATCGATTTCCCCTCTGCAAGCAGTAGCTCTGAACAGTCTGCGCTGGTGCCTGTTGGACACGAAGCTGTGCTGAGACCAGGAGGCTCTAGGGGTGGGATATAGCGCTTTTCACCACTGGGTTTCTGCTGACCTCCAGGCTGACTGCTGGGTCTGATCGTGGAGGAGGAGCAGGAGGTTGCCTGAACCCTCTGGGGCCTAACCGTGCAGATCTAATGGAGTGGGCATGGCCGGTTAGCCAGTGCTGATAGGAAGCTGCAGCACTTGGAGGGAACCCCTTGGAAAGCTCTCTGCAGGAATAAAAGTGCAGATCCAGGCCACAGAGGTCCTGGGGAGGAACTGCTGTGTCGTTTACTCGATGTGTCGGCAGATAGCAGATCAGCGTCGGTGGTGGCCTGTCAGTGCTGCTCAGCAGGACTCGTGGCTTTGCTTCCACGTCCCAGGCAGGTGGGATGAGGCAGATGGGCTGAGGTGGATCCCGTGGCCTCCCCTTCTTTGCAGAGCTGCCTGCAGTCCCCTGAGGTCTGGGAGGCCCAGTGGGGTTCAGCTGGCCGGGGGAAGCTGGGCTGGGCTGCGGCTACTTTAAGCCTCTCCCAGATGTGATTGCCCCTTCCCAAATGGGCATCATATCACTTCCCAATTGAAAAGCCAAATGAAATTTCCAGGCGGTTTGCAGCTTTTATGATTCACTTGTTTGCTTTTCTCCCCTTCTCTCCTTTTTTTATTTTTTATTTTTTTTTTCTTTCTCTCTTCTGTCTCTGTTCCTTCTTGCCAGCTGCCTGCTTTGAATTTGGTTTGTATCAAGGGCAGGAGAAATTAATTTTCTGCTTTCCTATTTGGTGCAGAATGGGTTCTCCCCCCTCCATTCCCCTTCGCCGCCTGTTGCTGAAGTGAAGAGAGATGTCTTGGGAACATTTGCTTTTAAAAAGTCTCCTTCTGCCCTCTCATAACTGCTTGGCCTTTCTGCTGACAGTGTGGGACAGGTGCTAACACAGTACTCCTTTCCTGATCCAAGAGCTGGAGAATAAACTCTTGGGCATATTGCAGATAACCAAGTGAGAGCACATCTCACTACAAACCTAGCTACAAAAAAAAAAAAAAAAAAAAAAAAAAGGAAAATAAATTTTAGGACAGTTGGAGAGGGACAGGTTTTTCATCATCTCAGGGAAATCATCCCTGCTGCTGAGCAGAGCATCTCAGGGTTCAGTTACTGGGACAGCAGGTATGGCCTGACCCTGCTTGGACCTGGGAAGGAAAGCACGGCATGGCAGGATAGCGGCCGTGGTCAGTTTGCAGCAGGCATCTGGTAAATCTGGAAATTGTTTTAATCTGGAAATTGTGGGTTTGTGCTGTGGATGTAAAACTTCCCAGTTAGGCATAAAGGAACGGAAAGCAACTTCCCAGCTCCCGCGGCCCAGCGATATATAGGCTCTGTGTGTGTGCGTGTATGCGCAATACTTGCTGGTAGGGCATATTTGTGAGATGTGGCGTTTATGTTACCTTTTAGAAAGGAAGAATCGTTTATCTCAGCATTCTAATTATGTTCCATTAAAATGCAAATTTGGGTTTATGCATTGAAATTGTCAGTACCATTGCCATGGCAACTGGAGCTTGAGGGTGGGGAATTGGAATAGGTGGGACCGTGCATCTCTCTCTGAATCCCTCTCAAATACCTCCAGGTAACCGAAATCACAGTGCCCTTCCCCAGGAATCGTGACACTTTCCCACTAGTGAATTCAGGGCATCACTGCAGTTCTCCTTGGAGTTGTTCTAACAGGGCAAGCCACCACGTGCGTAGGTCCACTGGGTAACTCCCAGCAAAGTTGAAGAGCTAGTGCACAGGTCGTTCAGAAGGAGGTGAATCTTTCCCATTTTACAGCCCATGTCATGCTGCTTTTGAGGTGTCTGGCTGGGAAGGAGGAAGAGGAGATCCCTAATGACTTCACAGACTTCCACCTGGAAGCCCTTAGATGCTGCCACACTTACTGGAAGATCTAAGTGCCATCTATGCTTTTAAAACCACTCACCTCCAGTTAAACACCCAGTCACGTTGTCTGCGTTGGCGATGTCCTGCAGCAGTGAGTTCCCCTGGTCAGTCATCCTTGGCGCAGAGTGAGTGGAGTCTTCCCCCTACCGCCTTCTTGGGGCCCTGCTCCTTTCTCTGTTTGTTTTGCATGGCAGGATGGCATGACTCTGTGTCTTCCTCCTCCCTTTACCAAGTACAGCTGGGACTCCTGGACCTTGTCTCCTTCCTGTTTAAGAATCAAGCGAAGGGGTTTTAGGATGCTGGGTGGAAGCAATGCTGAGAGAGACTGGGATACGGCTGAGTACATTTTACAGGGGAAAAATGTGCCTCTCTGTTTTGGCTGTTGACTGACAATTTTGACGATAAATAAAGCATGATGAGTTAATTCCCAAACCACACTGACAGCTGGGCAGGGAAGACAGGACTAAGTCTGTTTTCTGGCTCCCCACCCCTCTTAAGAGGTTCACAAAATCATCTGATTCTTCATCCTGGTGTTGCCAGGGGATTGTTTTTTCCCCTGAACTGGGAATGTGATTTGCTGATAGTAAAATCTAGATACAGTCTTACGAACCTGGTGATCCTGGTGATCCAAACTGTGGTTTCGGTTGAATATAATTGACTTGGATAGCCTGGAGGCTGTTTACCATCCATTTAACAGTGAAACAAAGAAAAGAGGAAACATTCAGAGCCGGCTTTAGTTCAGCCTAGGGAGGTCCCAAGCAAGAAGAGGAAGAGTCAGGCATTGCCCACCCCCCCACCCTCCCCCTAGTACGAGACAGAGAGTGGCAAACTGGAGTTTAGTGGAGGGCCATGAAGATGATCAGGGAGTTGGAGCACATAGCATGTGAGGAGATGCTGAGGGCACTGGCTTTGTTTAGCCTGGAGGAGAGCGATTTAAGGGGGACCTGGTTGGTAAGGTAAGGGTAGGGGGGGTGTAGACAAAATGGAGCTGGACTCTTCCCAGAGGTGTGCACCGAGGACAATAGGCAGCAGAGGTAAGTTGCAGCGAGGGGAATTCCACCTCCACATAAAGAAAAAACATAATCATGAGGGTGGATCAGATGTGAGATGGTGGCCTAGAGGTACTTTGGAGCCTGCATCCTTGGAGATACGCAAAACTCGAGTGGATGAGGCGCTGAGCAACCTGCTCTGGCTTTGAGGTTAGCCCTGCTTTCAACAGGGATTTGGACCGGAGGCCTCCAGAGATACCCTTCAACACCAGTTATTCTGTGGGCTCCCACTGGGGGCAGGTTCCGTGACACACGGCCAGATGGGGAGCCCACACTGTTCTCTCCACTACGGTGAATCACAGCACAAGTGATCTGTGGGCTTCTTTTGCCAGAAAATGCAGGACCTTACTCTGGACCCTCAGCTTCTCTTTTGGGCAAGTTACGTCTGCGCAGTGAGCACAAAAGTGACGGGGATGGGGCCTGGGCGGAGTTCTAGATCCCATGAAGACAAGGAATATATCGCTTGCTACTTCCACACTAGGCAAGCTGCTAGCTTGAGGAGTTTGTGTTCCCCAAGAGTGACATCTGACTGGGAATGAGGGGTAGGACTAAAATAGGCCATTTTACATCTCAGGCTTTCTGAAGGAGCAGATTAAAAATATATGACAGAGAATGTCCTTCCCTTCCAAGTGGAGAAGATGGTGGGGGAAAAAAAAAGCGATATTTGAGTTTCTGCATCTGATGTGACAAGGAAAGGCATGGAAATGGCTGGTACCTGAAAGCAGAGCAATGAAGAACTGGCTTCGGTGGGAAAGAAGCCATTTCACCATGTTCAATATTATCATCATTAAGCTGATCAGCTTCACTAGCAGGGAAGATACCGAGAATGAGAGAGCAAATATTGTAAGGGAAGTAGAGGAACACACATTCAAAATAGCTGTGTTCTGGAGAAAAGTTGCCAATAAGTGCTTACAGAGGGAGAGACAGAAGGTGAGATGGAGACCAGAAGAGAAAGTGGAGAAGAGAAAATGACAGGGTGGAGGAGAGTGGGAGAAAAGAAAATTTCTACCATTTCCATAAATCTCTCCATCCTGCTCCTTCGCTGTTCCCTCGCACACGCCAGTATCCTCCCTTCCCTCAGCCGTGCTGAGAGACTCAAATCCCCCCTGCACCATCCTGGTGACACTCCGTTTCCTCTGGGGATGAGCTGAGGGGCTTCAGCCCAGAACCTCTGCCCCACATCCCTGCCTGCGATTCCCGGCTCCTGCCCTCCCCTCCACCTCCCCAGCCAAGCCCTCCGCTTTGGGACAGAGAGCTTGTGCCCCATCTCCTTCTGTACGGCACACCGGGGTGCAACAGAGGCTGCAGCAGAGGTTCCTTCTCTTACTGGGCTGAGGTTTTACTGACTGTGAAGATTTAACCCTGTGTCTGCTGACACGAAGCGGCTTTCCGAGCTAAGGAGTAAAGACCTGGTTTGCTAACATCAGTGGCTTCTGTCCCATCGATTTGGGGGAAGAGCAGACAGACTAGCTGACCCCATGTGGTCCCTTGTCACCCCATACTTCTGTAGTGATTCGCGTGACGCCGTGCAAAAACAGCCAGCGAGCCTTGTCCTTGCCCGACAGGTCGGCGTTGCAAAATCTCACGTTGGAGCTCGCCTTTCCCAAACAAGGTCCTCTAGTGGCAACCACATCAGAGATGCTGAGACCTCTAGCAGAGGTGTGAGAGCAGGTAATGCTTTCCCCCAGCGTGGCACTCACCCCGTCCCTTCACCTGCAAACCCAGGCTGCCTGTGCGCCCGCACCCATCCAGACTGGTGGGGATGGCAACACATGTACCCTCCCACAGCCGTTCCCTCGTCCTCCCTTCCCCCAGCCTGCCAGAAACAGATCCCCACGGGCTGCTTTCCTCTCACACCCTTGGCTGTTCTAACATATCCTCGGGGAAGGTGTAAGACCGGCTGCAGCGATGAGATTGTGATCTTTCTCTTTCCTTTTTTATTTTTTTTTTAAATTGACAGTGGAGTTTCCCCTGCCGTTTTCAGCAGATCTAAAAAAAAAATCCCCTCATCGAATATTCAGCATCTTCCCGGAGTGCGGTGGTAGCCAGGCGGGGGTGGTGGGTATGTGCTTGCAGAGGGGAAGACTCACGAGCCCCATCTTGTTCTCGGGCCCCCACGACTCCTCTGCTTCTCTTCCTATCTCTCTGCCAGCTGCTTGTGCTCTTGGGCCTGTGGCTACCAACTCTGATGGGGCTCTGGTCGCAGCAGCACTGGCGGCAGAGGGGAAGAGGGCAGGAGAGGGGTGCCCTGCTCTTTGCAGGCTGCGGGGATGGGATGCAAAGGGTGGTTTTCACTGGAGTAAGTGCATAATCGAAGGAGGGTGCCTGGAGGCTTTACATGTAACGCTGGGGATGGGCTGGGGGAGAAATCTGGTTGGGAGGTCTGGTGATTTGAGAGCCCCTGATTCGAAACCTCCTGTACGGATCCCCTCAGCTGCCCCAGGCATCCCCCCAGTCCCCTAGCACAGCTCTTGGTTCAAGCTCTTTCCTGCTGGAACCTGAGCCAACACCGGCTCATTTTCACACACCCTCCCCTGTCGCTTGGTCATTGACTAAATTAAATTTCAATTACTTTTTTCTTATTAAAAAGACAGTGAAAACAGCAGCTTTTAATTGGCAGCAGCTGCTTGGCATGTTGCAGCAGGGAAGGGTGTACCGGTGGTTTGGTGAGGAGGAGGAGGAGGAATAGTCAAGGGAAGGTGGCGAGTCACGGGTGGCACCTTTGCGTGGACACGCGGGAGGGCACAGGAGTGAGTTCCTGGCTGGGTGCCCCACCGCGAGATGTGGGGTGACCTGCTCTGCTCCTTCCCGAGAAGGGAGGCTAAAAATACTGACTGGTGGCCCCTCATCTTCGGGCTTGCCCACCAGCTTTCAGTCCTGGGGAGGGGGCCATGCTAAAGGGTGAAAGTGGTCTTCTTCAAGCGATCCACTATGGGTCCCTCGTGGTTGAACATGACCAGCTGGTTTTGATACCCTTGTTCTGACGGGCTGCTGAGGGTGTAGCTTGCTTGTTGGGAGACCTGGCACAGCCTGACCTTACCTCTCTGGGAATATGTCCTTCACAGCTCCTCAGTGAGCCGGCAAGCCGAGGAAAGACAGTGAAGGTCTTCACTTGTGTGTCTGCCAGGACCTGGGGGAGAAGAAGCGTGTCTGCCTGAAGGCACACACCGTTTGGCTGCTCCTCTGCCCCTCAGACGGGCAAAACAGGAGCTGCGCAGGCAGCAAAGCTGTCCTGCATCCTCTGGGAACACCAGGAGTCCTGGCAAGAGCATCGCCTTGGGTCTCTGGTTTCCGCGGTTACTCGATTTTTCTTTTTTCCCCTCTATGCTCCTCAGCACTCCTCTCTGGGAAATGCCACCTGTGACCTCAGCCATCATACCTGTGTCAGCCGTGTGGGCCGGGAGCACCTGGGGCCCCTTTTCTGCCGGTGACATCTCCTGGCTGCATGCTGACAGGTAGTCAGGACTCATCGTCTCTCGAAGAAACCAGGAAAATAAGCTTGTGTTTGAATCCCAGGTGCAGAGAGGGTCTGCCTGTCACAGCCAATTCAGCTGCCGCTCTGCCTGGCAGTGTTATTTTCTATTCTACAGGCTCCCGTTCACCTCGCTCTCTTTTCCTTTTGCTTGCTTTCCCCTTCGCGTCTCTTTTTCACTCTCCCTCTCCTCCCTAAGCTGCCTCCCACCACAGTCTGGCTGTTAAGCCAGCTGTGCTGAGGCTGCCAGATGTGCACAGGCTTTAGGAAGAAATGACTGTTGTTTGGGCACTCTCCTCTTGCAGCAGTGGGGTGGCACGAATCAACAGGACCAGCATCATGCCAGAGAGCGGGTGTGTGTGCTGGGAGAGCTTGGGAACAACAAATAGACAAGAGGTGTGATTGCCCTTAACTCTTTCATGAGCTGTCCCTTGCACCCTGCAAGCCAAGGTGTGAGTCTATCCTCAACGTACGGGGAGGCGAGTTTCTTATATGGTCCACGGGGCCAACAGCCACTCCGTGTCAGTGTACGTTACGTACAGACTGGTGGGAATGGAGGAGATGCCCGGCTCCCACGTGCGGTCGTACGAGAGCCAGGGTAAGTCCATCCCCAGCCTAAGCACCGTGTGAGCAGCGCTGCGTTCCCCCCGCCTGTGGCCAAGACGTAAACGCAGATGCGCTGGTGGTATCTCCTGGCACAGCAGGAGCGGTGGCGTCGAGGAAGCGTTGTGGGTACGGCCGCGTCCGTCACAGTGACGAGGTGCGAGAGATTTGAAAGAGTTAATGGCTCAAACGTCGAGGTGCGGCAAGTTCGGCCTAACATGGAGCTGGGGCAAGTTCGGCCTAACGACCGACTCTGCATAACAACACCCCTTCCCCCCCCCCCCCCAGCAACTAATGGCAGGTGAGAGGCCCATTAGCAATTAGCAACTCCCGACAGGGCGGGAGGGCGCAGGCCCCTGCTCTGAGGTGCTGAGCGGGGCAGCCCCCCGGCAAAGGGGAGGGAGAAGTCCCTTCCCAAGCCCCCCCACCCGTCTGCCCGAAGGTTCTGGAAGCACGAGCCGCGCATGACACCTAATTAGCCTAATGAGTTCGCGTGCCGGCCCGAAGGAGGGGCAAGGAGATTATAAAAGGGCAGGAACTGGAGGGTTGGGGGGTAGGACCCCCCCTCTCCCGGAGCTGGGCTGGGTGGACCCACGCTGGACCCGAGGCTGGTGAGGTCTGGGTTCTCTCGCCCCCCCCCCCGCTCTCCCCTCCCCGTGATCCCCACACCTCGTCCCTTCAGGCGTAAAACCGCTGCCCGAGTCCGGGCTCCTCTCAGCGAGGGGCCTCGAACGCGGGGGGGTCCGCTCTGACAGACACCCCCCCCCGGCCCAGCGGGAGGGCTCTCCTCATGGGCTGCCCTGGATCCCTCCCCAAATCGGCAGGGCTGGCGGGGGGGTGTGTGGTGACCCTGTGGCGTCGTGCTAATCCTTGTTGCGAGGAGCCACGCCACCTCATGTTTTAGGCTCTGAAGTGCAGGTTGTTTCTGGTACGAATAAGGTGTTCAGCTGACAGTTTGGTGGCGCTTCACCTTAACTTAGCCCGAGGGAATGTTGAACTTTCCACAGCTCCTCCTTGGTCTGTCCAGCGTGGGTCGTGGAAACGCTGGAATTCAGGCGGCTTAGAGCAGCCCCCTTTGAAGGGGGAGAAGGGTGAGGGTGGGGTCTTGGTGTAGTCTTTTTTTCCTCCTTGAAAAGATTATTTTACTTTTGTGATGGCACTTTCTCAGGTGCCTGGGTTGTGAAGGGTGTGTGGTGGCATCCTTCTGTGCAGGGGGGGGGGGTGCAAGATGTGAGAGGGGTGAGGGTCTGGGTGCTGGGCAAACATGGGCGTCCTCCTGGAGTAGGAGGACTGAAGAGAGAAGCAGGTTATCAGAGGAACAGACTCAAGTGGATTTTATTAGTTAATTTTTATCTGAAGGGACTTCGATGTCTTTCCCACATAGGCACCAATGACTTGGTCGTGGCTGTGTTTAGAAAGTGTATTGAGGTGGCTGTGGCTGCGTTGGCTTCTCAGCGCAGTGGTACACTTGGTGCTTGATACTGGGAGGGCTGGGGAGAGTGATGTGGCTAATGGTCAGCAACCCGTGCTGGTGGCAGGCAGGATGTCCGTGGGCCTTTGCAGCAGACAGGATTAGTCGAGGTGGGGATCACCCTTAATGCACCGAAGGGTCAGTGCCTGCTTGGAGTCTGTCTCACTTCATGATTGTTTCCCTTACAGAGTGGTTCCCCCTCACCGTGACTTGTTTGACTTTCAGGGGTTTGCCCAGGAGTGGGTTAAACTTCCTCATTAATAACCAGACACATAAAAATCACTGGAAAAGGTAAATGAAATGCTGCTCTGACACATCTGATGCAGTGGGGGAGGCAAATCCTCCAGACTGGAAAGCCGTTGTCTCCCAGGGGTTTTCAGGTATCGCATCCTTGATGGAAGCGAATAGGACATGCCCAACTCCAGCAGAGCATCTGGTGATGCGGCATGGAGGGAAGGTACAGGGACAGATTGGGGCCAGCACAGCTTTCTGATTTTATTTTGGGAGAGAGCTTTGTGAGAGGTAGGTGCTGTTTTAATCCGTGGGCTGAAGAATTAAGTGGAAGGGGCAGAGACAAGACCCACCAGCTGCATGGCTTCTAGGGGTGAGACTCAGTGAGCGATGAGCAGTGCAAGGGAAGGGTTGAATCAGCCCTGCAGGAAGGGGTGATGGGCCCAGGCTTTGGAGAGAGCAGCAGTGCCCAGTGCCTGGACGCTCAGACTCTTCCTTACGGTGGGCAGCACCTCCAGAGACCTATTTCCCTGTGACATAGCCTACAGTATTTAAAAAAAAAAATATATATCAAAAAATGGTTAGGGAAGTATTTCAGATACCTCTTGCTGTTGTCAAGGCAGCTTTGTAGCAGGCAGCGGTGAGGACAGGCAGGAGAGGCTGGCTGCTGCTGGGCAGAACATCTCAGGAGGAGACAATACAGACGGGAGCGGTGGGCCAGGGTTTGGAGCAGGGGCTCCTGCTATAAGCTCCTGAATCTTCATCCTAATGCTCACCTTTGCCAGTGGCAACTGGGCAGTCTGCGGCAGATCCCTCCCTTTTTCCTGTGCCTCTACTCTGAACCTGTTCAGAAACAAAAAAGGAAAGAAAAAGGTGTTGAGGGAGGGAGGATGTGGGAAAACTGCCTTGGAAAAATAATTCTGCTTTAATACAGGAAAGACTGTATCTTATTTTGTTGGAACAGATGCAGTTTAGAAGGAGGAACATTAAGGAACACTTTGGGGAAATCTTTAATCCGGTAGCACCATCCAAGAGAAATAGTGTAGGAGAAAAAGGCCTGAGGGAGATGAAGATATGGAGATGCATTAGCAGATAAATAGCATGTAGCAGGCTCTGCGCACTTCCCCATAACTGTGCTCCGGGAGGACCAGCTGGGTCTTCCTTTCAGCGACTGCAGCTCTACAGTAGAGGAAGGGAGGGATGCATGGCTCCTCTCTCCCTGTCCTCAGCTCAGCAAAGGCTTTCCCTTGACCTGGCATCTAATTCTAATATCCAGAGCTTGTTCCTTTAAGCATTTACACCTCCAATCAGGCCACCAGTCCCACTGCCATGTGGAGCCATAAACAGGGATAAACAGTAATTAGTATGGTAAATAGCTTGGCCTTGTGTTTTCTGGTTACAGTATCATGGTAATTATTTCCGGCTCCCTGCCTGTGTACTCCTGCTGCCTGATCTTGTGCTCTGTACATCCTTGCCAGCCTGATTATCACTGGACGCGTTAAAATTGGCAATTGCTCTCTCCTGTCTCCCATCTACTCCTTGCAGGGGGGCTGGCCTAGGCCCGTCACGCCGAGGTGATCGGGTATGATTGAGAGGCGATGGGTAGCATCAGACAGCTCTCCCATCTTCTGGGGGCTGTACCTTAATGGGCAGGACGCAGGTCTGTGCTGAGATAACATAGGACAGCATTTTCAGGGAACTTGCTGCTGGTCACCACGCTTTTGTAAAATATGGCAAGAGAAATGGCCAGATGAAAGAGCTGGGCAGCTCCTACCTGTGCGTCCCACTGCTGAGGCTTTTTTCTCTCTCTTTTGGCTGCCTTGCTGCAGCAGACAGCTTTGTCTCTGACAGAGTCTGATTTCAGACTGGATTTTGGCCTGGCAGGGACAGATGTGCGCATGCACGCAAGCATACATGCAGTGGCTCGAGGTCCCGCTCGCTGGGGAGGGACAGATCAAACATGCCTCGTCTTGGTCTCTTGGCCAGCATCCCAGGCTTGGCTTTTCTTAAATGCAGTGTCGTTGCTTTGGTATCTGTATAGATGGGCTGCAGCCAGTTGAGAGCCTATGGGTTCGGAGGCCTGAGACCTTCGACCAGCTGTGGAACCCACTCCAACTTGTGAGCCAGGGCTCTCCTTCCTTTCTAAGCTCCCCCGAGTTGAAGGAGCCTCTGTTCCACAACATGCTGTCCGTTCGTCTTGTCTCTGCTCCTCCCCAGAGCTCCTGACTCACTTTTTCCTTCTGAATGTCCCCCCCCTCAGCCACCCTCCCGCAGACTACAGCAGGTGCGTATGTGTCTCTTGCTTTATTTGCATCCAGCTGATATGTATGCATGCCGGTCAGAGGCACTGGAGGCAGCTTCTGGAGCTGGGGTAATTGCCCATTTGCTCCCTCTCTCCCAGTGGCCAGGATATTAGTGTGAGCAATTTGTTAGAACCCTCTCTCAGGTCCTGTTTTATTCATGGTTTCACCTATGAAATGTCACCAAAATGGTTGTCTTTTCCCAGTTATACCTGAACTCTCCCCTCTTCCTCCCACGGAGGTACATTGCTGTATAACCCGTGTGCCTGGTGGGTCGGATTTTGCAGCACTGTAGGGTTCATTGGCACATGCATTGGCTGCTGCTGATGTACACAGGCGTGTGCCTTAGCTGACCCAGTTTTTTATTTTGCTGGAGATATGAGTGTTGTTATTCACAAAGTGTTGCAAACACGCTGCGCTCTGTGAAACTCTCAGGAAGACAAAATAAATGGGCATTGCTGGGGAAGGAATGGCCAGGCTAGAGAGAACTGCTGGTTCTCCCTAAAAAACACCACAATAGCAACACTTGATTGTAGTGGGGGCCACAGGCATTTGGGGTTAGAGACCTACAGAAGACAGGCCTGGCAGGGTCCTCAGGATGTCACTGACTTCATACCCGTCTCTGGACGATCAGTGCATGCATCGTTCCTAAGAGGTTTTGGCTGGCCTGGTTTTGGAGGCCTGAAGCGCAGGACATTCCCCCACATCCTCAAGCAGTCTGTGCATTGTACGCCTTGCTCTCCTTACCACTAAATGTCCTGTACTGCAATGTAAGCCTGTTGTTGCTTTTTCTGTCCACTGTGGACATGAAGGATTGAGAACTCTTCTCCTTTTGTAGCAGAATTGTATATATTTGAAGACTGTTGTTGTGCCCCTTCTCAGTGAACACCTTCATTTTGCTCAGTACCTTCCTGGCAGGTCATGCTTTGTGCATCTGTGATCATGGGGCCATGATTCTCCCAGCTATTTGAAGGAGTGCTGTGTTCTCCCCCATCACTCTCGGACTGATGGAAGAAAACCTCCCCATCACCCCCGGAACCATAAGTCCTTACAGAGACGCACGCTATCCTTCACTCCTCAAATACAATTTTGACTGCATGTCATTTTTCTAGACAACCGAAGTCATTCATCAGATTTTCCTCACAAGACTTGGATTGGAGTGCATTGCTGTTTGCTAAGGCAATTAATTCTAGCTGAATCCTGGCTTAGATGTGAGCCAAAAAGGTGTCTAAAGGAAATCTGATTTTGTGCGTGTGTCTCCTTTAAAGTCTCTGTAGTGTTGATCTAAGGGGCAGAGAACCTTTCTGCTTGGAAAACCATCTCAGCAGTGGAAACCAGCTCTCCTGCTTGGGGAATTTTGCAGTCGGCAAGCGGATGAGCTTTCCCTGGGCAGCCGCCTTTGAAACCAACCTTCAGGTCCTATCAGCCAACACACTTGGGGGGGTTGTGATTTTGTTTCCTCCATCCCAGGGTTCAAAACAGCGCATGAAAATGATTTAACAAGATTGTGCCAATCTCACTCTTCCCCAGTTTTTACACCCTGCAGCTAGAAGATCAGGAAA
The DNA here is from genome assembly GCA_034782735.1 of Sagittarius serpentarius. Classification (NCBI taxonomy): domain Eukaryota; kingdom Metazoa; phylum Chordata; class Aves; order Accipitriformes; family Sagittariidae; genus Sagittarius; species Sagittarius serpentarius. Next base: position 27,764,722 of record JAVKLA010000024.1, read on the forward strand.
TCTGTCACATGGGCTAGCAAAAGCTCATTCTCCTCTGATTTCTCATTTGTTTCCAGCATCTGTCACCTGGTCTTCACCTTTAACCTTCAGATCCTCTTTCTGCCCACTTACAGAATCATAGAATCACGGAATGGTTTGGGTTGGAAGGGCCCTTAAAGATCATCTAATTCCAGCCCCGCTGCTGCAATGAGCAGGGACACCTTCCACTAGACCAGGTTGCTCAAAGCCCTGTCCAGCCTGGCCTTGAACACCGCCAGGGATGGGGCATCCACAGCCTCTCTGGGCAACCTGGGCCAGCGCCTCACCATCTTCATGGTGAAAAGTTTCTTTCTTACATCTAGTCTGAATCTAGCCTCTTTCAGTTTAAAGCCAATACCCCTTCTCCTATCACTACACTCCCTGATAAAGAGTCCCTCCCCATCTTTTCTGTAGGCCCCCTTTAGGTACTGGAAGGCCACTGTAAGGTCTCCCCGGAGCCTTCTCTTCTCCAGGCTGAACAACCCCAACT
>JAVKLA010000024.1:27769394-27852598 GCA_034782735.1 Sagittarius serpentarius
CTTCTAGCAACTTTTAAAGAAGCCACCCCTGTGGCCCCCCCCACTACCAAAACCTTGCCACGTAAACCCATTACAGTCAGGGCCAGCTGGGGTAAAGCAGCTGCGCAGAACATGGCACAGAGCCTCAAAGAGTTAAGGCCAAGGTGATGGATGGGTGATGAGAAGGACTGTCTGTTACTTGAGATGCAGGTTTGCTCTCTTCTCTGTTTTTTAAGGAACAGTGAACATGCCTTAGAGGAGACCCCAGTCCAGCCTGGGGTGCTCTTTAGCCCTTGCTGCTGCCTTCTCTGCTCTCTGGAGTAGCTGTTGATCAGAGGATGCGTCTTGCCTGCTCTGCCTCTGCTCTGGCCTTGCTCCGGCTGTGTGAGGACAGGCAGGGTCTGCCTGACAGAGCCAGGGAGCACAGCTGTGCTGAGAGGATAATGGATCTCTTGGGGGCTGTTGACCTCAGCCTAGGCAGAGCCTGTCCTTGTGCAACAGGCATTTTGCAAACACTCACACACTTGAGGTTAGCTTGCTTACGCTCTCTCCAAATGAAGCACTGGTCCTGCTTGCTCTTGTGAGACACCCCACCACCACCCCGCAGCACTGTGCTCAGCTTTGGGGCCTCCAACAGAAGGAGGATGTGGACCTGTTGGAGCGAGTCCAGAGGAGGGCCATGAAGATGATCAGGGGGCTAGAGAACCTCTCCTATGAGGACAGGCTGAGAGAGTTGGGATTGTTCAGCCTGGAGAAGAGAAGGCTCTGGGGAGACCTTATAGTGGCCTTCCAGTACCTAAAGGGGGCCTTACAAGAAGGATGGGTGGAGGGGACACTTTTTACAAGGGTATGTCGAGATAAGACAAGGAGTAGTGCCTTTAAACTGAAAGAGGCTAGATTTAGATGAGATGTAAGGAAGAAATTCTTCACCGTGAGGGCGGTGAGGCGCTGGCCCAGGTTGCCCAGAGAGGCTGTGGGTGCCCCATCCCTGGAGGTGTTCAAGGCCGGGCTGGATGGGGCTTTGAGCAACCTGGTCTAGTGGAAGGTGTCCCTGCTCATTGCAGCAGCGGGGTTGGAACTGGGTGATCTTTAAGGGCCCTTCCAACCCAAACCATTCTATGATTCTATGATTTGATGATCGTGCTGCTGTATGCAGGCTCTCTGTGTTGTCCTTTGGTTGATCGGCGGGGTGAAGCAGGTTAGGATGGCTTAGCTTTGGTGCTTGCTTACCAGCTGGGAAACCAGCTCTTTGATACTTTGAGTGGAGATGAGAAGGTTTTGAGCAAGATGACAAATAGGTACTGTACGAGACAGTCCCTTAGAGACAGGCGTACCTCAGTCTGCGTCCGAACCCAAGGGACACCTTGGGGAAGCTAAGATCCAGGTTTCACCGTTGGATCCCACAGACCTACATCCAGAGACGAATTCATCCAGGGCTTTTGAAGACAATGCTTCTCTTCCCAGCAGCTGCTTAGCGAACTGCAATGGTGATCTTCCTTTCCTAGACTGGGCTGTTGGGTTAAACTGAATTCCATCCCTTGGAGACCTCTCCCTCAAATGCGCAACCCCCTCGTTATGCTTTTCCTCTCCACTGTTGTTTTTCATAACAAGCCACCTTTTTGTAAATGGTCTGTCTCCCGGCTAGAAACTTGTCTGCCACCATAGCTTGCAGCTGCTCTTTGGGGCAGAGATTCCTTTTTGTCTTGCACTCTCTTTGTTTCTCTTCTCTGCTGGAGGGATTAATTAAATTAATGAATTAATTTTCCCTCTTGCCTCTTTCTGGGCTCTTCTCTTTTACCATCCCCTTTTCTACTTGTCTCGATCTGTTCTGGATGAGGAGGGTTGAGGTGAGGGTGTATCACAGCTTGCAGATGTTACAGATCCACGGTGGCATTTGGTGCAACCAGAATGGTCCTTGTGTGCTCAGTTATCTATTTCAGCTCTGCTACGCCGCTCTGGCCCAGTAAAAGAGAAGCCCAGGCAGGTTTGTGCATGTGGATGTTGCTTCCCTGCAGCATCGTGTGCTGCTGCACTCCCCGTCTCAGCCCTTCTCCAATGTTACACCTCTCGAGGGGCTGCTTTTCCAGTGCGTAAGGTGATGCTGTATTTATCAGGTGGTGGGGAGGGATGGCAGTACCCAGCAGAGAGGAGGAGGGGATGTGTGGGACCCCCTTCTGCGGGCCCTCAGACCCCCTGTGCAGCTGATGGACAGGTTGCAGCCCACATCGGGGAAAGTGACGGTTGTCAGAGGGGAGAGGGGCTGTGGCACCAGCATGCTGTAAACGCGCAAGGTACGGGCGCGGGTGTGAGAGAGGGTGCTGTGGGTTTTGTCAGCCATGTGAGTCCCCTGCTCTGGCAGATCACAGGTGAAAAGAATTGTGGAGGTCTCGCCCAGATGCTTTTTGCCGATGACAAAAGTCCTTGTTCTGGTTGCAGAAGTGGAGAATAGCTGGCGGTGGCTGTCAGCCCTTCCTCAGGGAGCCCCTGAGGCCCAAGTGCCACAGCTGGGGTCCGAGGCATGTTGGCAGAGTGATGTCGTGCCCCGGGATGCTGAGCTGGAGAAGGCAGGGATGCACCGTGCCAGCCCTGGGACGCATGGGTGGGTGGTGGAGCAGAGCTCTGTGCTGGAGCGGTGGGACGGGGACCCCTGGGAGGGAGCTGACATCCATCCTGACCACCGGGATCAGGAGGCGGCACAGAATCTGATCGCCAGCACTGGGTCGGGTCTGAAAAGCATTGGCAGATCGGTGTGAGGAGCTGTGCTTAAGAGCCACAACACTGAATCATTTCCCAGAAATCCCCTGTCAGTCTAACCATAAACACCGGGGAGAGTGGAAGGTGGGGAGACTTGTTTCTTCAATTTCCTACAACAAAGCAAGTGTAAAGGGGATTAAGGCAATGCTAGGGGAAAAGAGGGAGATTTAGAAGGGAAGGGAACATTAAGATTGAGAGGGATAAAATGCAGATTGAAGTTGCTGGGCTAGAACAGAAGAACTTCTCAGTCTATATATTTAGCTCGGTGAGGTATATAAACAGAAACCTACAGCCAGCTCAGCCACTTCTCCCCCAGTGGAGTGAGTCATCAGCCCTTGGATCTAAAGTTAGGTTCACGTCAGAGCTTACACTCTCTCTCTCATTTTATTTTTCTCTTTCTATTTTGAAGGGTGTGGGAAAAGCTGAGCACTGTCTCCTGGAAGCAGGAAACACAAACCCACAACGGCAACAGATGCTGGACCTGATACCCTACCTGGGAGCACTGTGAAAAAGCCTGCTTTGTGTCTGGCTGCTCCTCTTCCTTGCTGCGTGCCCGGGGATGAGCTCAGCTTACATGTGGTTGTGTCTAATCTGGGCACAGACTGGACCCAGCTTCCAAGGGGGTCTGTGCGCTGTGCAGATGAGCTGGAGTGGGGGCTGGACTGCACAGCCATTCTGGGGGCAACAGCAGCAGGATTTGCAGTGACGGTCAGTGTTTGGCTTCTGTGTGCTGGGCAGGAGAGCAGGATCTGCCATCAGGGCTGGCCAGAGGGTTTGGGGCTGGGTCTGCCTGGCAGGAGGCAGGATGGTGCCCATGAGACTTGGCTAGAGGATGCCTTTAAATCCAGTGTAGAGTGCTGCCTCGTGGGCTCAGCCCACAGCCACTTGCAGACCTGCAGAGGAGAGGGCTGCATCTCCCAGAGCTAACCCTGGAGCCTCTCTGCTTTGATAACAGCTCCCGTTTTCCTGCTTGTGCCTGCTCGCCCAGTCCCCTCTCTGAAGCAGTTGCAATGAATCACATACTTATCCCACTAAACCCCCCAGCCGGTGCTGCTGGCTCAGGTGATGACAAGGATGACATGGACTTTCCCATTCCTCTCGGAAATCTGAGAGGGGACAGAGAGGGACCCTTGGAAATGCTGTGGATGCATCTGTAGGACCAGCTTGTGCCGTGCTCAACTCTGGTGTGACCCAGCAGAGCCCACACGTATCACTCGGGGCAGGTGACAAAACTCTTTGAAAGAGCCTCAGGGGTTGAAGATGGAGCCCTGTGATTACTCTGAGCTGCAAGACGAGGAGCCATTCGTCTTCAGACCCTTCTCTTGGGGCTGGTGGAGAGGAGGGTGTGCTCAGGGTGGGCAGCAGCTTCCCAGCCAAAGGCTTGGTGATGGCACTGGGATTGCCACTGGTGGGGGATGCTGGTGGTGTACGTACCAGCAAGCCCATGGAAATCCTCCCCGGTGTGTGCGGTCTGGGGAGGGGTGTGGGGATGAGGGGGCTCTTTTCTGGACCTGTGCCTCAGCAGGAGTGTGAGCTGCCCTGGGCTTGCTCTTTTCACCAGCTCCGAATCTGTGAAGGCATGAATGGCATGGCTCCGTTGCCCCACCCAGCCCCTTTCCCTCGCCCCCCCCTTCCAAGCTTGTTGCATGCTTTTACCGATTTGGAGGGTTTTGTCTGAGTGAGAGTTCAAATGTCCTGTAATCCCCGTGATGTAGGTGTGCTGGAAGGCAAACGGACGTGATCCTGGGATGTGGACATCAGCAATGACCCACGATTATCCTGGGTGTGTATTATGTGCATCTGTCCTCCTGTGCCGTGCTGCATGTACCCTTCATCTTCCTTTACCATTTTGTTTCTTTTGGCTCTCCTTGCTGCCCTGTTTCCCCCTCCCGTCTCACCCTCTCCCTCTTTCTCCTGCCCTCCTCCTCATTCTCTTCTTCTCATTTGATATTCATGCATGAATAAATTCAATTGCATTTTTTCCCTGTTCCCCCTGAAGGGGCTTGTTGGTGAATTGCAGGCATGTGAAATCATATAATGCTGATATTCATCATTTCGGGGACAGAATTGAAGCCCTTCTTCTCAGGAAGGAATAACAGATGCTTTTTATGAGGAGAGGGAGTGGCGAGTGTCTTGAGGGGGGTGAGGAGGAAGCCGAGGGGATTAACCTCAGCAGCCTGGGGTGGACTTGCTAGTGCGAGGGGACTAGGAGGTCAGCCAGTCCCTCCGGTGTATGTAGGAATGGGAAAGGCGTACGTAGGTGCCTGTATACGGGAGCGTGAGAGCCTATAGTTGCTTGAGTATTTGCTATGTGTGGTGCTTGTGGTGTGCTTAGGGAAGAGTAACGTCTCTTAGGGGGCTGCCAAGAATTGGTTGAGGCAAAAGCTGTCTCAGTGGGTTGCCAGCAGCCTGGCACCCAAGGATTCAGAGCGGTTGTCTAGAGATCTGCCTGGGCATCCACCTCAGCCGACTTCTGGGACGGTTACGTGGCTGTGGTATGAGCCCAAACTCTGCTGTGGGTCTGGGGACGTGCCCAGCGCCACATCCCCGTCGCACTAAGAAGCTGAGGTTGGCGTGTCGCAAAATCACGTCCATCCTGCACTTTGAGGGGCTTCTCGATGTGGATGGGCACTCGCTGTCTCCCTGCTCCTGCATGGGAGCCCTCCAGCTCGTGCAGGACAGTGGGCTCAGGGTAACCACAACCGTCTTTGGTACCGATGGTGGCTGGAGGTAGTGTCCTGCACGGCTTCAGTACAAACAGGCTCTGAGCACTGCCAGGGAGAGGTCTGCCCACCACAGATATTTTTTTCTGGAATAAAAGCTCTTTCTGGCTTGTGGGAGATGCATGCGTTCGCCATGCAACCGCAGCCCTGGTCAGAAGCTATGGAAAAAGAAAGCCTGGACTTGCCCAGGGAAGGGCTGTTTTTCACAAGGGTTGTTAATCAGGTAACTTTTGATGCTCACAACATTCCTGTCGTTCCTAACTCCGTTCCCTTTTCTTCTTTTTAGCACTCCTGGTGCACCCTGAGGATCCTCTGAGGGCTGAGTTTGCCTTTCAGGAGAGGAAACAAGATTAGACACTTTATAAAACACAAAAGTGTTATGCTAAAAGCAGAGAATGGCCATCATCTTTGCTCCAAAGACTTTTAAGGGCCTCATGAGAGACAGTGGCAGTGCCAACCACCTTGCTCAGGCTCCAGGGAGCTCGGCTTATGTGATGGACGGCAGAGGAAAGGGTATGTAGTGGGTGTTTTTCACCCTGGATGGTGAATGCACGTGAGCTGCCTTGAGGTAAAACCGGAGATGCTCTGGCTTTACCAGAAGGTGGGCTTGCTCCATTTGCTTTCCTGCCGAGACTTAATACGTGAGGGCCTGTTGCGCAGTGCGATTTAAGTGCTCGGTTTCCTAGCCATTTTTAGGTCAGGTGTGTTAATTACCCCGACCCAGCTATTCTAGCTGTGCACGCAAAGTCTGCGACAGCCGACGCAGATGTTGTCTTGGGGGGGAAGGGCTGGAGAGGGCTTTGTGTAACCCTGCGAGGAAGCAGAGGAGCTTTTGGGCTGCAGCATGTGTTGTACCACAGCCCAGCTGGGAGCTGGGTGTTTTTTAGCCGCTTATTTGCGATATATGCCCACGGCAGAAGCAAGAATATCTCTGTCTCTCATAACATCTGGGGTTTTAGTGGTCTGAACGGGCAAAACCCATGAAGAGCCTTGAGGACTGTGATGGCTTCATGTAGTGTCTCTTGCCCAGAGCCGACTCGGGGATGCTCAGCAGGAAAATTGAAAGCTGATGCTCCAAGGATGAGGGACCTGTGCCAGCGTGGGGCCAGGCTGCTCGGCCTCGGGATGGGGCCGGTGGGGGAGGCGGCTGGGCTGCTCCTCCACTGGCAGGGGCTCAGGGCGGCCGTACTCTGTTCTAGCCCCCGGGCAGTGGGATCCTGGTGTGTTACCATCCCTCTCATTTTCCTCCGGCTTCACAAAATGCAGTAGGAAACTAATTTGCAGCGAGGTGTTCCCACGCCCTGAGTTCCTGTAACAGATTTGGGAGTAGGATGGGGGGAGAGGAGGGACTGGTTTTGAGGGAGGGACTTTTTGGGGTGGTTGTTCGGTTGTTTTGTTTTTTTTTTTAACTCTTCCCAAGGGGTAATTTTCTAACCTGCTTGGTCTGTGACCTGTGGAGGGACACACGCTCAGAAGTCCGGGGCAAGGCAAGCACGCCAAAGCTGTGCCCATCAGAAAAGGAAGGATGAAGCGGGCTGAAGGCAGGGGAAAATTATCTGCTCTGAGACCCCACCATGGATGCGGGTGTGCAATGATGTGCATGGAGATTTCTTCCTTTCCTCTGGTGTTGCTAGAATTCCTGCCTTATGCGCCTCTAATTGTAGGTTTCCCCTAAAGACATTTGGTGTCACTGTAAGGACGGCGTTTCACTCTCCCTCTCTGCCTGTACAGTTATTCTCTCTCTCGCTGTGCACTTCGCTCCATAAGCCGTTGGTGAACATGCCATAAGACACAGAGAGAGGCAGGCAGACAGACAGAAACCACACACCAGCCCTTCCTCCTTGCTTTCCCACCATGGAATAGCTGAACTTGCCCCCTTGCCCCCACCCACACCTCCATCACCTCCCAGCGCCCTGCTATTATTTTGACCCTCTGGTCTTTCTGGAAGGAAGCTTCTGTCACTTCTTAACACCACCCTCCTGGAAAAACACACAGACACAGACAAAGCCCCCCAAACCCTCCCGCAAAGGAAGAGGTCCTTTTTTTTTCCTCTTTTCTTTTGCTCTGACTCCAGAGCTTCAGGCTCCAGCCTGAGCAGCCACAATTTCTTACCATGTATTCTCCTTTTAAACCATCTCCTTCCTGCACACGCTCAGTCCTTGCAGCCACGGATCTAACACAACTCCCCGCTTCTCGCCTGCAGGTTCTTTGCTCCCCGTCACTCAGCTGATCCTGATCTTTTTTTCTCCTATTTTTTCGGCCCCCCCGGGTGCTGAGGTGTGTGTGTCTGTGTGTGAGTGTGCCTGTGTGCAAGGGGGGGAGGTGGGGGGGGATTTTTTTTTTTTTTTCTTGGTGGGGGAATTTTTTCAAAGCATCTTCATTATTATTTTATTTTGCTTCTCTGACTTGGACACTTCTCCCTTGGAGATTTCTTTTCCATGCAAAGGTAGGTGAGACGCATGCACACCTGGCTAACCTTATATCTGTCTCGTTTCGCTTTTTTGCTGTCCTTTTAATAGAAAACTTGCGCCCACCCGTGTACCTGCATCATTCCTGTTTGGTTTTGGACGTGTTTCCTCTCTGGCAGAAGTAAAGGCTGAGGGTAGACATGTCTGTAATGTTAATAATTCTGTATTTCCAGAGAGGAAAGTTATTTCTCTCTGCATGTCCAGCTGTACGTGTATGTCTGTGTGCGGTGCCCATGTATGTGAGACTGCCTCTGTTTAACCCAGCAAGTAGCAATAATTGATTTTGGTGTGTGTTTTGGGTGTGTGGGGGGGGTGGTGGTGGTGGTGAAAAGGGGAACGACTGTGTGTCCAGCAGTTCACATCCATGCGCGATGCAGCAGGGAATGTTTCTCACACATATTCAGCAGCTCTTTATACGTGACTATAAAAGATACAAGGAGTGTGAATAATCCCAGGAATTTCAAATTTAGCCCTGGTTAGTTTGTACTGTTATGATGGGGAAGGATGGTGAGAAAGAGGAAGGGTTACAAAATCTCCTCCCTGGAGAGGTAACTGTCGGAGACTTGAATATATATAACTTTTCTTAAAACCATCTCACTGTTAGGGGCTTCTTGGGTTTGGGGTACTTTTTTTTTCTTTGCAAAGCAAGAATTGAGTCTTCGATTTAGGTTTCATAAATTGTCTTTTCTTGTTTTGTTTATGATTATTGTTGCATTTCAGTTGTGTGTGCAACATCCAAAGTGTCTGAAAAGAGACAGGGCATAGGACGTACTTTAATATAGCAAATGTATCATCTTCTGTACATCACTGGAAGCGGTTGGCTGGAGTCAGGGGGAGAAATAGAAGAATTAAAAAAGAGAACAACCAGAAATAACGTTAGACATTGTTGACTGGCAATTATCTGGCATATTTTCTGCCAATACTGGTTTTTGTAACACTCTTGAGGGATACCTTTTGCTTCTCGGTGACAGCAGCTGTGTAAAAAGTACCAGGGGCTTTAAAAAAACCAACAAACCAAAACAGAAAGAAGAAAACAACATGCCTCATTTCCCTGCAGATTATTACAACAAAAAATGGTAAACATCGAAAAGCAGATCTTGCTCTGCATTTTCCATCTGCTAATAGGAAGCGTTTTTTTCATTGATCTGGGGGTTGCTAGTGGTTCTGTATCTCTGTCGCTTAGAAGACTGCTGTGTTAATTGTCAGTTGTTTCTGTGTGCTGTTGCAGAGCTCTTGGTCCTAAATTTGGGCTGGTGATTGAGGATTTATTATCTGAGAAGAAGGATGGGGTCTGCTGACCCTCCACCCCCCTCACCCCTTGATGTTTTCTCTCCAACATGTAAACTTCTCTGTCGGTGGAAGGAAATCCGCAAGCTCATTATCTTCTCAACGCCCTACCTGCAAAGAAACTTTGAATCCAAAGCACTGAGAAGGGAATTCAAGAGCCTTGTTTCTGCTCCCCCCTTCCCCTTTATATTTTAAGGACACCTTCCGAGCATCTCTACCCCAGCCAGCACTGCCCCATCCCTCAGGTGTGGGCAGGAGCACAGCCTCAGGCAGGAGGCAGCTGCCTGCAAGGGCTCATGCTGCTGGACTGGGAGCATGCATTTCTCTCGCCGTTAAATAACATAATAGTTTCATGGCATTGGCGTTGAACGTGAGCTTCCTCAGAACGGCAGCAGCGCACGCCTGTCGGTGAAGGTCTAGTGCCACGATCCTCTCCCCGGGGCAGCGGGGAGGCAGGCAGGGATTGAATCCTGGCATCGCGCTGGGTTCCTTGCCCACTGGCAGGGCGTTTGCATCGGGCTGGCTGGGAGAGGGTGCAGTACCTGTCCGGGAAAGCCTTGGCCCTGGCTGTGGCAGGAAGGTGAGGAAAAGCAGTTTTCCTGCAGATCTCACTGGAAAGCATGTGTCTAAGCACTGGCCACCTCCATGCACCCACAGGTGCCCACGTGCCTTGCCAGGAGATCTGGTGGTGGGCATCCCGGGGGAGAGTCGGGGACAAGGAGGGAGCGTTGATCTGCCACGTGTAAGGGGTTTGCCTTGCGAAGCCTGGATCAGTCTGACAGTGCCTGTAGTAAAGGGGGGGCGGTTTGCCAACCTGTCTCATGTTTTCTCTTCACAAAATCTCCCCTTGTTGCTGCCTCAGGAGCATTTTCAGGCAGTGGACCTGGCTGGAGCGGGGCCAGCGCAGCCACAGCCGTCAAGGGAGCGAGGGGAAGCGTTGCAGGAGGGGGATGGTGGTTCATGAGGAGCTCACTGCTTGCCTGTGGGTGTTTCTGGGTAGGCACAGTGCCCTTGGCTGGGATATGAGGAGACCACTCGGGCTGCTTGGGGTCTGTCAGAGTGCACCTGCAATGCTGGGTGAGCTTTCCTGCGTCCCCACCCTTGTCCCCACCAAGAGCAGCGCTGTCCTTGCTGGTCCAGCCCTGGGCACCCTCGAAGTGCCGGTAATGCCCCTGTGCCCCAGGCTGCAGCTCTGGCTTCTCTAGTCCTGGTCTTGCTTCCTTCCTTCCACCAACCCACCTCACACCGGGCTGCGTTACTGCTGCCTGTTCTGGTTTTGGAGAACCCGTGTGTCCACACCCAGTGCGACGTGGTCCCAGCCTACAGCCCTACTTAGCGTTGCAGCCCTGCGGGTACACCAGGAGGATATCCCAGACCAGGGTGGCTTAGGCTGAGCCCTGGCCACCTTCGATTTTGGGAAAAGCTTGCAATTCTGGGCTGTGCTGCAAAGAAGCCATATGCTTGGTCAGCTTTTTCTCCCTGGGGAAAAAAACCATTGAGACCAATTTTTAGTCATTTTTCTCAAAGAGAACAAGTATCTACAGCTGGAAGCTCATGAAATGCACACACAGTATTGGGAATCTTTAAAAGAGCTGGCCACTGATCTAAAATAAATTTCATCTTCTGTTAAATCAAAGTCCTAATCCTGCAAGTTCAAGCAAGCAGGTGAATGGCTGCACTTGCACAGAGCCTTGCTAGAACTGCTGGGTCTGTCGATGGGCTCAGAAATCAAGTGGCACAGGTGGACCTGCAAGATCAGGTAGTACCATTTCTTAGCTGTATTTTTTTAAAACTATAAGATGGGATAATGTGGGGCTGATTTTAAGAGTGTTCAAGATCTACAAAACCCCAGCCCATTACTGGAAAGTAAAGGTTTCTTCTCACTTACGCAGAGGTGTGTAGTTGTTTATAATGACCTAATATAGTCAGCTTATTTAGTTTATTCATCTGTGTCTGAAATGCATACCTTGAAGCTCTTAGAAATCACGTAGTGGCTTGAAAAATGTCTTATACTGATAGAAAATTTATTTCAGCCCTCTAATCATAACTCAGACAGCATGAATCTACCCACTAACTTGGTAATAAACTCCTTGCTTTCCCCGGTACTCATCAGGCCACCGTGTTTGAAGCACTGCGGTGTGTCCCGAAGAGCAATCAGCCCAGTGTATTGGGGACTAATTGCAATGAGGAGATCTCAGAAAATGCCTTGTGGCTTTAGCCTTGGACCGGAGGGGTGTGCTGCTGTGGTGGCACAGGAGGGAGGGGGTCTCTTGGCTAAGCCAGGCTTAGTCCTTGGGGCCTTTGCAGGTCAATGCCAGTCCTTGCAGCCTGTGGGCGAGTGGACGTGCTGCGGGCTCTTGGTGTGAAATGCTGCTTGTTTGGTGTTCTCTGCAGTCGTTTGTGTTTCCCAGCACCCACCGAGTGCAGGACAGCAGCCCAATCTCTGCGTGACCAAGGCAGGGTTGGAGGGGTGCCTCCGAAAGGAGAGGTGGTTCCCCTCTTACCAAGTCTGTGTGTATTAAAAAAAAAAAAGGCAGCTGGTCTCTGCTTCTGACATAACAGTTGTCTGCAGCACCTGCAGCTCATCCTGCTCCATCGTGCCTTGACGTAAAGCTCGACAGGGGTGTCCTGGGGAGGGCTAGCAAGGGGCATTGCCATGCAAAACCACCGGAGCTTGGGGTTATGGCTGTGTGGTTGAACGGGATGGAGAGGAGCTGCTGACCGGCGCTGTTGGTAGCTGGTGAAGTGGCGAGTGCCAGGGATTTTGCTGCTGTGATGTGGATGCTGAAAGTATTTGTGTGGTGTGATCATTGTCGGGGGGGCAGGGGGAGAAGGTTTTTATTTCCTTTCTCTGAAGTGTCAGAGTTTGGCCGTGGCTAGAAGAACAGCGCTGTATGGAGAGCACAGGTGGGGTTAGCGGTACTGAACGTTTCTCAGGTGCCAGGTTAGTGTGTCTTGCTGACAGGCTCGATTAAGTCGCTTTCCAGGACAGAGGTTAGGAATGGATTTTTCCTACAGGTCAGGCTGGCAGGGATGGATGGGATCCTGTTTCTGCTGCTGCAGTGTGTGTGTGTGTGCGCGCGCGCAGTGTGCCCAGCATCATCCCTCGTCTCCTCCCAGAGCAGGGACTTTTTGGCAGTGGTGGTGCCCTCAATTGCTTCTTTTCCTTGGGCGTTTTTTTTTCTTTCTGTTTTGCCTTTAGAGTTACTCTGAGTTTGCCAGTGGGGCAGGTGGGGGCAGGGTAGCTGTTTATGGACTCTTTTGGACTGAGTTTCCTTGCAAGGTTGTCTGCTATGGGGAGGGATTGGACTTGGACTACAGGGGCCCATTTCAGGTCTGTGGTCAGATACGGTTGTGTTGGTGTCTTTGCTGCTTTTCAGTGATTTCTGTAGAAGCAACCATCCAAGATTTGAATTTTTTTTTTTTTTTTTTTTTTTTTCTCCCTGGTGGCAGCAGGGAGAGAAGGGGAATTTTCTGGTTTATGTAAGTGAGTAGCAGTGTCAGTAGTCAAATCATGTGGGATGCAGGGAGCCATCACAAGGTCCTGGTCTTTCTACTGACCTGAGATTGAACAGCCCATAGGCCTTTGCAGAAGAGCTACCAGCGTTGTCTCCTCTCTGCTTCTAGATGATTCCCATCTTCATGGCTGCATTTCTCTCCCGTATCCCCTCTCCTTTCTAAAGGCAGAGCCTGGGGCATCATCGCACTCCACATAGCTTCAGCTCCCTTCCTGTTTTTGTTTTTGCCAGAGTTAGTCTGTTCCAAATGTGCATCCAGGTTTATGCAGATTATCCCCTTTGGAGGAAGGGGATGGGGCAGGGGTGTGTGTGTGTGCGCAGTAATTTATAGGAAGGGGAGAGGTGTAAGATATAACTCTCTGCTCCCCAAATCCCTTAGCATTGTGTTCCCTTTAGATGTGCTCCTTCCTCTTTCGCTTCTCCCCACCTCCCTTTCCACCCTGGGGAACCTCCTCTCCAGCCGTAAGCAGGGATGTGGGTTGGGACAAAGGCTGGAGGTGGGGTGAGGATACTTGTGCAGGGGTGGGAGGCTGCATCCAGTGCTGTGCTGTGACGGGGAGCAGGGGGTCTCCTGGGGTCTTCCCGCTCCTTGTATGCTACTGTTTTCCTACACCTACTCGCTGCAACAGGTCCTGAAGGGACACCGGGTCGGGCCGGGCGCTGGGACCGGGGCAAAAGGGGCAGGGAGGTTGGTCCAGCAAGGATGGTGTGAAAGGGCAGAGCTGCTCGCTGCCGGCTAAGCCTGGGTGGGAGCGACCAGCCCGGCCACAGCCCCGGGCTGCCCTTTTCCGTCCACTCTCAGCGCAGGTGCCACGCTGGCGGCTGCAGCACTGGGCACCGTCTGCCCTCGCGGGGGGCAGGAGCTGCAGCTCCGTTCCCCCAGCACGGGCTTCTCCAGGAGGCACAGTCAAGGTATTTGCATGTTTTGCCTCCCCTGCAAGCACGTCATGTTCTGGCTCAAGGGCTGAGGGGGTGAGGACAGCCCCAAAGCTGTTGGGAACCTACGAGACAGCTATCTTCCTCTTCATCATCCTCGTCAGACCCGTCTTAGTTGACATCTTCATTGCTGATCTGGAGGAGGGAGTTAACAACATGTTAATGATTTTCCTGGATGATGATAAAACAGGTTTTTGCCTGCCAGTGGGGATGCAGAAAAATTACACAAAGGGAACTAGCGAGGTCAGGAAGATGGGCAGAAAATCACATAATGAGATTCGTCTCGGGGAAAAATGCAAGCTAATGCATCTGGGGGCAATGTAATCCCAAACATGTGGTCTGAGGACTTGGTGAGGGGCAGGGAGGGGACGGCACACACCACGAGACCGAGGTGTGACGGTAGATGGCATATCAGACATGGGCTTGCAGTGTGACAGGGCCAGCAACAGAGACATCACGATGGCAGCCCGCCTCTGCGGCCGGCCCAGGCGCCAGCCCTGCGGGAAGGCGGCGCTTGGCACATCATTATCGGCAGAGCATTGGTAGGCGAGAGGCGGCTTTCAGCGCCGATCTGCGCGGAACGACCACGCGGCTAGGGAGATTAATTTATGAGCAAGGATTAAGTGCTAAAGATGTGTAGCTTGGCTAAGCGGTGGTTTAAGCGAGGGGACGTGACAGGAATCCACTCACGTGAAAGGTGCCCGAGGAGGAGGCGTCGCTGTGAGCGGTGCAGACCAAAGGGGGTTGCAGGGAGCGAGGGGGGCAGGTTGCAAAGGGAAAACACTGGCTCTGGGGCGGAACCTCCCCATAGATGGGTCTGTTCGAGTGGGGAGTTGTCCCCAGAAGGAGATTTTTGGGTGCTGCTTTATTTGGGACACCAAAAATGAAAATGTTCTGTTGAAAGCAAGCACGTGTATTCCCTGGGGAGCAATGGGATGGGGCGAGATTGTCAGCAGCACTAACCTCTGGGTCTCAAATGCCCCACGTAGTTAAGGCCAGGTAGTGATTTTCCACTGGGAAACTTCCTTCGCCTCTGTTCCTCCTCAACCCAAAGTGACCGTGTTACTCCTGTGCCTTTTCTTCTCTCGTCCTTTGCCTTTTCCCCGTCTCTCCAGCAACACCTTTACTGGTCTCCACAACATCTCCTTCAGGCTTGGCCAAAGGCTTCTTAGCAGCGTAAGCAGATCCCTGCTTTGCTGTGCCAGGGATGGGGACCAGAGGCATGGCCGGGACGGGGCTATCCCAGCCACGTGACGGGGAAGCGATGTGGTGGACGTCGGCTGTGGTGATAAGGGTGGGAGAGTCCAGAAGATCTGCGGGGTGCTGCCTGTGGTACGAGTTTGAAGGGAGGGTATTGCTGAGGCTTCAGGACAGATCGCTTGCTTATCTTTATTTCATCCTGTGCTGACCACAGTGCTCCTTCCCCTGCTCAGTGGGATGGGGGAATTCCTTCTGCTCCCCGTCCCGAGCGGGAGGAGGGATCCAAAATCACCATGGTGGAAAGGGAGAGGTTGTCAAGCTTCTGAGCACCTCTGACAGAGGTTAATAGTGTGTGGAGATAAGACACAGCAATCACCTGGTGTTCAGCTGACAGGCAACAGGTCGTGGGTGTTTGACCAGGCAGGGCAGCCAGGAGCCCCTGGCTCTGCTGCAGGCCACGGATGGCAAGTTTCAGGGGGGCGGCGGGCACACTGGCACCTGTGAACGATGGATTCGGGTGCCGTTTGGAGCACTTCATGCGGAGTTCTGCCACGTCCTGTTGCATTAGGAGGTGCCGAGAAGATGGAGATGTAAAAGCTCCTCTTTCAAATTAGCTGCTAACAGAAGTGACCCTGTTCCTTATGGATTCTCGTACACCTCCACGCACATACAGGCAGAAGAGAACAGGTGCTGCCTCACATGAACAGGCAGAGAAACACGCTGATGCCAGATGAACATAGAGAGGGAGCTGTGTACCACTAATTATATTGTACCACTGCAAAAGCTCAAAATGTGAAACCTGTATGACTAACACATCCCCACAGCCAGACGCATGCCTCAAAGATAACACACAACCGGTGCTTGCCATTTATAGCAACAAACAAACGCGGACTCACAACCGTGTACAACAGACCACCCTGGGAGGCACACGTGCACACACAGCTACCGAGTGGGGTCACCCACCCGCATTCGTAAATATGCCACGTGGTCAGGAACGTCCTTAAATAAGTCCGGGTTTGTGTGAAGTCAGCCGCAAGAGCTGTGCCCCCAGATGCTCATCAACTTTCAGATGGATGTTTGGAGATGATAGATAAATGTGTGCTGCAGGTGCCGTTCTGATTGACGTCTTGCCCTCCCCTGCGATGCCAGCTGGAGCTTGTCATTTTTGTCCCTGTTCTGCAAGGCTGTCGCGGGCTGTTAGCAGGACGGAGAGGCTGCTGCGCTTCCTGCCGCTTCTGAGTAACCGGTGAATGGTCGTGATGGATGGTCTGTAAAGGGCTGGTGTCCCCGCAGGATGAGAGGTGCTGTATACGCGTAAGGCTGCTCTTAAAGGAAATCTACTCTGCACTTCCATCTCGGCTGCGGGCCCTGGTGTTGCCCCTGTGAGCAGTGTGCAGGGAGGAAGGGACGGCCCCGGCGCAGCGTGGGCTGGCGAGGGATACGGGGTTAAGGATGGTGGTGGGGAAGGTGAACCCCGCGGATGCTCCCGCGTGGGAGGGGAGACATCCCGCTGGGTGGATCGCCTCCAGCACTGGGATGGTGTTCTGGGGACCTCTCTCCTGTATTTCCCTCTGCTGTCTGGCTGCAAAAGGCTCTTTCACTGGCGAGATGGAATAGTCACCCCTACCCCGCCTGCACCCTAGAGGTTTTGAGGAACGGCCCGCATGAGCATCGCAAAGGTCCGCTCAGCCCTCCCTCACCCATAGTCCCTGACGGCCCCTCTCTGCCCGAACCCCTGCCGAGGAGGGGTGGCGAGGAGCCAGCAGACTGCTTCAGCTGGGGCGTCGTGCCTGCGGGACACCTTGGGCTGGCTCGCTCGTGGCATTTTGGTTGACTGTGGCGTGCCTGGCAGGTCGTGGCATTAACAGCCCCGGGATGCCAGTTGCAGCCCTGGAGGGGAGCGTGTCTCAGCAGAGACCTCTCTGAGCAGCACATGCCGGGAGGTGACATTGGCCTTTGGGGACAGGCACCTCCAATCTGAAGCACTTCCCCTGAATCATGACATCTCCTTTTTCTCCCAAGGAATCTCCCCTGCTCATTAAGTCCACTGCTTCCCTTGCTGTTTCGGAGCATCCTCCTCCCTTCTTCCCCAGCGGAGTCCAGCAGGACCAGGTGCTTTCTCTGAAGCGGGGACGGGCTGAGCCGGAGGCTGGCGGCTTCTCCCATGCCTGCCAAGTCAGTGAGCTCCCTGCCAGCGCACGTGTCGGGGCAGGTGTGTGTGCCAGTTGTGGGATCAGCAGGGGCTCGGCTCGGGATGGCCCTTGGGGACGGACGGTGGGAAGAGGAGTGCAGACTTGAGACCTGGCTCCGGGGAAGGCTTCGGTGCAGGCTGTGCAGGGGGAGAAGCGGGAGGAGCTGCCAGCCCACAGATACCTTCCCTTCCCCTGGGAGGTACCGCAGGTGTAGCATTGCTCCTCCAGCCGTTCATGACTTTTGCAGGGGACTGTTTCTGTGCTTTTGCGGGGCATTTGGCTAGAAAAGAAAAGTCAGGGGTGGGGAGGATTTGATTTGCACTGAGGGGTCTGGCCTGCCACCGCCTATCCCCAGGAGCAAAGGGTTGAGTGGGAAGTACGTGCATCTGGCTACCCCGTAACCACCTAATTGTCCTCTTGTAGTGCCCTTGTCGCAGCGAGCAGCACTTGCACAAAGGGAAGTTAGAGGCGTCCTGAAGGCGAGTTCTGGAGCCTTATAATCCTGTCTGGCCTTACTATTACTGTCTTTTATCTGGGTAGGAACCCTCTCCGATGATGCATGTTTTTCTGTGCGTGCAGATGTGTGCGTGTGTCAAACTCATTCCTCTTGGTCATTTTGATTTAAATAGTCTCGCTCTGGCCAAGTTACACAGCAATGCTACAGCATGGGAAGGCCAGTAATTGCAACCCCAGAGAAGAAATCAGCATTGCATGAGTTGCAGCCTGGCCTGGCGTGGCCAAAATAGTGGAAATACCTGATTCCAGCCTCCCCATCTGAGCTGGTAGTGGTGAGGACCCCAGCTCTGTCTCTGGCAGGAAAACCACTCCTTTCCTTTTGACGTTGTGACAGGAGGACTGACTCTGCATAAAGAGCTCAGAAGTGCCCCACTGCTTGGGTTCCCCCTCTCCCTCTTTTGACACAGCTTATTAATCCTGCCTAATGTAGGATATATGCCGTGATCACAGCCTTGGGGCTGGTTTGGGTGGCAGAGCGGGATTTCGTCTCGGGAAGGAAAGGGGTATTACTCCCATCTCCAGTGGGGCAGCTGTCATTCAAGGACTGTATTTAGCTTTAGTACTTCCAAAGGGATTCACCTAGCTCTGTGTCTATGACCTCTGATGAGCCACTCTGGGCTGCAGAAATTGGAGCGATAAACTGCCCGTGATGCGGCCACTACCCGGTTTGCGCACGTGTGTTTGACATGGGCAGGGCTGCGTCCCAAAGTCCCAGCTGCGTCTGGCAGTGATGAGATGGAGAAGAGGCCCTTTTCCCTGGAGGGAAAGCAGGGAAATGCTGATGAGGTTGTTTCTCCCATTCCCTTACTCAGTTGTATTGTTAATTATGAAGCTTTGTACGCCACAGTCTGGAGTCGTCATGCCCTCATCAGTGTGGATGCTCTGAGCACCGTAATAAGTCATTCCTCCTGGCTGTCCCTGCTAACCTTTCTCCTTCCTGCTGTTAATAGGAAAGAAGCTGGGCGCAGCCAGCGCATGTTAATAGTCTGCATGGGAGCCAGCTAGGGCAGGCAGTGGGGAGCTGGTGGGAACAGGGAACGGAAAAGGCGCTACAAGGAGTTGCCTGGGTGCTCAGGGTTAAAAACCTGGTGAAAGTGAAAACACAGGTGCTGGATGGTGGGAAGGATGCGCTACCGCTTTTGTCACAGGGGACAAAAAGTTACGACCAGCATCCCCAAACCAGTCGGGAGACACAATACCTGTTTCCTTCCACTAGCTGTGGGCCTTTGGGGTAATGAATTCAAAGAGTCTCTGTGCTGTCCCCTAAGGGACACTCCGTCTGCTTTCCAGACCTCTGCGCTTGCTGCTCTTTGTTCTGACAAATACCAGGCCTCGAAGAACAAGCAAAGCTTTGGATCAAAGGGCGTGTTGGAAGCAGGGGGTCGAGAGAACAGGATGGGTAGGCATTGCTCACAGGGTCTTAATGGGGGATGACGGGGGACTGCAGCCCTGGGTGGAAGCAGACCTGCAGACCTGGCAGATGAGTGCTGCGGGGAGCACTGGAGATCGTGGATGCAGCAGCGTGGGCATCAACAGGGTCTTGGGCTGAAACATCAAGGGTGCAGCGTGCCAGGGCAGAGCAGTGTCAGCAGACATGCGCATGGGCTGCACGATCGTGAAGTGAAGGGAACTGAGACAAGTGCGTGGGAGGATAACCTGCGGCCACGACGTGAGGAGATGAGGTCTGTGCCATGGACAGACACATCCTTTCCTGCTGCTGATCGTTCCTTTCTGTGTTGCGGTCTGTCTGAGGGCTCTTGTGTTGCTTCTAAACCTGTAGCTGTAGCACGGGCACCCCAGATGCTTGAGCATGCCAACAGGGTGAAGGGAAGAAAGTGCCCATCGGGCACTTCTTGGGCAAGCTCTCTTTCCTAAGTGCATCACCGTAACACCCCTCCAAAGCCAGGCCTTGGAGTTTATTTCGTTCCCCTCACTTTGAGAAGCCACTTCCACTGTGCTATTTAATGGGCATTTGGCTTTGCGTTTTCCCAGACCAAGGCCACCGTTCAGTGCACCCAGCCAGCAAAGTGATGTTCTTCAGCAAAAGCACGGTGCTCTGCAGGACTCGGGTGTCACCGAGCGTGGGACCTTTTCTTCTGCTTTTCCTGCGCCCACCCACACTCTCTGACCATTCTGCTTAATGCAACCTGTCTTCATGGTGCTTCCACTGCCTGGGTGTAGGACAGCTCCACAAGCTCCAGTAAAGGGTGCTTAATATTTAATCCCACTTCTAGCTTGCGTTACAGCTCCCTGTTTGAATGAGTGACTGTTCTGTATGGGTTTGACTTGCACTTGCCAGTGTCAGTCTGAAGGAGCCTGTGCGATGACTGGTGTGGCACGAGGCCAGCCCAGCGTGTCCCTGGATGGGAGAGGGCATGCCTGGGACAGCCGAGCTGAACCTGGAGCTGGCAGGACCACGTGAGGGACTGCGAGAGCAGGGTGGCTGGGTTGTGTCAGGATGGGCCCATGCTGCTCCAAAGCGCGGTGCTCCGTTAAGGTGCTCAGGCTGTCTCCAGATGAGTTGGCGCTGCCACCTGAGATGGTGTAGCACCGTGCCGGGGTCTCTCAGGGGCTACAGGGATGATTTAAATTGTGACGGAGAGGACTAGCCGGAGGAGTCTTGGTGGAGAGGTGGACTGGCAGAAAAGAGTTTTGCTTAAAATTGCTTCGGTGCACAGTGTGACTGCAGTTTATCATTTGTCAGAGCCGTCAGTCCTGCAGCTCTCCCCTGCTCCGAACTCGCCGGGAGAGCACGGGCGTGCTGTGCTCTTGCTGCTGATTCCTCACGTGGGTTTCATTTCTCTTTCTCCCCTCCTCTCCAGGGGTTCTCGCTTGCGGCTGGCATGGCAGAGTACGTCCCCCAGCCTCCCTCCACCTGGCCTGCAGGCCCACAGCCCCCTCACGCCTCTGCCGTCTGCCCGCTGGAGCCCATGGATCTGGGGGTCTCGGAGCAGCAAATGCCGCTGGAGCAGCCGCCGTCCTCCCCGGAGCTGGGTGAGGATGAGGAAGTCACCTCCCCGCCGGACCCTGACGTCCCCTACCCCGACTTGGCCCCGGTTGTCTTCTTCTGCTTGAAGCAGACCACCAGCCCGCGGAACTGGTGCATCAAAATGGTGTGCAACCCATATCCTTGCCAAGCTGCACCTTCTCCCTCCCCACCTCTCGCTCCCTCCTGCCCCATCCCTCCCTCTCCCTGCCCTCCCGGGGTGCCTGGCAGGTAAGGAATGACGTTTCCTACATATTTAACGACGTGCTTAGTTCCTCGCTTGCATTGAACAGAACCTCGGCAGTTTTAGTGTGTGATCAAAAGAAGCTGATTATGCAGGAGGAAGCTTCAGAGAGAGCTGCTGACAGCGCCAGTCACAGGGGACTGGGTGAGGGGAGAGGGGAGGGCTGAGGAGAGGTGGTTTAGAAAGGCCTGTTCTTCCCCTTCCCGGCTCCCTTTTGGCCTCTGGCCTGGGACAGAGCGGGAGTTGCCAGCCCAGGAGCTTGTGGGCAGGCTGCCAGGAATGGCAGGGCTCATCTCGCCTTTGGTGAGGGAGCCGCCACTCCTGGCCCTCGATTGCAAGGATACCTAGGTGACCCCTTGCCTTTCCATCTAGCACGTGCCACTGCCCTGCCGATGTCTTGCCATGATGTCTGGCCAGGAACAAATGGGAGAATCTGTTCAGAGTTTGATGCTGAGCCCCGTACGCCCTGGGAGAGATCTCCAGGACACGAGCACGTCCTTCCTTTGCGCGAGAGGTCGGCAGTCGCGCACGTGTCAGTGTTCACGCTCGGTGCCTTGGTTGCAAGGAGGCCCCTGCAACCCAGCGGTGCAAATGACAATCACCTGCACAACTCATTAGCACTGAGGCTGCCAGGAGGCAGCGGCCTCTGGGGCTCTTGAGCCTGATGCAATGTGAAAAACAGGTGGAGAGCACTTGTTGTTCTTTGGATTGTGGGAGCCTTTGCGAGGGGGAGGAAGTGGAGAAGAAGATGCATCGTCAGAGAGGTTGGTCTGAAGGTTTACTTGAACGTTTTTCTGGTCAGAAATCTCAAGTGGTGGCAGTTTCTACCTGGAAGTTCCTTAGTTCCTGGTTAGGTGGGTGTGATCTATAAGGGTGCTTGTTACAGTTTTGGTGCGTTGGCTTCTAGATTAAATCTGGGTGTCTGGGCACACAGCAGAGAGTCAGAAAATGTTTCTAAGAGCCTTTTCAGCTTCAGGAGCCAAACCCTGGGCGAAGTCTTGAGGTGCTGTCAGCAGTAACAGACGACCTTAGATGGCTGATGAATCTGGAGATGTGTTTCAATTTCAGATGTAGGAAAAGGTTTGGGTTTCAGCTCTGAACTCTTCTTAAAGTTCGGAAGCCCTTGAAAAGGTGTTGCAGTCTCAAGCACAGGCTATGACTGAGAACTTGTTGAAGGTTTAGGTTTTCTGCTTTCCTTTCTACTGGCTGCTCCTTAAAATTTTAAAACTTTGTGTTGAATTATGCATTGCGTTTCAATCACTGTGTGTCTGCACTAGTTGCTATGTCCTGGAAATCTTGTCCCAGCACGCGGTGGGCTCGGAGTAAAACATGAGAGATTTGTGTCTCAGTGGAAAGGCTGGACTCAGAAAACGAGAGAAGAGTAATAGCCAGGATTTGGGATGAAGAATTGCTCTTGAAAGTGGGGGAAAGAGGTTGTGGGGAAAGAAGAGAAGAGTCTGTCTCTACTTCCGGCTAAAAAGTCGGTCAAAACATTCCCTCCAATTTCGTACATAGCAAGGTGTTTGCTTCAAGGTGTTGGAGCTGTGTTATTCAGGGATTGGGCACTATGTGGCCATTTTAGTGTTTAAATGTTACTTTTCTTTTAACCCTCAGACGTGTGCTACTTGACTCTGAAAAGGACTATTTTTATAGTAGAAGCTATAGAAAGAAGAAAAAAACCTCATTCAGTTGCCTGTTGATGACATTACACCTGCCTACGTGTGACGCCGGGGGTGAAGGGCAATGGGGCTGCTGGAAACTTTTAGAAGGGGTTGTTTCAGACCTGTGATTTCAGCTCAGCCGTGTGAAGTTAGGAGATGATTTGAAAAGCAGAGACCGAGTGGAGAGGATTCAACTGCTCCTTTGATTCCCCCCCGACTTGTGGTCCTCGTTTTGAATGGATCACGCAGTAAGTAGTTCCCATAACTTTTTTTTCAGATGAGGGATTGTTTCTGCACCCTGAAGGCTTCTGGCAGGTTCTTGGCATCACGCTGTTTTTTGATGGCACCATGGAAATGGTACAGTTCCACGGCCTGGTGGCAGATCACTCGCTGTGGTCTCATCCCTGGCTGGGAATGAGCCCCTCTGTAAGGTGATGCTTCTATGAAAATCAAATCCTGTCTTCTAAGAATTTATATGCTCGCCTGCTTTTTCCCTGCCTGAAGTTTGTCATCCCTGTTCTGTTGGGCTCTTGGGTCTCCAATGCACTTGTGCCAAGCAGGGGCAGGCTGAGTCACTGTCACAGGGCAGGACCTGGCCTTTCCTGAAGTTTCAGCAAAAAAAGATGGGGCATTAATTAAAAGCCTGTTAGTCTTCTCATTGACTTTCTACTAGGCCAGAGCTTCGTGATCATTGTTATGGAAGTACTGTCAACGAGTCTTAAAATGGAAGCTCTGATCGTTAGGGACTATGTAGCAGTTTTCGTAAGTGCAAGGTCATTAACCACCAAATCTCAGTTTAGGTAATTGCATTCTACCTACTTAAATTCCCCTCCTCTGAAGATTATTTTTCCTTCCATGAGCAGACCTGCAATTTTGTTATGTGCTATTAAACAACTGCCATATTCCTTTACTGCAGTGCAGTAAGAGCGGAAAGAAGCACTTATATCCCTGCTTTAAAATCACTTCTGGATGCATATTAGCGTATAAATGTGTAATGCTGTTATTGCAAAAATTGTAGACTCTATTAAGATGGGGACTATGTTCGATGCGAAACTTGTGGTGTTTGTCCCTAAAGGGAGTATTTACTGTGGTTTTTGCCGTTGTGCTGTGTGGTGAAAAGGAGCCTGATGCTTTGAAGTTAGGTGATTACACATTTCTGGGGTGGCTTTACGTACAGTGTGAATGAAGGCTTGAATTGCCCTAGTTTATTGGTGAGCAGATTTTTTTTTTAAATCCTGGTTAACCTTGTTAGACAGAGGTAACTGCTGTGTAGTCAGCTAGGTGGGCGATGCAGCGCACGCCCGGGGAGCCTGCCCTGGCTCCTGGGAAGCGTGCCTGTGGGAAGGGAGTCCGGCGTGGTGCGGCACGTGAGCGACCTGCCAAGCGGTTTGTTGAGGCCGATTTTCCGTTTTGATGAACGGGCAGAAGGCTGGCTGCTCTGAGTTGCAGACCATAGGGCTGTTGCAGCTACAGTGTTAACACAGTATTTGAGATATGGTTACGAGAGAGGCTGTAAGTTTTTTCTTTTTTTTGTTTTAAAAAACCTAAACTCCATGTCAAATAGGCTTTCAAGTCGAGCTTGGAGGGGAAATAGGGTGAAAAGTGTGAAAACATGTTTCCAAAACAACTGTGTAGCATTCATCTTATGAATTTCTAAAGCGTTTGGGACTAAATAAAGGGCATGCCACATGGCACCTTGCAAATCAATCCTGATGCGCTTTGCAAATTATGAGAAGATTATGAGAGAGATGCCTGGATGTCCGCATCACTGTTGGGCTTCTTGGGGTTCCATAAAGACTTTATGCTTCATCCATCCCTAGGGTCAAATGCAGGAGGTTTGATTTGTCCTTTGAGCCTTTCTTTAAAAGAAACTCTTTTCAGGAGGCCCAGACCTCCCTTTGCTCTCGTATCTATAATATTGACACGACAGTGAGAGCAAGAGTGAAGTGTGCCATTAAAAAAAATCAATGCTAAAACTGTAGCAGTAACGAGATAGGCTCTGCAGTTCACCACTCCGTCATTTTCTTGCTTTTTGTTATATGCCAGCCTCCTTCCCTCATTTGTGAAGCGTTTTGGCCATTTGCTCTTCTTGTTTTGCTCTCAGGCAGTGACGTTTTGTGTTTCCAGTTGATTTCACTGGTGTAAGGAGCAGCGGGTCAGGTCCCAGTTGTACAAAAGCTTATATACGCGCTTAATTTTTAGTACTGGGAGCTGTGTTTTACAGGGTATAGAGCAGAGTGGCTTCCCAAAGCTAGTGTGACAGCTTGTGTGTACTGAGGAGCTGCCTTGTAGCTCATTAGCTTTAAAGACCCTCCAGGTAGGGGCTTTGCCCTCGTACCTGTCCCTAAAAATCCTACCACGCTGCTGGGGGTACTTTTCCTGTAACTTGTGCTGGCAGCTGTATCGGCCTGGGCTACGTGCTTGGTGCACAAGGAAACGGGACTGGCCTCGGGCAGATCGGTGGGGAACTGAGCGAGGAAACCTACGCGTTCATTCCCCACATCCTCCCTGCCTGGTGCCTCAGATACCATTTATGTACGAGCCAGCTGAGTATGGGATGGCGGTCGATGGCAACAGTGGTGTTTCGTGCTGGCACTGCCCTGTGGGAGCAGAGTGGAGAATCAAATGCTGGAGGAGCAAAGAAAATGATGTGTGTGTGGATTGGTAACGGACACTTCTCTCGGTGACGCTGAGCCGGCGATGCCACGGTGCGTGGGGACCCTGCGCTGCCAAAACCAGCGCTTTTCAGGTGACACAGGTGGCTGAGGGGCCGACAAATCTTCTTCTTGTTAATAAGCTTTGGGTGAATAGGCGTGTTTATATATTGCACCCTGGTCAAATACCAGTTTGGGCAATTTGTTTTTGTGTGAGTGAAGTTTTATGTGCAGATTCTGTAGCATGCTGTACTTGTTCCTGCCTTAAGCTGTTGCCTTGTGTGCGGTCTTCCTAACAACCGGATGTAGTTAATTAATAAGCAAACACCAGCTGCAAATTTATTGCAAGTCTTGTAATAGTTGATGTCTGTCTTAAGGACTGAGCTTCTGTAATCCTCTGATGAGGTTTACTTTTCTTTTTACCTGTGTACATTTATTTGTGTATGTATGTGTGTGTTTGTATATATAAAAATTAAAAAAGAAAGGCTCCTGCCTCTCTAGTAGGTAGAGAAAAGCTTGGAAATGTGACCAGAAGGTATAATAATACATCAAAAATTGAGTGGCTTATGAATTTTAAGCAGCATTCATCATTATTGGGGACCTAGGGATCGTGGCTTTCCACTCTTGGGGTCAGCAGTATCAGCTTTTATGTGCATACCTGGGAAACACTAAAATGCATATGTTATTCCTGCTTCTCCATTTTAAAGACCGATCTCTCCTGTCTCTCTTTGCAAATCTAGCTCAGAAGTCACCTGAAGAGTCTGGCACTTGTTTGAGGACTTGTGATAGCTTTGTGTTGTTCTAGGTAATCAGGCAGATGTTGCTGCTGTGCCCTCAGGAGCGGATTGTTTTCTGTTGATTACACAGCTCTATAGACCTCCTTCCAGCCAACAGATACATCTGTATACCCAAGATCCAACAAGTGCAAGATGATTTTTTTTTTTTTTTTAATGTAAGAGGTTATCTAGCCTCTTTGCACTCCGCAACATGCGAAATCAACTTTACAGTCGTTCCTGTTGCATGGGGAACTGAGCTGATCCAGAGCTCTCCGGTGGATATGCGGTGCCAGTGGCACTGGGGTTCCCCTGGGCATGTGCCGCATGCTTTTCAAGCTTTAAAAGGGGGCCAGCCTGCTTTAGGTCCTCCTGGGTTCTCTGCCACTCTGCCAAGCTCCCTGCTGGTGGAATGAAGTTTGCTATTAGCAAATAAGGGTGACTTTTAATAAGCCCATTGTCCATAAACTTGATTAATATTTGAAGGCAATGCATGCACCGGGCCAACACGGCCATCTCCCCAGCACCAATCCTCAACTACTCTCCTCCCCTTCTGTGTTAATAACGTGCTTTAAAGCAGACGTTCCTATGCTTGTCAACTGGCCCTTAATTTCCCTGTTAATTATCCTCTTGGGAAGCTGGCTGGCCTTCACCCCATCTAACTCTACCTGCCTGAAAACCTGGCAGCCAAGCTCTCTCCGTAGATATTTGACAGGCTGCTATCTGTAGCAGGAAATTCAGCATGCTTAACTTAACCCCTCCTTTCAGAGGTGTTTTGCTGGTCGAGGATATTACTTAAACTCAGACACCAGAGTGGAAGGAATAGGCTTATTTTCCTGTTAATAATCCAATAATATAGGAAATAAGCAATAAGAGAAATGTAATACAGAAAATAAGCAATAAAAGGAATACAAGGTAATGCATCTGATCATTACTATGTAGGAGAGATCACAGTGATTAAGAGAGGGACATCACCAGTTGCCCTAATACTTTACCATCGTCCAGCTCCGCAGTCGCTGCGGTTGCAGCGAGGATTTGGAGAGCCTGTCCCGGCATTTGGGAGGTCCTACGCAGTGCGTCCACTCGTAGGTGAGGCGTCCAAAGTCACTGTGAGAGGGTCCAGCTTTTATACGGTTGAATAAACATATTTCAAAGCTTCAAGTGTGGGACATCTGGTGTCACCCTCCCTATTGGATTCTGCCCAAAGCCTGGCCAGGGCCTCAGGAGGAATCCAGGGGAGTTGCCCTATCTATTCGGATTTTGCCGAATGTCTGGTTTCACACGCCTCTAAATAAAGATAGATACAAGGCTGAATGTCTGCTTTCACCGTCTTGCAATATACCTCTAAATAGAAAAAGACTGTTCTGCTGGTCAGCGTTACACAATAAGCGTTATAATAAAGCTTTAGAGATTAGCATCAAAATATATATACATTCATACTAAAGCAGATCAGTAGTACACTATGTAGGGGATTAATACTACGCATGTTAGTTATATTGTTGGGTTGTGAGATTCACCTAGAGGCCAGCTCTGGTTTAGGGCCTATAGTTCAGGCCCTGGCACTTCAAGAGGGCAAAGTCGCTCTCTGGAGGTGCCTGTTTTTTCCTCTTTACAGAAGAGTTTCTGGGTAGTGGGCTGCAGGGAGGATTGCTGGCTGGCGTCCTGGGCTGCCTTTGGCATTGCTCTGCTCTCTGGTTCCCCAGATGCTATGGAGGGAGGCAAAGGGAAAGGCAGGTTTAGTTTTGGAAGCGGTGCAGTCTGAACGTTTCCGTGTTTCCATAATGAAGTATTGGACAGTCTTAGTTTTGTGGGAATTGGGGAAGGCACACTGTCTGCCTCGACTCTGGGTGGGGGGAAGAAGTAGTTCTGTAAAATCCAGCTTCTTTCCTGGGGTAAAACCCATGTGTCCCGGTTGTGGTTGGCAGGCAGGTGGCAGGGGGGAGCGTGATAGTGCTCAGGGCCTGCCCAAGCACTCGGGAGGGAAGCTGCCTCTGCAAAACTAGTGACAAGGGAGTGTCGTTAGTGTGGGTCGTTTGATGTGCAAGTTTACGATGGGAAGTTTGGAGGGATCATTTGCACAGTCGGACGTGTAAATGGAATTTGAACTTGTGCATTGTCTGTTAGTAGCACGCAAGGGATGGATGCCTTTGAAGGGGATGTGCGTGCTTGTGATCTGTAAGAAAGTGGCTGGGTTGTGCGTATGCGAGAGGTACGCAGTTCCAGGCAAGCGGGCAGATGTAAAGGGATGAGGTCTAAATTTGGCTGGCTTGCAAGCTGGCCCTGTGTATCCAGGCACAAATGCTGAGATAGGGTATCTCGCTGCCTCCCATCCCTTTAGCTTATTCTCTGGAGGTTTTTATAGTGAGGAGTCGAAGACCACGGTTTGGAAATGAGGCAGGACAACAGCACAAACAAAACCAGAGCTCTGACTGTCTGACACTTTAATGTCCATAGAGTCTAACAAAACCAGAAATAAGGCTGAAAAAATTCTTAGTGCATACCTACTGTCTTCATGCAATGCTCTGAGCATTTTCCCTGTTAGTGAAGGATAGATTCCTGCTGTTGGAGGAAGGGCTAACTGCAAAATAATGAGAGGAGACGGTGGTTTAGGAGAGGGCTTTATTTTTTTTTTTTTCCTTTTCTGTGTGTGTTTTGTACTGCCTTGTTTCCCCAATATGTGCCAAAAGCGATAAAAGACCTGCTAATGCTCCATGCCCTGATGCTTCAGGACAGTGGGGCTAAGACTCTTACTGTAACAGCTTTTTATGAGGTATCTCAATATGGTCCCTGGATTTCTGGTCAATGAGTGTGGAAGGTGTGGGGAAACAGGCGGGAGAGAGTAGAGGATGAAAGTCACATCCTTGTCTGGTGTAGATCAGTGTTGTTCTGCTATACCTAGTGAAAACACACCTATTTGTACCAGCTGTTGCTCTTCAGGCTAGGTTGGGAAGATTGGTGTTGTATTGTCATATAGCACAGTGTCATCTGGTGCGCAGACGGTGTGGTTTGTGCCAGCCTGGGAGGTACCTGGGAGTGCCAGGCCAGCGGAGAGGGGCGATGTGCTCAGCCGAACGCAGGGATGGTAGCAGTGCCTTTGGGGGACCTCCCCGTCCCTCTGCAGAGCGCGTTGCTGAACCAAAACAAATGCTGAAAACCCCTTCTGGAGCATATTGTGTTTATTCACTGGAATGTATTTTGCCTTGGAGATGAGAACCATTTACTCTCTGAAAAATGGTCAGTTTGCCTTTTTCAGCCTTTGTGAACACTGGAGGAGGGTGAGGGAGCCGGAGGGGGCTTTTGGAGAAATAGGAAGGGCAATAAAAATACTTATTTTGAGTTTAAGACCTATAAAATACTCTGACCAGACCTCTAATTGCATGTTCTGTCATAACAATGTGAATTAAATAACGCAATTAACCACTAACAAATTGACCAGCTGCCTGTTTGAGGACTTGACACTCTTCCCACCCCAGACCATGGGGAAGGGCCAGCAGCCAGCTGAATTTGCTGTGTGTTGAGTGTAATACTTGACAGGAGCTGCTTCAGGTGGGGAATGGTTAACAGAGTTGCAGCTCTTCTGCAGGAAATGGCTTGCAGCTGGTCCCAGGATGGTTAAGAGGAAAGACTCTGTGGAAAAACTTGGCCCTTTTCAGATCCGTTTGGTGGCTTGGGCTTGTCCTGCTCTTGGTCGTTGCTGCTCCCTGGGCTGTGGGTTTGTGCTGTGCTGCCTCGTGTCAGCCGTGCTCCTCCACCGGGGAGGGAACGCTGCTGGCTTTGCTGCCCTACCTGCTTCCCCTCCCTGGAGGGTCCTCTGGGCTCTGCTGCCGAAATGAGCAGGGGTCATCTCGGCGGGGAAAAGCTTTGGAGGAGGGGACAGGCTAGCCAAGGGGGAGGTTTTTTATTCTGGCTGGAGAGGACAGCTAGGGAAGGAGGCTGAGATGAGCAAGGAAGGCAGGTAAGAGTGCAGCTGGACTTGTAAAAGAAGAGATGAAATGCAATTATGAAGATGTAAGACAAACTGATGGGGAGTGCTAAGTGGAGGTTACCTAGGTTGGGAACAGCTACTTTGGCACCATGCTGACAATCCCTGCTGAGCTTGGCAGGCATCTCAAGAAATCCTTGTAATCAATGGTATCAAAGGCGGATGACGGATCTGAGAGAATCAGCACGAGTGCTTATCTTTGCTGACGGCCACTGAGGACCAGCGAAACGAGTAGGGAGGTGGTGTGATGGTGGTGTGACCCACCTGCTCGAAGACCTGCATAGGTGTTTGCATGGGCTGGCTGGTCTCGGGGCTGGAGTTCGGGTGCAGTGCTGTGGTTGGCACAGCTTTCACCTGCCCAGCCCTGACTGCAAAGTCAGCTGGTGGGGATGGAGATGGAGAGCTTAGCTCGGCCTTCTGCCTGGAGGATGCCCATTCCTGCCTCCCCTTTCTCCAGCTTTCTCCCTGCCCGTTGGGTCAGTGCAGGTCAGGGGAGGGGAGCGACTCCCTCAGGTGGGACGGGATGCGCGGAGCTGTGATGTGGGTGACCATCTGTCCCGAGACAATGGTGCCATTTACACTTGCATGCTGCAACTCATCCAGGAGGAAAGAGAAATCTGTCTTTGCTAATGGTACAAACCCACACTCTTTGCTTATCCTTTCTTCTTTTAGTTTTCTCTCCCCTGGTTTCCCCTCATCATCGCCTACCGTGCTCCAGTCTATAAAAGCTGCCGTTGCTCCCCCTCCTCGAGTGTGATTTGGAGCTGCCGAGTCCCCGCAGCTCCTCCAGCAGCCCCTTCTGTAACTAGCCACCCTGTCTCTCCCCTCTCCTTTCTCCATCTGTGGCAGTCTGTCATTTTTCCCTCTCTTCCCCCCCCCCCCGCCCCTTCCCTTGCTGTCATTCCCAGGTTTTGCTGCTAGCAGCCTGTCTGCTTTGCTTGCTGCTGCCCTTGAATTAGCTCTTTCCGTAAAGTGCCCTTTTTAGCCAGTATTGTGGACAACAGGCTTTCTGGGCGGAATGGTTAGGAGCTGAAGGGAAGATCTGAAGGTAGGACTGAAACAGGGGACATAACTCATTGGCTTATCTGGAAGGAAGGAAAAGGCCAGGGCTCCGTGGAGATGCGATAGCTTACCTGTGAAAACAGTGGATTTCTATCTGTGGAGGAGATTGCTACATGGTGGAGTGGGATTGCTGCCGCTTCATCCTTACAGGCTGCTTCCATCCCTATCTAGAGCATTTTACTCCCAGCCCGGGTCCGCAGGTATCCTCCTGCGCCCTCCAACGTGCAGGCGGCGTCCCCGACATCCCCGTCGCGAGCTGTCGGTGTGCCGGAGCGCTGTGCAGATCACGGGAGGGCAGGCTCTAAGGGGTGCATCCACCCTGGGAGCAGGAGCAGGGTGCTAGTAGGTGAACATCGCCTGGGCCAGCTTGGGTGAGACTTGCTGCTGGAGCAGCTGGCCCTGGTCCTCTCTGGGAGGTAGCTGGCTCTCTGCTAATCCTGGCTCACCAGGGCTGGCTCTTGTGGGCAGATGCAGACAGATGTGAGCTCAGCATGCAGGCTGGGAGCTGCGTGGCTGTGGTCTCCTGGCCCTGTGCCCCGGCTCGGAAGCTGGGCAAGGTGCTCAAGGGTTTGCTTACAAAAAGCTGAACCGACACTGCTGTCTCAGCCTTGTTCCCGACCCCCCCAAACCTTTGTGAGAGCTGTTTCGTCTTTACTTTAATAACTTGGTTTTGTTTATCGCTGCCTCCCTAGAGTAGCATAAATGCTGAAATACCACAAGGGCTTTCAGATTGCTTGTAGCTTGAAGTAACTGGATGTCTTGAGAGGCAGAGTGAACCGAATGTACCTCCTGTGGGATTTCAGTTCTTAAAGAGTCACGGATGAAAAGGGCTAACATCAGTACGAATTCATCCAGGAGAAAGCTGCTGAATTCAGTGCTTGTAATGTTAGCTGTGAGATTTGCCTCAACAGACAAGGAACAGGGAAGGAATGGAAAGAAAACACATGGTAAAATATTAACCTCCCTATTGAAACAGGCAGTTTGTAACAAACAGCAGCTGTTCTGTTTCATGGCGTGGAAGAGGCAGGAGCTCAATATTTGAAGGCGGAGAACTATTTTCTTCCATGCAGAGGTTGATAGTTTCTCAAGTCAGAGATCCAAAAATCTCTGCTTGCCTTCCAAGCCCTGCTTATTATTTGGGAGCACACTAAAATACCATGAAGGTGTACTTGGCAAATCTGCCTTGCCCCATCATTCACGCGCCCCACAAGGATGCTTCCTACATTTACCTGCATCCTGCATCTTCCTTCTCAGCCAAGAACTCAGCACTCTAGTGCGGCAATAAGTCCCCCTATGAATACAATGTCCTTATTTTCTACAAAATGTACTACAGATCATTTACCAGCCAGCCAGGAGGCGTTTTTAACAAGCATTGTTATCAATAATTAAGTTAAAACATATTTGAGAAAAGTATGCTTTGTGATATATTACAATTTTTATGTCATTGCTTTTGTTCACATATTTACCAACTCGTGATGTAATTTTTGCTTTAAGTCTCCTGGTTTTATGGTTGAATCTGGCAGGCTCTGCTTTGTCCGTATGTGAGATTCAGGCCAGGCCTTGAAAGTGTTTGTCATAAGTGAATTATATTAAAAAAGACACGCTCATAGAAGTGCAACAGTGATAATATATTGCCTTTGGTACTGCCTGATGTTCAGTGCTGCTGGCCAACTGCGATATTTCTTAATGAAGGATGTTGGGTTTTTTTTTTTCCTCAAGGCAATTTTTTGCTTGCTTTTTTCTTTCCCTGTGGCTCCTTTCTGATTAATTTCCTTGATGGAGTAGGATCCTTCCCTGCTTTGGAGTTGCTCCTTTCCTCCATTCTTGCTGACCCACTGTTCAGCAGCCTCTGTGCTGGCAACTGCTCTTGCTTTCCGATCTGGAGCCCTCTTTGGAAATGGGATTTTAGCGACTGGAGGGGTCCCTAGATGGTCGCCCACCTCTTTTCTACAGGAAAAGCCTATGGAGGCAGCAGTCTTCTCACCGTTGCCTTGTGGCATTTTGTTTGTCCTGTGCTACAGCCTCCTAGTTTCTATTTCTTATAGGTTGACCTTGTTGTCTTTCCCTACATGGGCAACCTCTTGATAATACTCAGTTTCTTCCTTGCTGGGTGCGAAGTAATGTTTTTCCTTTATCTCCTGCCCAGCGGGATCTCTGAAGTCACGCTGTTCATATGAGGGCCATGCGCACAAACAGAACCAAAAAATGGAAGATTGAGTGTTCATTGTTACATGAGGTGGTACCGTGTTTTTTTAAAGCTGTCCAACTTTTCCCATGGTAACACTCTTTTTATCCTTTACTGAAATTTTAATTTGAGGTCGGGGAAACAGGGACCGTGCAGAAAGCCTGGGAAGGATACTGGAATGGGGGACCGAGAAGCCCAGGAGGAAAACAAGTCCAGAGGGTCAGGCAGCCAGCGGGAAGCTGAGGTGGAAAGCTTATCCACCAGATACCTTCACGCCAGAGAGGAGGGACTGGGGAGCGATGGCATGAGTGAGCAACCTGGAGAGGGGACTGGGTGGGCTGGGTGTCGCGGTGTAACCCCCGCCAGCACCTCAGCCCCACGCAGGCGCTCACTCACTTCCCCCCCACCCAGTGGGATGGAAGAGAGAATCGGAAAATAAAGTAAAGCTCGTGGGTTGAGATAACAACAGTTTAACAGAACAGAAAGGAAGAAACTAGCAGTGACACTAAATACTAATAAAAGGACTGGAATACCCAAAACAAGCGATGCACAATGCAATTGCTCACCACTGCCCGACCGATGCCTGAGCAGCGCTCCTCCCCTGGCCAACTCCCCCCAGTTTATATACTGGGCATGACGTCCCATGGTACGGAATACCCCTCTGGCCAGTTTGGGTCAGCTCTCCTGGCTGTGTCCCCTCCTCTCACCTTCCCTGTGCCCCTCCAGCCTTCTTGCTGGCTGGGCTGGAGAAGCTGAAAAGTCCCTGACTTGGTCTAAACACGACTGAGGAACAGCTGAAAGCATCAGGGTGTTACCGACATTCTTCTCCTACTAAACCCAAAACACAGCGCTGTGCCAGCTACTGGGAAGACCATTAACTCTGTCCCAGCCAAAACCAGGACAGCGGGGAAGGTGAGGATCTGGATGGGAAGAGGCTGGCTGAGAAGGCAAAGGCTGGGGCAGCGAGCCCGAGTTGGAGGCAGGCTGCAGTGAGAAGGGGTGGGATGGGAGCATCCCGTGTGGGCTTGGTGGGGTGAAGGAATGTCCCTGCCCCAGAGCCTGCACGCTTTGCATTCCTGCTTATTTCTGTTTTCCCTGCTGTTGGCAAACATCTGTGGGGCTCGTCGGCTAAATAGGGGCCACGTCCCTGTCTTTGCTGAACGCCATCCCTCCCTGCGGATGTAGGGATCCTGTGGAAAGAAAACCGTGACCTTGCAGTGAAAGATGGTGTTGTAAAGGCAGTGTGGAGAGGGAGAAACTGTGGTTCCCCATTCATCCTTGATTTTGTCTTTATTTCTTGGTTTGAGTCATATCAAAAAAGTCTCTCCTGAGCATATTCAAAGCACATTTTTTTTTTTCCCCATGGCAGTTACTAATTTATCTCCATTTGGTTGAGTTATTACAGGATGAGCAAAAGAGGTCTCGGGCTACCCTGCTGCCCAGTGCAAAAGCAGTGTTTCAGAGCATCCAGCAACAAGCGCTAGTCCAAAAAACCCTCAAATGCTTCTGCACAGACAGAATAACTTTTTTTTTTTTTTTTTTTTTGCAACTGTTGAAATTTAACTTAGTTTTCCACCAAAAAAAACCCGTAGTCATACCTGCTATGGAAGTTTCAGCTCAAGCTGCCAGTCAGATGAAGCTCTAAGCAAATGAGACTGGGTGTTGGAAGGGAGAAGAGTGAGGTAGGATTAATTAAAATTAGTGTTATCAGTGTAGCTGCATATAGCCTTCTACCATGTAGTTCAGCTCTCACTGAAGCTTCAAATTTCCCCTACAATACAATAATTAACTATTAAAGTAGGTACTTTAAAAAAAAACAAACCACCATTCCTCCTCCAGAGAACCATAACCTGGGATTTTTTTCAAAGCACAGAATTAATTGCATCCCTCCACAGTATCTTTGAGGTGCTGTTGTTTCTTTAAAATGCATTTCCAGCATATTGTGATATGTCATACATCCTTTAAATATCCAATAGCTTTTTAACTTTTAAAAATCTATTTCACACTTAGTGGTATGCCTGTAATGCATTTTACTGGAATGTGTGGCAGATGTCTGGGGAAACTGTGTTTTCTCCCATATGGGGGTTATTTTACTGAAAAATGAAATAGGATTGTCACTTCATTTGATTTCCCCAAGTTGCCACATCAGGGATTCTCTGGCTGCGTGTGAGACATGAATCCAGATCATAGGTAGGCTGCAGAAGGCGAAATGTGCTCTCTTCCCTGGGTGACGGGGAACTTCCCATGGAAGAATATCCTCTGAGGGCTACAAGGAGGGGGAGAGCAGGCTGGGGAGGTCTGCTCTAGGATATCCCGCTCCGTGGGACTTCGCAGCATGCTCTGGAGATACAGAAGTAGCCTTACGCGTGTACTTAGATCCTCCTCTATGAGGAGGAGGAAAGTGGCAGCTTCGCGGTTCCTCAGACCTCCGGGGGACTCGTGACTCTTGTGAGCCAGGTTCCTGAGGTGGCAACTAAGCTAGGACTTCAGGGTTGGGTGTTGCTGAATTTCTCTCCTAGAAGGAGTCAAAAACGGCAGGGCTGCAGTCACGTCAGGCCATGATTGCACGGTTGTGGCTTAGGGACAGAAGGGAATCTGTCATCGCCGTGTGGGCCAGCGATACCTGTGTTTGCAGGGGTCTGATCCGCGTTTGTGTTTTGACTCTTCTTCTCCACCCCGTTTGAATGTGGCTTTGTGTCCCCTTGTCCTTGTGCTGTGGGGAATCATGTCCCTGTATTTTCTCTCCCCTGTGCCCCACAGGCGGGGAGACAGAGCACTGTGCCTGGGGCAAGCCCCTCTGTCATTGCCCCTGCAGCGGCAGAGGGAGAGGCAGGGGGAGGAGGTGGAGCAGAGCAACTGCTGCAAGGCCCTGAAGCTAGTGGCCGTGCCAGCATCTCCCCTTTGCCGAGACAGACATAGTGGAGATAAATACCAGGTGTCTCTGGAAGAGTAGTTAAATGCACCGACGGTCCCTCTTTTGTCGTGTTGGTATAGCTGAGTCTTTCTTCCAGCTTTACGTTTCAGAAGACTGCCTGTGGCACTTGGCCCACCCCTCTTCTTGCGCTCAACCTGGGAGGTACGTTCCTAAGTTTCTGGGCAATAAAAATGCCCAAGGCTTATGTGGCTGTGGTAGCAGCCAGCGTGTCCTCTCTGCTGGTGTGTGTGGGCACAGGCGTGCTGCTGTCGAGGCATTTCTGGGCAGAGTTTCCAAGGGACGGAAGAACGTAGCCCTGGGGGGGAAGCTGTCACCAAGGGCGTTGCGGTGGGGAAAGCAGGAAGGTGCTGGGTATCGCTCGAAATAGAGGTGGGAGCTGGTGTGCTGCTGTGCAGAGGCAAGGGGACGGGTGGCTGAATGACCTGGGGCCTTCCCTGCAGGACAGAGGATGTCTGTGGTGCCATCGGTATCGGGTCAGACAGCTCTAGCAGGAGAGCACAGAAGTGATTAGTTCCTCCCCGCGCCACTTGACTTCTCTGGGTACTTCTTGAGTGCGATTAAGCAGATTAGTGTCACGCACTTGAGACTTTGTCTTGTACCCATGGCGTTTCCCTTTGTTGTTTGTGTGCGTGAAGGATTTCCTCATCCGCCGCTGTGACACCTCTCCCCACTGGATACAGGATTATTCTTTCCTGATGATTAACATTTTCATGGGTCTCGGGCAGCTTTTCAGGAACACAAAGAGACATTCCCCATAGAGAATCTGATGCAAAGTCTTTACTTTCTGGAATTAATAATTACGCCTGGGATTATTTCACCTCACTGGATGATCTCTTCTGAGACCCTGCCGCTTCCCCCAAACAGCAGTGAAGCTTTGTGTCCATAGGCTTGTCTCTGTGCCCCTTCCCCACCGACTGTGCTGCTTGTGCTTGGTGCCCTCGGGCACTTAGCTGCATGCTTGTGTTTGGAAATTGCATGGGGGCCTCAAGTGCATTGTCACGAGATTGTTACGTCTCAATCTTCCTCCCCGCTGCCAACATGCGCACGCTGAGATGCAGGCTGGGAGATAGCTGTCGTGGAGCCAGCATGGCTGTCAGCAAAAACACGTGTGCAGGCAGCAGTCAGACCATGAAAATGCCCTGAGAATTGGACAGAAGAAAGTATAGGAAGTGTTACTGCAATGTATATACTGCTTTTATATTATTAACTCTACATTGATGATACGTGCACAATAAATATATTTGACTAATAGTGATACAATTACTACATAATAAATCATCTAAATGAGTTCTTTGTTACTCTAATTTATACGCATCTGTATAAATCAGAGGTGTACTCACCATTCTCTTGCTGTCCCTGAAAGATACAGGAGGATTAGAAGATATTTGCATTGATGAGGCTTAGGCAAATATTTGACCTAGCAGACGAGTTCCTCTGCTATTACCCGTAGGAGAGACTTGCTGTACCTTCTGCTGTGCGGCTGGCTGGGTGATGCCAGAGGGGTGCAGGGAAAAGGGGTGTCTTCCCACTGGTGTTTAAAATCCCAAAGGGACCTAAAAGCTTTTGACTGGAAGGTGAGGATTTAAACTTAGTGTTACTTTTCGAGGTGTAGGGGGTAAGACGGTGGAGCTATGATGAGGCAATAGGTCATGGTGGAGGAAATAGTGGGCTGCGGTATTTTGGGCCAGCTGGAGGCCACTGATGGGGAGGGCAGTGACCGAAATGCATCAGGCAGTTAAAATCAGTGGGCTCCCAGATACGGCTCAGGTGTGTTGGGATCCCAGTGTAAAACACCAGTGCAAGGAACTGTGTGTTGATGGTGGGAGCGGAGCCCTCCCAGCCCTTCCTGGGCAGGCTGGGCACCCTGGGGGCTGACCTACCCAGGCAGCCAGTGAGGGGTGCGAGAGGTGAGATTTGGTTGAAAAATGAGACGTGCTACAGGGACTGGAGTTCATACCCAGGAAATGATGTGTGGGCTGGTGATGGGAAGGCCCCATTTTGGCAGAGGTGGGCACGGGCCCGCCCCTGGGCACAAGGTGGGCTGAGCCTCCAAAGACGCCAGGCTCAGTGCAGATAAGTGCGCAAGCGTTCGGGCCATATCTGCTGTGGCTAATAAACTGGCACCGCTCCGTTGACTTCCGGAGGGCTCTGCTTGTTAACTCCAGTCCAGGGCCTCTTGGGTTTCTCAAACTGGGGTATAAATCTTACAAGAGGGAACAAGCTCTTTCTTGCAAGACTTTGGCCACCTTCCTTGTTTTGGTCAGGCTGAATATACCATAAAGGACAGCCTTTGTGCTGTTTCCATGCTTCTGTTCAAACCAGGCACTTTCTGAAACAAAATGAAATCTGAGCTGGCGAGTTGGGTTTGAGTTTCAGCTTCGCTTGATTTGTACTTTGTTGAGATTAACTCTCCTTTCCCCCAAATCCTTGTACCTCCCACCCTGTCCCCCAGACAGGGAGGCAGCTGTTGAGCTGTCATTTCTCTGTTTTCATGACAGCCCAGCGGGAAGAGGAGACAAAGCAGAACATCTCGTGCCTTCTCTGAGTGCAGGCGGGGAGCTGAGCTCCCGGAGGAGCCTGTGCCTGGCTGCTGCCTGTGAATCGGTGGGACGTTGCTCTGGGGATGCTCATGCAGCAGGTCTTGCTGGAGGGAAAGAGGGGGAAGGTCCAAGAGAAGAGGCGATAGCAAGCCCAAGCATTGTGGAGGTCCTGGTTTGGGTGCTTCACGGGTCCTCTGTGTATCTGTCCATCTGGGGGACAACTGCTAGGCAGGACCTCCTGGGATGGCCGGCCAGGCTGGAGCACGGAGAAGGCACAAGAAAGAGGACCTGGGGAATAAGATGAGGCAGTACATTAGTGCTCCTGGGAGCTGGTGTGTCTCTAAAGCCGATGTGTTGCCATGGAGTGTGCCTGGCAGTGAAGCTCCCTTGTTGCTTCCCTAATCCCATTCAGGCAAAGAAGAATGGCGAGGAGACTAAAAACAATGCAGAGAGAAGGCACTCCATCTCCTGCTGTAGTGTGCTCCCCTTTGCGCCCGCACCCTCCACCGCCGGGGTGTCTCTACAACTTGCTTCCTGACGTGGGTTGGGTAAAACACCTTCCCTGGTACCTGCCAGCCTAGGTGAAAATGTAAAAAGGTCCTTGACTACCTATAAAATCTACCTGAGATTTTATAGGTAACGTGAGCTAGAGAGTTTATTAGCAAGAAAAGGACACAAGGTGAGACTTTAACCCTGTTCATCTTGCTCAGTTCTGTGGCTCTTCTATAAGCTCTTCTCACCGTCACCTGCCTTGCGACGAATCCGTCTCTGGGCCTCCTACCTGCTGGTGCCTTTGCTGGCCCTGACTCGGCCCCTCAGCTGGGTAAGCCACGCTCTCCCCCATTGCAGGGTGCTGGGGACCAGCCCCATCAGATCTCGCTGGCCTCTTCACCCCTTGCGCCTCGACATTTTGCTCACCCCAGTCCTCTGATGGTGGCCCAGTGTCTCTCCCTGCTACCTGCCGTGGTCTTTTTGTCTCTTAGCAGCTGCTGTGGTACAGGGAGTCCCTGTGCAGCCAGAATGGCCCTTCCTCCTCTGTGCCTACAATCATCCTCCATCTCCAAAATCACTTCCTTTCTTCACTCCCCTTGTTTGACGGGGAGGCAGTTGAGCCGCTATTCCCTCAGCATCTAATGGGGGGAATAATCTCTAAGGAGGGAGTGAAGGGGGCAGTGGAGAGAGAGGGAGAAGAAGCTTCTGCTGCTTCTCTACATGGGGGTGACCATCCCATGGTTCATGAGCAGCTCAGGTGAGGTGGGGTCCCTTCAGTGGGATGGAGCTGCCGCAGGGGCACCTCCAAACCCCTGCTCCAGGAGGGAACAGCTCCAAAGTGGTGAAGAAACAACCCTGTTTCTCAGAGTACAGCATACTGAGTCTCCATGCTTTAATAAGCTGTTGCTTCTCCATGGAGAAGTTCCCTGTCACCTTTCCATGACAGCCAGAAATACTCCCTATTTTAGCCAGAGGCACATTGAGCGAAAAGAAACCTTTCGCTTTCGTGCTCGCGGGAATCAGTGCAAACACCCTTCACTTGGGAAAACCAGGGCTCAAGTCTTGCTGCAGGTGACTTGCCCCAGCGGAGCCTTCCTTGGAGAGCCCTGCCACCCTCTTGTCCCAGGCTGCCCTCCCCTTTGATCGCTGTCCCCCCCCAGCTCCGCAGGGTCCCCAGGCCCCTGTGCAGCTTTGCCAATGGGTCTCCCTACGGCACAGCCGGCTGCCAGGTTCCTCGTGCCCATACTTGATTACTGATGGATTAATAACCCACGCTTTAGACACCCAATAATCCTGACCTTGGGTAGTGCCTCATTAAGAATCAAACCAGAAAATGAATAGAAGAGGAAATGAAGAGGCTGAAGAAAAGGGAATAGTGAGGAGGAAGTGTGGAAACAGGGAGGAAGAAATTCAGTTTGGGACTTGATTTCTCTGGAGGCAGAGTGGAGAGGGGAAAAATGGGAGGTTTAGTAGGGCAGGGGAGAAGACAGAGGTGGCTTGAGAGGAAGGAGGGTCAAAGGAGCCCTTGCCTAGGCAGTCTGCCGAGAGCCATGGGCTTGCTGAGATTTCGGCAGGGCCAGGCCGAAGCAGATGGGGAGAGAAGGATTGTGAGTCTGAAGACTGCATGAAATATTTCAAGATGTTCCATCAAACTCGCTTCTTGGTGGTGAGATGCTGGGTGGGGGCAAGACAAGAAAAAATTTGGCTGATAATGAGAAGCTTAAAAAAAAATCTGACAACATGCAGCTCTTTACATCTCTCTTCTTATCTCTTGCTTTCTCCTCTGTAGAGGTGACGTGCTGTCTAATTGTGCTGGACACAAGGATAGGTTTCTTCATCCTCTGAGGCTTTAGTTTGCTTTTGCTTTACTCTTCCTCACTTTCTTCCTCTTTTCCCCGTTCCCCAAACTGACAGCATCTGTCAGACAGTAACCAGCTTCAGGCCAGCTGGGTCTTGCTCCCCTCTTCCTGCTGTTGAGGCAGGATATAGCTCTGTCCCCTTTGGGCACAACTGTGCCTTCTCCCTCATCCCCATCGTTGCTGCAGCTGGAGAGTCACCTCCGCAAGCCCTTCCCTTCCACCCCCCTGGTGCCTGGTCCCTTTGACTATCTGCTCTTGGGAGTGGGATGACTTGAACTGGGCACGGTTTGGTGAAGCCTTGAGCTCAGTTGAGGTGATGCAGGAGCAGAATCTAGTTGTAAAAGTATGCGCAGGGGTTTTTCTGAGTTTATCCCACCTTGGCCGGCAGAGGCAAAGCTCTTGAAGTAATGGATGTCACTGAGTGCCAGGCAATGACAGAGCCCAGGAGAAACCAGAAAGCGCAGCTTCCTTGCTCGCGGGGTTTTGGACCAATGTGTACTGCACTCTGCCTAGGTTCAAATACCGCACCCGTGCAATACCATCGCCCTTTGCTTCTCCCTCTTCCCTTCCCTCTGTGCGAGCAGCAGAGGCATTGCCTTCAGACTGGATGTGTGTAATACTCATGACCTAGTTTGAGAGCTAAATCTAGAAGAGGGGGAAAACTATGCCCGTTAAGTTAACAAATACAATAAATGACTACACTCCCCCCCCCAAATCCAGTGTTAAATTCACTTAGTAATTTAGAACAGGCTTTAGTTAGGTTAAAAAAAAAACTAAAAAAAAAAAAATCTCAACACCTGTAGCAGTCACTGTTTTTAAATGTAGAAAAAAATCCAGGCTTAATTCTGTGAATCTTTCAGCTCTGGAGACCTCATTTAGAGGTGACAGGTACTGCATCTTGCTTTTGTGATCTTCCTGTGCGTGATGTGTCCTGCCCACTGTTCGCTGCTTCCCCCTCCCTGTGAACCACGCTTGATCTTTTGTAAGAGGGGTGGAATTGTCTGTTCTTCCTGCTGATTCAACTGAGGTCTGCAGGTGACAGGTCAGCAAGTGCATGTTGGGGTTTTTTTTTCGGAGGGGGGTTGGAAGGAAGGAAGGAAGGAAGGAAGGATATGAAGTACATTTGACAAAGCACATTTGACATAGTTCACAAAGCAAGTGAGCCTGGGTCATTGGTCTCCAGCTTTTCTTGATTGCTCTGTCTGTCTGGGATCAGAAACATCACAAGACACGGTTCAGTAGACAAATATTACTGTATTTAAGGCAAAATGTGCTACAGGGCTATACCAGCATGAGTTAATAAAAGTGAAGGAGTGAACAAAAAGTAAATGTTATCTCAGACGACAAAATAACAGGCTTTCATAATGAACTAGCATCCTTCCCTGGGATTCATGGCTTCCAGTAAGCCTTAAGCTGTTTTTTTTCTGCCCTTTGGTAATCACAGCCAGAAAATGTTTAGGAAGCCTTTTAGGTTTTTCCCGCTATCATTTTTGTAATAGGATGCCAGGTACTGAAATGTCTGGTTAAGGCTATTGATAAAATATCTGCAGTACAAGACGGCAGCATATCATCCAGTTTCTTCCAAAGATACGAGACGTGCATCTGCATTTGCAAGAGCAGTATGGCAGTTCACATCTGACTAGATTATGTACGGGAAGCCTACATGTTGATGCTGTCTCTCTATTATCCTATATCAAGATTGATATCAAGTATTACCTTAGCTTTCCTCCAGTGTTGTTATTCTCTTTGGCTGTTCCCGTTCCTCCCTCATTAGGAGGAATCCACGAAGGGGGAGTGAAAAATATAGAAACCTGATCTGGCTCAGGAAGCCCATGAGCTGAGAGCGGTTGGCAGCTGGAAGGGTGCCTAAGGGAAGTATTGTGTCTGCTCATCCCATTTTCACACACTTCCCTGGGCAGCTGTGTTGCAGCCCAGTCCGGACAGATGTTTGGTCCAACTCGAGATGCTCATTTATTTGTTTTTGTTACATTTCTCTGACGGCTCCCTGACTTCTGTAGGCTTTCTGAGAGTCTGTAAACACTTCAGGTCACTTGCTTTATTAACATCCTTTCTGCTTAATTCTTACTACCATTTTCCCCCTCCTTTGCTTTCACGTTACTTGCCCTTTTGATGGATGTTCCTAGTTGGAGACACCGGACCTCCAGCTCTGGAGGGGACAGGAGCTGCTCTAGCCTACTCAACACCTTGGTGGGGATTTTTTGCTCACCATCAGTAGCTGCAGGGGTGAGGTTGGAGACCACTGTCTCGGCACCCCGTGTTCAGCTGCTGACGAGAGCTCTGAAGGAGCAGGCTGGGGAAGCGTCCCTGCCCAGGCTCTGTGGTGTCCCACCCTCCGTCCCTCCTGCTGAAAACATCAGGAGTAAGAGCTCC
This sequence comes from Sagittarius serpentarius, assembly GCA_034782735.1. Classification (NCBI taxonomy): domain Eukaryota; kingdom Metazoa; phylum Chordata; class Aves; order Accipitriformes; family Sagittariidae; genus Sagittarius; species Sagittarius serpentarius. The sequence continues at coordinate 27,812,732 of JAVKLA010000024.1, forward strand.
CTCAGAGGAGAGACGTAAATAAGGGCTCTGACTCTCCTCTGCTGGGTAAATAGATGCAACATGGAGATGAGCTGCTTGCTTTAAGAGGATGGGACCTCCCCAAGGAGGGGGTTATCTCTGCCTTGGTTGGACAGGTCTGCCTTGGACAGGAAGGATGGCTCTGACTGGTCTGGACACGCTGGATACTGCTTCAGGGTTTGCTTGTTGTTCATCTTCCCTCTCTCCTTCTTGAGCATATATGAGACTTTGGTCTAAAATTTTAATGAGTGACCTTTTCCTTCTAGGCTGTGATACAGCCCCTGGTTACAAAGAAAGATCCTGACCAACTTACTGACTGGTTGGAGGCTCAGCCATGTCTTGAGGTTCATTTGGGGACAAACCTGTAGCACCGCAATGAAGTGCACAGGCCATTCAGCAGCCTGAGGCTGCTGTAGGAAAGCACTGGCTGGCCGGAAGTTTTTCTTTCATTGCACAAAGGCCGAGACCTGTTGTGTCACATTTGCATGTGGCTTTACACCAGATCTGCAGTGTTTTCTGTGCTCTCACGACGGCTCAAGCTCCCACAGGCTGGGAAGTTCTGATTTAGTCATAACGCCAGTATTTGTCAGCAAGACACGCAGGTGATGCAAAGGGAACTGGTTTTGTTTCTGCTGTTTGCTGGGCATCTGGGTGAAACACTTATTTCTGGCTTTTCTTGTCAAATCGTATTCAAAGTTAGTTAACTGTTGTTTTCTACAAGCTGTTCCTCCTACCCTCCCAGCCCAGTGTTTCTTTTTTATAATGGGGTTAGCTTTGGGTGCTGTTCCCATGCCCTTTTCTTTAGACTCAGCACAGTATCTGGTTTTAGGATCTACTAATGAATTTTCTAGACCCCTTCTTAATTTCCAGGACTTACTAATGAGATGCTGCAAGAATGAAGTCATCTGAGGGATGATGACCTAGAAGGAAGGGGTAGGGGTGAATGAACACAGGCTTCAATGGGCATCCAAGAAACAACCTTGTAAAGGACTGCGGGTCGTGCAGGGGTGGTTACTTAACTTCTTAGTGAAAGGGATGAGAAAACGCCGCTCGCTCTTTGCCTGGGTAAAGTCTGCTTTCAACCCCTGGGAGCTGGTGCTCGTTCGCAGGTGTTACGATGACAGTAACACAGCGTAATGCTAATGGAGACAAAGATGACCAAGGCTTTGGAGGAGTGGATCATCGCTGAACCCTCTCCACCTTCTTAGTAGAAGCAGCTTGTGCACCTGAGTAGGTAGAAAGGGAATATGAAGAAAATGTATGGGTACAGCTGATGTTAGCAGTTTTGGAGGGAATTTAAGGTGGGGCTAGGACAGATGGTGAAGGGAGAGATTTATTCAAATTGGATAAAGTGTCTAATTTGACTAAAAGGTTGCTTAAAGAAAATGAGAGCTTGTAAAAATTGTTCTCTCTAGTGCTGGGCTAAATTTCAGAGGGTGAAAATAACTGTTTGGGATGATGTGAACCCAGAGGGAGTCTGAGACATAGTTCACTTGCCAGTGGGTGGTGCAGCCTGATGGGCAGTGGGGTAGGGACATGATTGTTTTGTAGTTGTGTGGTGTGGTGGTTTTTGGGGTTTGTTGTAGTTTTTTTTTTAAAGCATCTGTCTGAGCTCTTCCTTATGTGTTATCCCTGTCTGGGCAGAAGGCAAGATGAGACGGTGCACCCTGATTAGAAGAGGAGGAAGGATGAATATTGTGTTCCTCGGAGAGGAAGGGCTGTAGGCAGAGCACTGAGTGTACATGCAACATTGCCTTGATGTCTCTCTCTTGTAGTCTATAAACATATTTGCCCTCTCCCCAAATCACTCTTTTAATCTGTTTTATGTTGTAGGCACCTTGGTCCTTATCTAATGTTTTATCACCTTGATAGCTCTTACTTTATTAAGTATGTCTGCTTCTGTCTCTAATCTCTTCACATCACCTCCCCAGGGTGCTCTCTCCTTTGGCTCTTACTGTTCTCAGCGACTCCTTTACCTGTTTTGTTGTTTGGTTTTTTTTTTTTTCTTTTTTCCCCACCCCTCACTGGTGCCTTGCAACCTCAGTTGATGTTTCTGCTTTCCCTTGGAGGTGAGGAAACAGCATGTGGTGGATACGGGAAGGGGATGCAGCGTATACAGAGCACAGCCGCAGAGCTGTGGGGAGCTGGAGATCTGGTGTCCCCTGGGTTGGGAACTGACCCCTTCAAGCTCCCTATGTAACTTAAGTCAGCTCTGACCTTTGGTGGCGTAGGCAAACCAACCATGAAAGCCTCTGCTCTGTCTTCATGCAAGGAGGGAATTTATGGGGGTCAGGAGCTGCCCACGGCATGGCAGGTGATGCCCAGAGATGCTGCAGTGGGGGAGCCTCTCGCTCCTGCACTGCCTCTCCCCAAGGCGTCTCTCCTCCTCCTCCAGGTCCGGGTGCACAAGGACAGTTTTGAGTGGCAGCCAAGGGATGGGGAAACACAGCGTGTCGAATGGAGAGAGGGCTTGATGATGAGAGCCGAAGTTAAGGCACCCTGGAATAAGCAGAGGTTAAAGCTGGCCAGGGCCTGGGGACAAATCCGTATTTCCAAAGTGGAGCGACAGGGAACTGGCCAGAAGGATGTGAAGCTGGGAGGAGGGCAGCTGACGGTGCCGCCCTGCGGGGTGGTTTTCCGTCCACTTTCAGCAGTGTTGGCCTCTCCGAGCAGCCAGCCTCACCTGAGAGGCAGAGAGTAGCCAGAGCCCCGGGTGCCTGCCGCCTGTGCAGAGCTGGGGGACCCCCTCTGTGTGGGCACCGCCAGGAGAACTGCTAATGAGACCTGCTTGTAGAGAAGAGGGGTTGTGGTCCGCTGCAGCCTCATCGTGGAGCACCTGCAGGCTTGACAGCGTGGGTGTCCTCAGCACCCTGGCATCGCGGTGGCTCTTGAGCCCGGGTGAGCACTGTGCTGATAGACCCAAGTCCCTTCAGAGAGAGCCTGCTTCCCTGGGGGTGGGTTTATTTGGCCGAGAGTTGATTTTTGAAATTCAGACAGGCCTGTCACAGGGGGTGAGATGTGGAGGTGGGCTGTCTAAAAGATAAATTGCTTCTAAGTGAGCTGTTCAGTTGCTGATGTCCAAGGCAGGTGGGCTTGGATGGTCTGTGGAGGCGTCTGTCCCCCATCAACAACTAGAAAGGGAGCCTGATTTACTCACTTACATTGCATCCCTACCTTCCCGTGGGCTCCCTGCCTGCTGGCTGAAGTGACATGAGGGGAATCTGAATCGGGGTGTGCGTGTGGGAGGTATCTGCCATTACCCGTGCTGAACGTGTATCGTTGGGTTGTCCTCCTCCCGCTTCGCAGCAGGCAGCTCTGCTCTTAGGGACAGCTAATGGCCGTATTGCACCAGCCCGTGCACATCGGTAACGGCATGCTGTCCTCGTATGGTGCCCTCATCAGGGATGAATCCGGCATTTTTGGGTGCCGGCAGTCGGGTGCTTTGTTCCCTGGTGCTGGTTCCCAGTAGGTGACAGGGCTGTCAGTGGAGCATCGTGTGCGTGTGAACACGTGGCTGCTCAGGCGTAGGGACGTGAGGAACTCTCTGTGACTCCTGTGCTGTTCCTGCCACTGCCTTTTCTCTGCCTTCGCTCCCCAGATCCTCTCTATTCTTTGCCTTGGCAGGAAGAGGTGTCCCAGTGTGCTCAAGGCTTGAAAAAATGCGAGCAAAATTGGAAATGTTTCAGGGTTTTTGTACATGTTTCAATTTTTCCTTGCAGTTTACAGTGCTAGACGCACTGGATCTTATTACATAAAGATGTTGTTTCTTGTCATTAATCCAAGGCACGGTGGCTGTTCTTGGCACTTTCCTTCTAATTTGCTGTTCTCCTTGGTGAATAGCTATCTCATAGCACATACAGACTCGCTCTGCTTTAGTCCTGTTGATAGCATTTGCTCCTTAACCCTAGGGTCAATGGAAGCATCCTTTCCTGTTTTTCTTTTCTTTTTTTATGTCTTAATTTTATTCATGATATAAAAAAAATAACTCTAGCTGAAGCAATAGCAGCCTAGCAAGACCTGGACTCCTTTTCCTGGGGAGCAGGACTTCCCAGGTTTGCCCATTCAACTCGGGCAAGGGTCGCAGTGCTAAATTATGGGTCCACTGGAACTGGGCATTGGACCTGTGGACTCAGATTTGTCTGGAAATGCCACTTAAACATGCTGTGAGGATTGTTTTCTACAGCAAGAAAACAATTATCAGTGCTCAGCTGTTCATTCTCTTACGAATATTACTAAAATATGTCAGCATTAATGTTTCAGCATTTCTTCCTTCTTGCCTAAATCAGGATGCAGAAACTGTCATCGTGGCAGCTTTTGTATGCACAAGCGTGGCCTTTCAGTCAAAGACCTGGCTAGCAGATGAGCTGTTGTGCAGCAAAAGTTTAAGGCTGAAATAACGCACGTTCTCCCCGCACTTCCCTCTGAGGTTAACCTTAGGCACATTGCTGGACTCCTGTACTACTTGCTCATCTGAAAATAAGGATAATTGTGCTTCACCACCTGTTGCGATGGCTGATTAAGGCCTCCTTGAGTGATTGATGAAGCTGGGACAAAGAGGGGGATGGAAACATGAGGAACCGTTGCAAAACCAAGTGCTCCACTGTTCAGAAGTGCAGAATTGAGCTGGCCGGCGCCTTTTACGTCTTCACAGACTGTATTTTTTCCCATCTGTCCCCTGCCTCTGTCAGGTGTTCGAAGGACGGTGCTCACTTAATGAGCAGCCAGATTACACTTTGTTTTCCTGTGTGTGTTCAATGCGTGGCTCTAGGCCTTATTGACAACACACTGTTTAAGTCCTGCTCTGAAGAAGGGATTATTGATTTCCTCATAGTCTTTTTTTTTTTTTTTTATCACCGTAGTATCTGAGTGCTCATCACTATAGAACCCAAGTGCTTCATAAACGTTAATTTACCTGTACAACACCCCTGCTCCTGGCTCCCTGCTTGTACCGAGGGGGTGGCACTGGGCACAGACGGAAATCGGGAGCATCTGGTAATTTTGGAGTCCTAATTGGGGGTAGCTGGGACTAGTGTTTTCCAGAGCCTGCAGGGTGTAGCCCTTCCTGTGTTCCAAGTGCGGAGCCTTCAGATGCAGTAGTGAGCTCTCGGTCATCCTTCAAGCCGGACTTGGGATTTCTGGTCTGTAGTGCATAATGAAAATAAGAGAATTGGTGACCACCTGTTGAAAGTGACTTATTTTGCCCAGAGATCAGAGCCTCGGGACAGATGCTTTCTGGGCTCAGCTCTCTTCTGACCCCATGTTGACAGCAACAGCCCTTGGAAGAAGGTCCCTGTGGGCCACCACTGCGGTGGGTTACCAGGTGGTGCAATTGCACCATGCTCGCGGGAGACAGTAGGATGTGCTGGGTGAGCTAGTCCGTGTGTGCTGGCCCAGGAGAGTGGCCATACGGGAAACTTCCTAATTAGATTTATTTTTCCACCAAAATTATGGAGCAGAGCAGGGAAATCCAAATACCTTTGGTTCAGGCTTCTGGAGCAGATGGCTTGCCCTACAGTCAGAGTTGGAAGAAGGTCTTCCCAAGACACCCTCCTCGCGGTAGTAAGAGCCATTCCCAGGGGAGCAAGGACCAAAGGTGGTGCGGGGGCCGGGGCGCAGGTCCTGATGCTTCCCACCACATCGGGATCATGCTGATGCTTTGCTCCAGGTGATGCCGTGGCGGCTGTTCCCTCAGCTTGCAGTGGCAGGAGACCCATGGCTGCGTAGCTCTTGCTGAATTTCGGTGGGGCTGGGAGCTGCAGCCTCCTCCGGGACAGCTGATCAGTGGGATCCTGCCTTGGCACCTGGTGGGAGCATCCATCAGTTACTTGTTTTGGAGCCAAACACCTGTGTTAAACTCTTGCCAGTTTTGCAAGCAGGGAAATACGGGCCCTGCTTTTCCCATATGGGGAATATTTGGGCAACATGGTTCCTCTGAGGGAACCCTGTTTTGGTCTGTCTTCCTGTTTGAACTTCTGTCTGCTTTGTCTTGGGTATTTCAGGTAAATATTAGTTATTTATTGTTCTGTACCTTTGTATTTTGATCTCCTCCAGAGAGCTTTTCATCACAAGTGTCTTTCAATTGAAAGTTGTTTTTTCAATTTCATGGAAGCTTTGCCATGGAAAACATCCCCTTTTCACAGAAAAGGGATTATTTTGGGCAACAAGCGTAGCAGCACAGGGCCTGTGATGCTTGCTCTAAGCCCCAAGTATCCAGGTCCTGCAGTATGTTCTGGCTCATCATAACGGAGCAGGTCAGCTGCAGGGTATGACATCAGCCGGACACCTTTTCTTATGATGTATTAGAGCTGCCTGGCTGTCGGGATTTGCTGCTCCTGGTTGCCAAAATAGCTGCTCTGCTTCCAAAAAAAGGCATATGAACAGGGAGCTAATGCAGAGAGCAAAGTTTGAATGCTGACCGAGTGGCTGAGCACCCCACAGAGCAGCATTTCAGAATCCAAAGAGTTCCTCTTCTTTGCTGTCATAAATATTTTGGTTTAATGCCCAAAAGTACAGATTTTTCTCTGGGGAGGTGAGGAAACGTTTTTCTGACCTGCTGCAACGTAATTGCATCAGTGTTGCAGGGCTAGCAGCTTTACTTTTTGACTTCCAGCTGTCATTGTTTGATCTCAGCCATACTGGTTGATTGTCTAAATGATGGTTTTATATGTCATAGTAAAATTTTGGTTTATTTTGCTTCTCTCCCAGCTGTATTTGCAAGTCTGGTGTTTGCTTGGATTTGGATAACTGATGTGGGGGGCGAAAAAGTCCTTGTTTGTCTATTTGTTGGCATCTGTGATAGGAAATCTAATCCTTCCACTGGTGTGTTTCTAGGATCCAGCAGAGAGAGATGTAGCTCTTTATTGTCAATTTTAGCTTCTTTTTAGGCATACATATTTGCTGTCCGATGGGACGTCTGGTTCTCTGTGTGCATCTTGATGAGGAGGTAAAGGATGAAATTAGTGTGTTTTAGTGAAATTCTAAAATTTCCCAGCTGAGAATTGGGCTCCTGTGTTTCTATTTGCAGCAAATGATCTAGTCTGCTGTTTGAGCTTTTCTCCCCATTGCAGAATTAAATCACTTTGTTACCTGCATTTTTCCAAGACAAGAGTGACTGCTGTGCATTTGAGCAAGTGTCTTTTCTTTCTAGGTGTTGCTAGAGCAATCTGTCTTGCTCCATTTAACAGAACATTCCCCTCACCGATTGCTTCCCTCAGAGGCCCATGCCGTCCCAATTTGCTTCTGCTGCAAGCCATCTTTGTGAAACTGCTAATTGCAGCTTATGCAAAATTAGGCACCTCTTTGTCGTCCAACTTGAAACGCTGCACGTTTGGATGTGGAGAGACAGCTGCTTTGTGACGGCTGTGACTGTACCGTCGTTCGGAGGTAGGCACAAATTCTGCACCTCTGCGCTCGGAACTGGCCCGGTATGAGCCGAGTCAAAGCCACACAGTTACCTGGGGCACTGAAATAAAGCAATAAATCGTGTTGAGGGCCGAGCGTGTTACGCTGGGCTCAGTGCTGTTTCTGGTTCTGAGCGCAAGCGTGGTGTGTGTGTTGCTTGCCAGACACTGTGCGGGCACCGCTTTTGTGTGAAACTTCTCAGAGCTGAGCGAGAAGGTGGCCAGGGCAGGTTTTGGTCCTCCCACAGCTGTGAAAACCTGCTTACACGAGTGCTGCCCACTCCGAGAAAAGTGTAGGGCACTTGCATTGCTCCACGCAGGGGACACCGCCTTAAAAACCGCCTTAGGCTTGGGAGAATGCAAGTGCAATTCCTGTTCCTTTGGTACAAGGGTGCTGCTTTTCAAGACTTTTCACTGAAATTGCACGGAGGAGAAACTTGCGTTCAGGTAGCAAGCTTTCTGATCAAAGCTGAGATCGCCAGTTGCGACACTTGCAGGAGAGCTGCAAGTCCAAGGATCGCTGTGAAGGCGGGGAGAGGCTGCCCGGAGTAACCTCCGCGTTCTCCCGCTGCCCCGGGGAGAAGTTTGTCCTGTGTGACCTGCGCATTCAGGGACGTCGCTCCGAAGCAATGCTGATGTGGCCGCAGGCGTGCTTGGTTCTTTTCTCAGCTCATGTTCCGCCTGGAAATAAAGGGCAATTTTTGCTACCCGCCTTGCACCACAGCATAGTGACTTTTAGAAGTGCAAAGTGGAGTTATTGAACTGCGGGTGAAGCAAGCTCCGTTATCTTTTCAGCTTTGGCATTGTATATTGCAGTCTAGGTGCTGCTCCAAAGCACGCTCTTAAGGGGAGCCTGCAGCCATCTGTTTGATATTTGAGACTGTAATTTTTATATCAGGGGATTTATTATTCTGTATTAAAAGGCAGGCATAAAATAAACCAAGCTAAAGGGCATACAACCTTTCAAAAGGTTTTCAGCCAGTTAAATCTTTCTCTCTCTCCTATGTAATACTGTGTTTGAAAGAACGAGAGCAAAACACCTGGACGTGGTTTCTGTTAGCTCTGTGTAGAGACTGCAATCCAAATGCAACTGGCTGCTGCCCTTGAGGGGGCAAAACACCTTCTGTATTTTTTTGGGGGGCGGAAATTGCTGACATCGCAGCTGGCTTATTTAAATTACAGTATAAAGCTGTGCTGGTGATCAGTGTGTTTAACTGTTTCAGTACCTTTCTACACCCCTCAAACCAGCTGCTGGAGGCAAGCTATATTTCCAGCACTTTCCTGAAGTGGTTTTACTGCTTAACAGTAGATGTGCAATGTTTTCTGCTCAAGCTTTATCAGGGCTATTTCCTCTGTGGCTTTTGTTTCGTTCGCTTTTTTAAGCCAGCTTCATTCGCTGCAAGTCAGATCCTCCCCATAAAAGGGGGGTGACCCAGAGCTCGGCTTTGCTTGGCTCCTAGGCGGACGTGGGTGAGGAATCCTCCTCTGCCGTATCTGCCTGGATTTCATCAGGAGCTTATGTGCATGCGAGGTCGTCCTTAGCTAGCGTCCTGAAATGAAGATGAATTGTGATTTCGGTGCAGAAATGAACTGTTTGCCCTGCAGAGAACAACACTAACAAATGTCCGTATTGTTTTCTGAACCAAGGGACTGCTGGTTCTTTACCCTTTGGCAGATGCAAAACGTACACTGTAAAGCTTTGTGTATAAACGTGTGTCCGCTCGTATCAGTTTTATGTGCACGTGCGACCGTGAAATACAGTTGCTTTCAAGTATACATGCATATGCTGTACACAGATTTATCACGTGGAAGATGCATTTCTTCACTTTGTTTTTGCATGGATGAACACTGTTGTGATCAGCCCATAGCTTACGGATTTTATATGGGGGTTACTTGACCCACAATGCAGGACTTAAATGTCTGTATGTGACTGTTACAGCACAAAAGTGCGCACATACAAGCATGCTGATGTTCTCTGCATTTAATGAGACACGTGAATGTTGATCCAGTTTTTCCCCCAAATCCTCCCCCCCTGCAAGTGAAGGTTCAGTACCTCTTGGGACCAGAGAATTTTGCCACCCTGTAGTTTGAAGATAAATGGGTAAGTGAAATATGGTAAGCCAAAGCCAGTGAGATTTCTTACTGTGACAGAATACTTTGAAGTCTGTGACCCTTACCGCAAAAGGTGAGGTTGAGTGATCTTAGAAATCAGCAGGAAACTTGTCTTGGGAGACCTGTGTTACGGTTCCGAGTTGTGCTTTGGGTGGCTTGCTGAAAGCTGCTTCATTTTGGGAATCTCAACTGTGGAGCGCAGATGCTTTTCTCTATTATAATTATGCTTTTAATACATTTACTAGCTAATGCATGTATATTTGCAACAAAGCTTGTCTGTATGGTACTCTTCAGTACTTGTTATGTCACGTTCTTCATGGCAGAACCTTGCAAAAGTGGAATAACATGGGGGAGAATTAGGCCCTGTTCTCTAATTGTTCCTTTAATGGATTACCCTAATTAGAAATGCATTATTTAATAATTAAAATGCACTATTTTGTAATTCTGTAATGATCTGAGTGGTTAGTCTTTGCAAGACCTGAGGAGGAGATTTAAAACCAGGTAGAGAGCTCTTATGCGACATCAGAGTAACACGCGCGCCATCGCTAATTTAAGCTTAAGCCTTGCTTTTTGCCAAAAGGCTTGTAGGTACATGTATAATCTCCTGTGTCTTTTGGGAACTTGGCTTTCTCTCAGCAGTGGGTTTTCTCAGGCGATGGTCACACTTTATGGCTTTATGTAAATCCCAGGAATCACTGGATAGCCATACTTCACTTGGCCTTTCAATAACAGCCGCAGACTCTCGCTTTATAGGAAGCTTTACTTTTTCTACAACTCTCCAGACTTTCTATACTATTACGGGTTTTGCATATTAGGAGAAATTGAATTTTTAGCTCTGTTTCCTTAAGGAAAGAGCATAGGTGTCTGCACCATCCGTCTCTTGAACCCCTTGGTCCTACTTCAGTCCCTTTCGACAGAGGAGCGGAGGTCTCAAAGCAAAGCTGTTGCAAGGAAGCCATGTAGACTTAAAAGACCGTACAAAGGCCTCTGCGGCGGAAATCCGGCTGCGTGCGCTCAGCCTTTATCAGACATCAGGGACTGCACATGGCTGTCCAGCCTTGGGGCACAAGCATGCAAGGGAGACCCTGCTCCCTGCAGAGCCCCTGCCTGTGCCTTGGGAACCTGCCACTTGTCTGCGTTAATGCTGAGTCCTGCCCACGGAGGGAAACCCTCACCCCTCGGCATCCTGTGCAGCTTGGAAGGTGAACAGTTGACCACGGCAGAGATGAGCTTTTTAAAATTGATTTTAAAAAACCTTTTTTTTGGGTGCTGTGCCTCTGAAATGCATGTGATAGCTGACTTCCAGCCTGAAGGTTGCTTCTGCCTCCTCTTCCTCCTGCTTGGCGGTTATTTTCCTGTCCCATCCGAATGACTCAGCAGTGATTACCCTCCATCTTAATGCAGCTCACGATGGGAGGGCGACTCAACGGAGGAGCCCTGTGTTTCTCTGCAGGGCCGTGGAGACAGCCATGCTGTACCAGAAGACACCTGCAGCCAATCTTCTCGTGTCTGGCATCGCAGTGAGGCAGGCTTTCAGCTACGATACATTCATCTGCATGCACTGTACGGAAAGTTGTCACTAAGTGCTACTGTTGTTTTTTTTTTTTTTTTTCTTCTTTTTGAGCAAGGTGGAAATAGTTATTTGCCCTTGTACTTCAAGTCCTGAATAAGCGGCATGCCTTGCCTTAGATTTCTGTGCATTTTCCTTAGCTATGGTGTTTATTTTCTAGGATTAACGCTGCCCAGAGCACCAGTGCCTGGCTTAAAAAGATAGAGCTCTGTCTCTATTCAGCTGTAGCTGCAAACCCAAAGCAGTTTATACTGTGGTCACTGTAGTTCCCAGAAGACATGGATCATTGCCCTGGTGCTTCTCAAGCATGCAAGAGGCTTTGGCTATACCTGCGATGTAACTTTGAAAAAGCATTTCTTGTGTGTAAGCACCGATGACATAATTGACCAAATGCTGTTTCCTGGCTTTCCTTTTCCTGTTTGTGTAAGGCTTGGTACAGCTGCAGTGGAGGCACCAGAGGATCTTTCTTGGCTGTGACGGGGTGTGGAGTCGGCCCTTTGTACTTCTGGTCTGAAGATCTGTGATTGTTGCTTTCATTTTCTGCATCTTTCAGCTCTGAGGATTTCTTTGTCTTTTTTCGAGTGATGTCACCTGGAATAGCAGCTTCTGCTGTCTCAAGTCGAAATTTGCGTTTCACAGAATTTGAAAAATCTCTCTGGCTTGGGTTAAGGTTAAATCAGCTTCCCACATGAGTCTGTGACTTGCTCAGTCCTTTTGTATTCTGTGTATGAGCCTGATCTTTTCACTGAAGAACCATATTTCCTCAAACTGACATATTTGAGCTTTAAGTCTGTCATAGGCATCTACTGATTCATCTTTCCATTGATGGAGAATAAAGGAGGAAGGCCCCACACCGGTAGCTCTCCGCACGGAAGAGGCTTGTTGCCTTGGCATCTCTCTGTGCCCTGTGCCGTGTTTTCTGTCATCCTCCCCTTCACCTGAAAGGCCGGCGTGCCTGCTGTGCTGGGGGCCCGCTGCAAGGAGAAATTGCATGGCCTGCCCTTAGAGGCTGCAGAGGACGGGCCACCCCCTTCCACCCTAATTTCATGTTGCTGCCTCAAATGCCACGGCTGCTGCGGTTCCCTTGGTGGTCTGTGGCGGAGGGAAGAAATCCATCTTGCTGTCCTTTTGCTTTATCTGTGCAGCATCTGGCGTATGGGTCCTGACCGGACCAGGGCATGTCAGCACTGCAATTGTGCAAACAATTAGTAGTGCTAATTGCGTGCTCTCAGGCAGCGGAGGAACACTTCAGAGCCGGCTGGCTGGGCAGAGGAAGGCTTTGTTTTGTGAAGAGAAGTGTCTAGAAACAGCGAGTCTGTCCTGGGTACCCTCAGCACAGCTTTTTGCAGCGGTGGCAGCTTCCTTTTAACCTTGTGTGAGCTCCTGGCACTTTACCACCCGTGGCCTAGGAGGAGCTGTTTTGGTTTAGCCTGCACGTAGTCTTCACCGCGTGCTGCCCCCAAAACCGGCGTTCTCCCTGCCTTGGGTCAGGGTGTCCCCAAACAGGGTCTGTGCCTGTTGCAGGGGCTCCCTTGAGAGCAGGATGGCAGCCGGGGGCTGCAGGGAGGGTGTTGGTCACTTGGTGCCGGCTGGTCTCCGTATGGGACAGGGGCTCCTCCAGCCCCATGTCACCTCTGCCCAGACCTCACCGCTGGTCTGTCCCTGGCTGCAGGTCTCTCACTGCTGTCACCTCCCACCTTAGTGGCCAAGGACGTGCACCGGGCCTGGCACACCTTGCTCTTGCACCAAGTGGGACCGCCTGGTCTTGCCAGGTGGCGTACGGCAGTATTTAGGGGGGACCTGCCCGAAGGGGACAGAGCAGTGGAAATAGTTTCCTGTGTCTCGTCATTTGCTTTCTTACAGTACAAATAAATGTCCTCTCCCCCCTTCCTCTCTTTCTGCCCCCCTTATTTTACTTTGCAGTTGTTTGCGTTTTTCCCCGTTCAGGTTATCGCCTTTTAAAAGGAGGAAAAAAAATGCCCCTGTAAAGCCTTTGCTCGTAATTGACAGAGCTGCCTTGGCACCGGGGCACAGAGAATGAGCCTGACTGAAGCGGGGGGAAACAAATGGTGTTCCTGTTCATCTGAAAAACAAAAGAATGATTTTCTCTTCTTCTTCTTCTTCTTTTAATAAGTCTATGCGTGAAGTGAAAAGGGGAAAAGGCAAAACAGAAGAGCTTAAATTCTGCACCAGGGAAGATCTTGGTGTGTTCCAGTCCCTGTGCACGGTGTATAATTAAACCCAAAATAGAGCAGTGAACCGAGGGAGGGAGGTGGGCTGCAGGACCAAGCAGGAGGGGGCAGGGTTACTCACTTCAGAAGCACTATCCAAAAATAAGTCCCAATTTCTTTCTCCTGCTTTGTTTGACAAATGGGCTTGGTCTCATTTAATCCCATTTTTGGTTTTCTCTTTCCATCTCCATCTGCCCCTGTTCTCTCTGCAATGTCACCATAACCACTGACTGGAAGTACACTGGGCCGTGATGTCCCCAGCCGAGGCTGGATCTGCGGTGCCAGAGTTGTACCGGCAGTGACAAGTTGTACTGGTGGCTCGGCCCGGGGAGCACTGGGGAGTGGTGGGCTGCAAGAACTCAGTCTGTGGCCACTGTAGCTTTCTCTTTTCTAATTAGCTTTGTGGTTTTTGTTTGTGTGGTTTTTGTTGTTGTTGTTGTTGTTGTTTTCCTGGACTCTGAAGCCTTTTTCTCTTGATTCATATGTATTTGAATATAACTTTTCTTCCATCCACTGCCCCCCCACCTTTCGACCAGCCTTACATACACTGTTTTTTGCTTCTGTGTCTTAGTTAGCTTTAATTTCTCCTCTTCATTTTCTTTTCTCCTCTATTTGCACATCTTCCTGCTTCTGTCTCTTTTCCCTCCCATTAATGCTCGCTGTTGCTTTATTTCCCTCTCGTTGCATTGCTCTCATCTCTGGGATTGCGGTCTCTCTCTCCCCTGGCATGTGGCTAGCCTACAGCCCGTGCCCAGCGCCTTGCTTCAGCAGGCATCTGCAGAACGGGAGGCGCTTTCCTCATGTGTCAAAAGGCGAAATACTTTTCCCATCACTGAATTTGCAGGCAGATAGAGGGGAGGCTCGAAACAAATAAACAGTTGTTTTAGCAAAATTGTATTGGACGAGAAAATAATACCCCTGATCACTTCCTGCTCCATTGCCTTTTTCTTATACTGTTGTCTTATGCTGCTTTTTTTTTCTTTCATACCCTTGCTTTCCTCTCCCGTTCAATTTTTCTAGGGCATCGTACTTCTAATATAGCCACAAGGTAAAGGCCAACGGGCTTGCGAAGGAAACCGCTTTGCAAGAAAGTGAGAAATTCAGGTTAATTGGATGCAATCAGGTCAAAATTTAGTTAATCTTTGAGTGGGTGGGTGTGTTAGCACAAGGCTGGGTATGCGTGCCCAGTCTGGGGGCTGATCCAGGCATATTCGTTTCCAACTTTGTGTGAATACGCACATTCCCTTGGAGACTGGGAGAGTGATGTGCATCTGGGGAAAACGACAGGAATACAAAAGTGACATCTCTTCATGTCACAGCAGAGAAAATTCTTCCTTCTCTGGTGAGAGAACAAGGCTGCCAAATCCTAGAGTAAGGGTAGCGGTAGCGCTGTAACCTAATAAACAAGAGTGAAATAGCCAATGGAGCATCTCTCCTCAGGAAAGGACGCTCTGTGTGGAGGGCAGAGGGACGTTGCCTGTGTGAAGGATGAAGGGAGGGAAGATTCCCTCAGATATCTGTATTGATTTTTTTGTGATTAAGGAACAGGTTTAGTTTTTCAAAGCCATCTCATTTTACTCAGTTACTGAGATGTTGACCGTACTTGAACGCCTGGAGGGGATTGGAAATTGAAGAAATGGGTGCAGTAGTTTTGAGGGGAGGAAAGTTGTTGAATCGTTTAGACTGGAAGGGACCTCAGGAGTCCAACCTCCTGCTCAAAGCAACGTCGGCACTGAACTCAGGCCAGGCTGATCAGGGCTTTGTCCAGTTGGGCTTTGAAAACCTCAAAGGATGGAGTCTGCACCACCCCTCTGGGCAATGTCTGCCATAGCTTCACTATCTACGTAGGAAAAACTCATTTGCTCCCCTGTTTCATTTAAAGACTGTTATTTATTGTTCTCCTGCCATGTACTGCAGCAAAGAGCCTGGCTCCATCTCCTCTTACGTACTGGATGGACCGCTGTTAGGTGCCTCGAATCTTCGCTCCAGGCTGAACAAGCCCCAGTCCCTCAGCCTCTCCTGGCAGGGCAAGCGCTTCAGTCCCCTGAGCATCTTGGTGGCCCTTCACTGAACCTAATCCAGTTTATCAACATCTATTTTGTAGTGACGGATCCAAAGCTGAGCCAAGTATCCATATGTGGTGTAGCAAGTACTGTATGAAGGGAAATAGTCACTTTCCTTAACCTGCTGGTTGCAGTCCTGTGAATACAGCCCTATACGCTCTTAGCTGCCCATGCTGCTGGGGCAGAGCGCGGGCTCCTGAACCTGTCTGGGATTCAAAGCATGCTGTCTGATTTGGCCGGTTGTGGCATCTGAGTGGAGATCACCCTGGTTGACAGTTGACTGTTTCACCATCTTGGCCCTGAACGGAAGGGACACAGCTCAGCGTCTCTGCTCTGAATTTGGCACGTGGGAGAGGCAGTTGCCTGGGGGTGGCGAGGGCTCTGAAGGTAAGGTGGAGCTGCTGGCCTTGTCATCGGCGAAAGAGGATTTGATAGTGAGCGGAAGCTATTGCAAAGGGATCTGCCGCTCGGATAAGGACGAGCTGGCCCCTTTTAGGGAAAAGCCAACAAAAAAACCTTCTCATAATCATTCGGTTGGAAATAGTGATGTTTTGGCATCATTTAGTAGCGTTAAATCGGACCCACTGGGAGCAAAGCACTTTTGAGTTTCTATGGCCGGTTACTCACGTGGCTGAACATGTGCCACCAGGTACCACTAAAACGCTGGAATCTCGTTTAGGCCTGCAAGGCAACTGTCATGTCTGTCTGTCAGTCACACAGGAGGTTGGTTTAAATAATTTCAGTCCTGCAGCCGTCTTGGGCCTGAGTGTGGTCAAGGGCAGAAAATGCTTGCGGACGTGCTGCAGAGGCGGCCTGTTTGGACTCGCCTGTGGACTTCAAATTCTGCGTCCCGGTGCGGTGTGACAGACCTTTACTGTTCACACAAGGGAAGCTTGTCTTCGTGCAAGCAGATGTCTTCACCGGCCTGGCCTGGCGTGCCCGCCGAGCTATGGGTTCACAAAAATATAGCACCTGTGGTAGATGTTCAAAAGCTGTCTTACTTGCAGTGCTGGTTTTATATGACCGTGTGATTATGGGCTAGAATTACTCACTTGTACATCTTTTCTGTGTGGAAGTAGCTGAAGTGCGACAGTAATGAATTACAGGGCATTTCCTAGGCAGTTTGAATACTCAGAAATACAGTAGAAAGTTAGCAAGAGGAGTAACAGACGATTCATACGGAGAAGCCATTCAGAGTTGCAAGCCGAGTCCCCTTTCTTTTTGAATTTAGTTATAAATCACTTATGATTAGGGTCTGTAGGAGGATACTAGAAAATGGAGATGCAGGAAATTCCTAGGAACCTGGAAAGAGTGCACAATCCTGATGTAACCTGAAATGAGTAAAAACACTTGCTTCAAAGCTCAGAGACAGGACTTCTCGAAGCTGTGCTCTGTCCACGTTTGGGGGAATCTCTGTTGGAGCCAAGGACTTAATGTTGTAGTAGATTAAAAGGAAAGGCCCCACTAATGAATTAGCTAAGCCAGCTGGTGGCCCATGAACTATACCAGCGTTCGTGTGCTTCAAGTGATTTTTCCCTTTTGGGTCTGTGTCAGAGAGCAGGGCTTGGTTGATGGGAGAGCTGCTGGGTAAGTTGGGGCTTCAGGCTGGGGTAGGAGGTAGATTGGGGTGAATCGGCCACCCTCCCTCAGCAACACGAGGTAACGTGGTGGCTCTTGGCTTGCGTGGCAGCTGTCTGATGTGGTGGGTTGGCTTAGGAGCTTGGAGTTTGTCCGTCCCCGTGCTGCAAAGCAAACACCCACCAGATACTTGAGGGCTGTGAAGGACTTTGCTTTACTGAGTCTCCTAAGGCTGGCTGAGCAGGTGGTGGATTGCTGTTATTGGAGCCATTTTGGTAGCACCTTCCAGACCAGAGAGGCCCAGTGCACCACCACGGAGTGTAAAGAGAGGAAGATCTTGGAGACAGAGCCATGACTGCAGGGAGTAATGAGCTGCAGCGGGTGACGGAGGGAAGGGGATGGGTGCTGTGGTTCCTCTGCCTTCGGGGGTCTTGGCCTGTTGAGACACAGTCTGGAGAGACTCCCCGGATCTGGGAGAGAGGTGACTGTGTCAAGGTGGGAGCTGGGCTTTGCTGCTCGTGGGGTGGAGCCCTGGTACTCTCTGTCCCCTCCTGGAAGGGCCCTTAAGCCCCCGAGGAGGGTGGCAGAGCATGCAGGCAAACAGGTTTTCGTGACGCTGCATTAGCGAGGGACTCTGTGTGCCTTTTTTCTTGTAGCTGTGTAGAAGCAGCCCACAGTCCCCTGGCAGAAACACTTTCAAACATCTTTATCCGTGGCGTGCTAAATGCTCGTGATTAGTTTTAATTCCAGCTATTTTCAGCAATTAAAACACTGCTTTCCTTGCATGGCCTCGTGCTTTTAATTAGCCAAAGCAAACCCATGTGCCACAAAATCCTTTCCTTTGTCCAAATGGAGGAGAGTTTTATCATTTCTGCCACAGCTTCTCTTTCAGAAACGCAAAGCAGGATCCGGGAGCTGGCAATCCCAAGAGCTGCCAGGAGCCTGCGCTGCTGCAGGCTGTTTCCCTGGCATAGGAAGAGAGGGGTGGAAGACCCCTCGTGCTGCGTGTGTCTACTCTGCTCCTCGGCGAGCATCGCCCGGGACGGTGGGGACCGAGGATCTGCGATAGACGTGTGGCATCTCCCCGTGGCCGCTTGCTGTGGAGTGGCATATGCAGCGCCAGGAGGCAGTGCCCCCCTCGTTGCTCTAGTCCAGGTACCTTCGCAGACCCCCCGCCTGCTGTTCCTGCAGGCGCCCTCTCTCCTCCTTTCTCCTCTGCTGTAAGCACAGATTTTCAGATAAGTGATACAATATCATCTTATTTCATGTGCTGTCTGCCGTGCTAGCCGTATTCTCCGAGCACAATAGCACAAATTACTTTACATAACAGAAGTAGGGAATTCAATAATAGCAACAGCGGAGGGAAGGGGGAAATCAACCACTGAAAAAACCGAGAGGTGGTTCCAGCTAGGAGCTTGATTATTCATAGGAGTTAAATTGAATGCAAGGTTGATTCTTGTGGGCCAGTCCTGAAGCAACTGAAACACCTTAGAAGGGAGTGATACGTGGGGAAATCCAGGTGGTGGTTCTGCCTGGAATGCAGTGGAGAAGGTAAGGACATGGGGAATGGCCTTAGGCCAGATCCAGTACTCCATCTATAAGAGCTGTGGGTGTATCTTCTCCTAAATTGTGTAGTGTGATGATGGTCATGGTTATATTTTACCCACCCTCCCCATTTCTGGTTTTTTTTTTTTTTTTCCTTTGAGATGGTGATCAGCACTGCATATAATAATCTGGGTGTGATCCCACCCCTGAATTAGAGGGCTTAGCACAGTCTTTGTATTGCTTTATCCTGTTCCTCTTGCGTTCTGACATCATGGTTGGGTTTTTTGCTACAGCTGCACAGTAAGCTGAGCTCAGCATTCAGCTGTTCCTATTGCCATCTCAGATCCTTTCTTTAAGACAGTTATTTCATAAATCTGAAAGATGCGTGAATAATGTACAGTTTTCCCCTCTGTAGAGAGATTATTTGCATTTACCAACATTGAATATAACCTCTTATCACATTGTCTATTTGCTTAGGTCTCCCTCAGGTTCTTCCCTGTTCCTTCTGGTCTTAGGTACCTCAAATAACTTGTTGTCTGCAATTTTGTCACTCACTGGGTGTTCTCATTTCCAGATAAGTGTGTTTAGAGTAACATGTGACACAGCCTAGAAATGAATCTCTATCCATCACAAAATTAATTCACAATCCATAGTAAGGATTTTAATCCTGCTGGGCTATAAACATTGACCAATTTCATTCATTCACTAGCCTGTCATATTTAAAATATTCAGGGGGGTGGTAAGACATGATTTTCTTTAGTGTGTATATAAAAAAATATAAATCTTGGAGCATGTTCTTCCAGATGTTTAGATACTCTGCTTTTAAAGGTTGTTTCCTGCCATTTGGTGGGCCTAACTTAAAACTCCTTTGTCTAGAGGTTTCTGGGTTGGTTCCTGAGATACTTTCCAAATGCAATGTGTGGCCTGTTAATTCCCCAGTTTGGTTGATATTACTGAATTTTTAGGTGATGGAGCTGCCTCATATAGCAAGTTTTTTAGAGATTGTTATTGTAGTATTTGGGAGTCGCAGCTTCTTGTTTTTTTACCGTATTGGTTTATTCCTGAGCCGCTTCTCCTCCTGGCCCCTCAACCTTCATCAGTGTTTCACTTTTAGTGCCGAAAAGGAATGAAAAGAGGCCAGAGCAGAAGTTTTAAAAAGGGGAAATGTTAAACTAGTTTCTTTTAAATGAGTCGGAGATTAATGAAGTTATTCAGGCGCAGAAAGGTGATAGCTTTTCCTTGACTGACGTGAGCAGTAGGAGGGTGGTATTGGGGGCATGTTCGAGTGAAGTGGGACTTGAGGCAAAATAGGGAAATGGGTCAGGATAAGAGGAAATGAAAGCGTGGATGAAGGTTGCAGTGGAAGGGAGACTCAGGGAAACCGTAACGATGATTAATAAGGCTCCTGTACTAAATAACGTTTCCCATCTGTACATCTGAAAGCTGTTCAGATGGGCAGCACGTTTAGAGAGTCCTACAGGTAATAAAGGTAAGGAAATTAGATATGAGGTTACAAATCAATGTATCGGAAGAAAAGTTCAGTGCAGTCTTGGGCTGCACTGTTAATGCTATTACTATTATTTTTAGCTCCGTTTCCTAAGGAAATGAAGTGGACGTGATTGATGCCCCCCTGTAAGAACCTGTTGACCAATTTCAGTCTCATAACCTGAGGTGGGTGGATGGAGGAGAGTGGTCCGACTGGTGCCCTCGCTGAAGGAAGGATGGGCAGAGCAGAATCCTTATCTATTCTGCTGGCTCCGCTAGCCACTGAAAGGCAGTGGCCGCCTGGCCAGTCAGCCAGCCCTGCCAGGTGGCCAACCAGCCCTTGTGCGGTGCAGGAGCGGCTGCGGTGGCTGCTGCCGCTCGCCGTGCTGAGTAGGGTGCCCTGGTGGGAACGAGGAATGGAGCTTGGCCGGGGAGGTGGTAAGCTGTCGAGAAGACGTTGGGAACATAGGGAGGAAGTAAAACATTGTGGTGTGATGCAGCGTGCGTAGAGTTGCAGGAGAAGTCGAGCTGAGATGTGTTGCAAGGTGTAAGGAAGGTGGGCAAAGCCAGAGAGGATGAAGCGAGAGTTTTGTGAGCAGCAGAACTAATGATGCCTCGTGTTTGTGTCTCATCTCCTGCAGCCCTCTCTGAAGTGGGAAGGGGGACCCTCAGGAGCACTGGGGCAGAGACCTGTTCCTGAAAAGGGGACTTTTGGAGGCATAAGACGCAAATCATAAAAGCTTTATAAATTCTGCACTTCAGAGCACCTTGCTCTCACTGTTGTGTAGGAGGATCAGGAACTGGTTGTGGTAGACCCTGTATAAACACAGGAAGAGAAGATGGTCCCTGCTTTAAAGAGTTCGTTGTTTAGGTGTACTGCAGACCTGGCATGTAGTACTCCTTTTTCCTATGGGATTGGGGTTGCTAGACATTGAGAACTCCGAGCTCTGGGGGGGTTCTGGGAAGAGCAAAATGAGAAAAGCGCTGAAAGAGAAAATAAGGGAAATGCTGAAGGATCTGGCAGGATTGCGCTTTTTTTCAGCAGGAAAGATTTAAAGTGCCAAGTTGTTTGACTTAGCAACAAGTCAAGGGGGAGCCTGGAAGGAGTTTACAACAATAGGAAAAGTTCCTGTCCCAGGGATGGAGAGGATTTACTGTAAGACTGTAGAAATGCTGGGGCTTATGGAGGAGGAAGGGGACAAAATATTTTGAATATTCAGAAGAGCTTTGTGCGTGTGAAGCTGTTAAGCTGATGAACGCCCCATGGCTTGTGACACTTGCAACCCAGCTCCGACACACTAGAAATTGCATTGCTAGGAGCCTTCTAGTCAGAGCCTAGAGAAAAGACCTGGCTGCTGCATGTGTGTCTGCCACTGCTGACTCTCGTATTTCTAGGGAGAGAAGCATTGGTTCAAGCAAAAAATTAAGAAGGAATATGGTAATTACCAGTCAGGTGGACTGGAAGCCCTATCGCTCTTTCCTTGGCTGTAGCCAAACCCACAAGTTAAGAGTGTCCTAGACCTTACTGGGTGCTATCATCAGGAGTGGTAAAGTCTGGGAGCACCCCCATCCACGATGGCAGCAGTTTCCAGGTATTGCTGCAGTCCAGGAGGGACCACTTATGGTTTTGTTTTAAAAAAGGGGATCAGAAGGCCACGGCGGGCAAGAGCACGTATGGAGATAGCACTACAGACAAAGGAGTTACCTACAGAAGGGAGGGAGAGCAGCTCTATCACAAACAAGGAGAAAGCTGGGCAGGAGCAAGAGATGTCAGTGCTGAATTCCAGGAGGATGCAGCAGCTCAATATTTAAGGCTGTGCTAAGGTCAAGGAGAACGAGCCAAGAGAAAAGCTCATGGTTTGCAGAAGATGAGATCATTAGCTATCCCAGGCAGCTCCAGTGCTCCGGCTCTGCCAGAGCCTGATCTAAAAACAGGCTGGGTTTATGCTGTATATAAAAATGAGAGGTGGCATTTCCCCCACCCCGCTTCCCTGAGAAGAGGGAGGGCTGCAAAGCGAGAATATGTCAGGGCAAAGGTGAGAATGTGCAGGGGGTATAAGTAGTGACATCTAGCAAGGTGGCAGGAGAGTCACGGAGGAGAAATCTGGAATCGTGACAGTGGGGCAGGGGAGCTGGGAGGGGGGTGGAAGGAGTGGGAAGTGGTGCAAAAGGAACAAGAGATGAGGAATACCCTGAGGGATGTGAGAAGGAATAAACAATATCCTGGGAGCAGTGAAAAGCAGCAGGAGGCAGGGAGCAACATTATTGAGATTTAGACCAATCTTACATTGAAAGGAAGCGACACATGCTCTGGCTGCTCATAATACACGCGTGTAAGCTGCAGTCCTGCATGCATGTGCTTTTTCAATGATAAGGAGGTGAGTAGCAAATTAATTAGGAATTGGGAGCACCGTTCAGATTGGCTGGCAATCCACAAAGGAAAAGGTGGTCAAGTGCCATGACTGAAAAGGAGCTTGGAGCTCAGAGAAGGCTTGGGCATTTGGCACCCAGGCTAACTGAGCTGGATAAAACACTGAAAAAAAAATCTGGCTGGCAAAGAAATCTACTGATCCTGAAACTGGCTTGTGTCACTGCAGCATCCCAGTGCAATACAGTCTTGTAGCTGCATCTTCCCTGAACTAAGCAAACATTCCTCTGCCTGTTTATCTTACAGAAGAAGCTGATGTGAAGAGGATAAAGGTGTTGGGCACTTTTGGTGCTGGGCTAAGTCTGAATTGTTGGTCTGGCCTCTCTGACAGTGACCGGTGTGGAAGGTGACAGCTGTCTGAAAGGCATCTCTGCCTTCTGGGGTATTAACTAGCACGAATCATAGCAGCTGTACCAATACAAACAGTTATTTTTATAAACTGAAAATAGGGTGTTAAGCAGGGTTTGCATGGCCTGATCTGTGAAGGTCTGACTCAAAATGATGAGAGCAAACCGATCCTGGAAGGGGGCGGAGGGAAAGAACCCGAGTGAGCATCAGAGAAGTTAATGCTGATGCCTGCTTCATCTGCTGCGACTGGCAGCTGCCCTCACGTGATGCCTTCCTTGCTCCGTGCTGCAGCTCGGAGACCTGTTGCGTGTCTGTCTGTGACCCCCGTATGCTTAGGCACTTCAAAAAAAATCAAGCAGTAAATGTGATTGCCTCGATTATAAATGTCATCCAGCTCAGATGAAAGAGGAATGGCTGAGCTGGGGCAGGTCCAGCGCATACCTGCCGGTGACTAAACGCAGCAGGGAGCACCCCGCAAGAAGGTGTCCAGACCTCGCTGCAGGCAGATGTGGATTAATCCCGTGTGTATGGGTTAGAGATTGGTGTAAGTGCTGGGGCTTTGTGTCTTCCTAGTGATAACTCTGGGTATAGTTTTTCCTGTGGATTGCTTGATCCTGTATTAAATGAGGCGGGGATCCTGGTCTTGCTACCTGCCTGTGGCAGTGAGTTCTGCTGTTTAATCGTCTATTGAAATGGCAGGGGTGGGCAGTATTTCCCATCTGCCGGGTTTGGATTTGCCATCTTCTAATGCCACCGTGTATCCTCTTGGCCCTGGGCTGGGAGCACAGAAATTCCCCAGTTACTTTCCTGTTATTTTATACACTTCTGTCATTTTTCCTGTTCAGAGGCGCTCGGGATCAGAAGCGATGGCTGGAGTTGCCTTATCCAGCACCCTGCAATCACGAGCCACTGTGCTGTTAAGTCTAGAATGAACTGCTAAAAATGTACTCTCGCACGTCAGAGGTCGTGAAATATTTCTGTCTGCTCTACAGCGGAGGTAGGACCTATGCAATAGCAGATCAAAAATCTCAAAACAGTAATATACTGTGGTGACAGTCCTAGAAGGAATCGAGGGTGTTGCTAATATAATCGGTGCCTGTAGTGGGGAAGAGGGTTCCCTTGGTAAAAGGGACCAGAAACGGGCCGAAAGCTTCCCCTCTCCTTGCAGAGGACAGTGTTCCCGGGCTGTCCGTCGCCTCTGTTGCCTTTCTCTGAACCTACTCCGGTTCTGCAAAATCCATTGCAACCTGAAGTGACCGGTCCTGCCTAGTATCTGTGGCCGTCCTCCTCCCCGTCCTTCTGCAGCCGGACACCTTGCCTGATGGCGGTGTGCTCGGCCGAGGAGCGCTGAGCTGGGTGCAGGGACCCCAGCTCCCTTGCACGGGCTGTTGCCGCTCAAAATCCTGTGAGTTGACTTGGCGCAGCTTTAATGCGGGTTTTCTAAGATAATCACTTTGTTTTTATCGACACTGTGTCACTTACTATTGTGTTGGCCACCTACCTCGCTTGGTTAAGTGTCACTCCAGTACCCAGGAGTCCTCTCTGGTCTTGAGAGGCTGTTTTGACCTACCCAAAATAACCTGTATCCTCTGCAGATTCTGTGACCCCACCAAGAGCTCCCTTCCCACATCACTTAATATATTATTCAAACCATCTGTACAGCACTGGCTTCCTTTACTGTGAACTAATGTCCTTTTGAATGACTCTCATTGTGCTCTAAACACTTTCCTAAAATCTGGTGTCACTTGTGTATCTCTTCACTGGCTCCTCCTAGGACATTGTACTTAATTATGTTGTGAACCCTATTACTTAAGGGCTTGGATATTGTCACTTCTTGAATTAGTTCTTGCGTATTACTGAAAACGAAGTCAGGAATACCTGCTTTTGCTTGTGGCTGCTCGAATTAGCTGTTCCAAGAAGCAATTGTTTAAAGTGCAGAGGAGCTGTTGTGTTCTTTGTGACAACTTACTGGTGAATTCCCTCATCTTCGTTTTCTTTAAATTGTGCCACTGTTTCTTTCAAAGCTGCACACCCAGTTGTCTTTATCTAGAGCCCTAATGATAGATGTGCAGCATGGGATTATAAATGTACGACAACTCCTGGGCTTGTGAATTCGTGCAGAGTTGATGGTGTGATCTTCTGCACTTAGAGTTTTCCCCCTCAAGAGCTTTAAGGTTTCTGAATTAACTCCATGGAGGTATTTAAAAGACTGCATTATTCCTCCAACCCTTTGGCTTGAATCTACTTTTCTATATAACTTGCAGCCAGGTATTATAATATCCCATTTGCTTTTTAGTGTTCCACCAAGTTTCTGTCATTCATAGCGTATTAGTCATCATCCGTTGCCAGGATTTCTAGTTCACCTTAAAGTCAGCCCGTTCTGAGATGCTTAAAACTAGGCTTTTGAAGGGTGGGGGGAGAGTAAAAGAAGAAAAGAGCCAGTAGTAGAAATGCTAATGTCGAACCTTCCTCCCTTATTTAAGAGTCTGTGCAAGATGTGACTTGATTGGTCTCTCCTGCTCCTGTCTCCTCTGAAACCGTGCAAGTTGCTGAGGGAGTGTGACTCCTGGGCTTGGATTTGCCAACTAACTGGTTGTAAGTTTTTATCTGCTGCAATGAAAGCGAGCAAGTTGGAGTCAGGCAGGTGAGAAAGGACCTTCAGTAATTCCCCTTACTGCACCCTGCTCTGTAAACCTGCTAGGTTTAAGGGGCTGAGGGCTATGGGGCTTTGCTCTGTGTCAGTGGTTAAGCTGTGCTGGGAGCAGGGCTGCCAGCTCCAGGGTGTGGAAAATGAGGGAGCAGCCTCCTGCCCCATCCCACCACGGCCCCTCGTGTCCTTCAGGCTGGCCTTTCCCTAAAGGGGGTAGTGGGCACTGCAAAAGGGGCCAAGCCAAGGGAGGAAAACGGGATTAGGCATCCTGGGGAATGTGAGATTTCTGCCAGCCCTTCGCCGTCGGGCTCTGCAGGGAAGAGACTGATGGGATCTCCCACAGATTAATCTGGTTAAACCGTTCTTCATGGGCCAGATAATCTCCGTGTCAGCGTTTGTGAGTTCGGACCCGCTGACGAAAGCTCCTCTGCAGCCAGCTGGGAGCTGGATAAATAGGCCAGATACTGCTTCACATAATGAGGTACAAACCTCTGAGAGCCAAAAAAAGGGAGCTCGGTGGAGAAAAAGGGGCTAAAGTTGGGTGTTCGAATCTGTCCGTACACGCATAGTGTCCCAGGTGCACGCTGGGGACAGCATGTGGGGTCTGGCTGGTGCTTCTGGAGAGCTTTGCCCTGGAACTGGTTTCAGTTGGAAATTGCTGATTCAGTGAAATCAGCATAAATTTATTGTCACCCTTCCACCCCCTGGAAACGATGTGCATGTTTTAATCAGCTCAGTGTGTTTCCTTTTGGCTTTGTATGATAATGTAGAAGTCAACATGGTAATGGGTGATAGGCAAAACCCTTAGGTCAAAACAATGTACTTCAAACAAATAGAAGCAAAATATATTTTTTTAATACATTGTTTCGGGCCATCGCAAATTAAGAAGATACAGGCTTATGGCACATGGCATGACATTTGACTTCCAAAAGCCTGTTAAGAACCCGTGGCCTTTATGTCCAAACAAACACTTGATAAGGTTCAGTTTGTTTCTCTTTTTTTAAGAGTTTAGTTTTGATAACAGCTGCGGGGCTGACAGCTCTGAAGAATGAGCCTTAATGCATTTCTGCGACTCGCATCTTTAAAGCTTGATATGTCCTGGCAACTCCTCCTCAGTTTCTGAAGCTTTTTCTCTTTTTTTTTTTTTTTTTTTCCTCCTTTCAAAGCTTGAAATGTTTCATAGGTAGACATGAACTACATCCATCAAAGCGCAAGTTTAGCTGCGAGGTGGACAGTGGGGTCTTGCAGTGCAGCCCGTGTGGTTTCGCGCGTGGTGCTGGCTCCGAGCCCCCCGCCTCGTGCAGGCTCGGAGGGCGTCTCCTGTGCTGAGGCTGGCCGTGACCGCCCGTCCGGACTGCCCAAATGAGAAGAGGCAGTGCGTGGCCGGGAGCGCGGAGCCAGGGCTGACACAGGAACTTATTAGGGCTACTGGGGTTTGCAGGAGAGGTAAGGACGAAGCCTGGGAGGGAGAGTGGCTTTTGGACCCCTCTTCGACCCACCTGTCCAAGACATTTGCTCTGCTCTCTGTTGATCTTGGATAGGAGTCTGCTTGCAGGCTTCTGTTGTGAGAGCGGGGACAGCCCTGCAGGAAACAAGGCAGGGGTGAGTTCCCGAGGGAGGGCTTCCCGCTCATCTTCTGCCGCCCCTGCAAGAGTGGAGAAGGCGGCGGGGGGGCCAGTCGCCTGCGGGGACAAGCCCGAGCCCATCCAAGTCCTTCTTGCTCTCTTGTTGGCTGCCGTTTCTCAGAGCACGGGTGGGCAAGCGAGGGCCTGTGTTGGGAACCAGGCGTGGAGGAAGGGCTGAGAAACGGGACCGAACGTGTCAAGGGTCCTTGTTGGGCATAAGCGAACCTCCCTCTCACCGGAGAGCTCAGCAGCGTGAGCTCGTTCCCCCAGAGCACTGCCGGTACCAGCCCCGCTCCTGTATCCGCCCTGACGCTGGTGCAACGTGGGGCAGCTGGGGGGAAGCAGAGCACGAGCTCCCGTCCAGGGCTGGAGCCCTGTGGGGAGAGGTACGAGTAATGACAATTGAAATGCAAATTCTTCTTCTGAGTGGAGAAAAGGCCCCCGTAAATCAGGAGTGACAGGAACACAAAGACACCATCAGGATGCATTTACACAATCAAGGGATGTTTCATATATCAGAGAGAACCAAGGCACAACCTCCGCTCCTGAAATAAACCAAATCCATTTTTTTCTCATCAGTGAAGCAGTCTCTGAAATTCCCTGTTTGAAGAGCAACAGAAAACAGAAAGGAGATTTGAGTTAAATTTTGCTCGCACGTGGCATGTTTTCTAATCCAGACAGGAAAACATTTGTTTTAAAGGGTCAGTGAAAACCAAACAATTCCTCCCTCCCTATGCATCTGGCAACATGATAGGGATCTGAGGTTTTGTTTTTTTATCTAGATTTGATCATCTTCAAATAAATGATACCACTGCTGAGAACCTTCATAAATGACCCTTCATAATATAATTGTGTAGTCTAGAAACAGAGTAACCTTGCGGCAAAGAGAGAGAGCAGAAACACTTGAACGGCGATCCTGTCCACAGCAAAAGGAGCCCCGACAGCTTTTTCCCGGGCTTGAACCTACAACCACAACTAGACGTTTCACCCGCCTGTGCGTAGGGCTGGGCAAGCTGGAGGTGCTGCTGTAGGAAGAGGTGGAAGTTTTAATCTGAAATCAGAAGTGACAGAGCCGAGTGATTGAATTTGGTCTTGCAAGCCCTGCCCTGGATTTTAGCTTCTCTCTTCATCATGCTGTCTCAAGCACCAAATGCGTCCCGCTTTTTCTGTGGTAACTGATAAAACCCCTGTGTCTCGCTGTCTTCCATGTCAGGGTTGAGAAAGGTCTTTCAGGCTTACCAGCTGGCTTCCCTACTAGCCAGCACGTGCTCCGTGTTTCTCTACTCCCATTTAAACATTCCCAAGGAGGCCAGCTCCCGTGGGTGCGAGGATCTTTTTCCCGGACCTGCTACGAGGTGGGTTTTTTGTGCAGTTTTCAGTGTGTGTCTCAAAACAAGGTCAAGGATGTCCAGTGCTGTCTCTGCATTGCAGAAAATGTGATTATGTATGTGCAGGCGGTCTAGTAAATCGACCATAACAAATTCGAGCTCTGCCTTTGACTGCAGCTGTGTGGCCTTGTCCCACAGGTAGTGTTGGTTACACTGGGGAGACTGAAGCGGTTGCCATCGTCTGTTCTGGAGCCGATGTCTCTGCTGGAGGTCCCCCCAGCAAGAAGGGCTGGGCGGGATGTGTGTCTGCCCCTGTGCCGCAGAGGTTTGCGGGACTGTGCGTTGAGATAGGTAAATTGGTGGAGAGCTCCGCCGACGGGCTGTTCCTGCCCAGGTACAAATACAGGACCCTTTTGGCAAACCGCCGGGTGGTAAGCACTGGAGCTGTCCCAGTTCATTTCCTCAAGCTGAGCCACCATCCTCTGCTGTTCCAGCTGTAGAATAGGGATTAGGCAGACAGGCTTCATTGACATGATTTGGAATGGATTAAAACTTACAATTGAGTTATGTAGGTTCTGGGTTAATAAAACCTTTCCATCACACCACCACATGCTCTAAAGCACATTAGAAAGCGGCTGCATTATGAAGGGATTGGGTAATTCAGATCTGTTTTCCTGCAGCTGTTTTTCTGTCCCTGCCAGGGTGAGGTGTGTAATGTGCCGTCAGCCTTGCTCTACTGGGGCTGGAAAGAATCATCTCTGTTTGTAAACATCTAAAAGATGACCCATGATAACTTCTCCAATGGTGAACTGCTTTTTTTTGCCTTTTTTTAGCCATTTCACAACTAGAAGGGAAGCAGGAGCATTGCTAGCAAGTGGGAGGCTCCTTCCTATGGAAGGAAGGGTGGTTCTCTCTCCCTGGATCAGGTGCAAAACTGGCTGTGTTTCCCTGGGAGTGACACGTGGTTCATGGGTTCCTGCTCTCCTCTGCCCTGGTTGCTTTGTCCCAGTCTCGTGCTGTGTCTCACCAGCCTGCGGGTGGAACTGTCGGTGGGGACAGTGGGGACAGCGCGCTGGGATGAGAAACGAGAAGCAAAAAAACTGACCCGGAGCGGTCACAGTGACTGGGTGAAAAGGGAATGATTTAGTTCCACTCTTCCCCCAGACACGCAGACAAACATACGCGTGCATGTCCACGCTGCTCCCTCTTTATGTATTACGCAACAAGTTAAAGATGGGCCCCCAAATTTATGTGCGATTGGGATTAGAGGTGTGGTGGCCAAGATTTGATGGAGTCTGGAAAGGGGAGCTGGAAATGATTGTCTTGCCCCATCTCAGACTGTGAAGGTCTTCTCTGTGTTTGCACAGCTTCGCCGTCTCCGTGCTGTCGGCTGGAAGGTGGCTGCTTTACTGGGGACCTTGTCTGTGCAGCGTCGGGGGGGGGGGGGGGGGTGCTGGCTTCAGTGGGGTTGTTTTGGACCTTGATGGTGGCAGTTCCAGGGGCAGGTGCTGAAGGGTCACAGCAGTTCCTTCCGCAGAGCACAGGGTTTCAGTGCAGTGAGGTCCGGGAATAACGATCTCTTTTATTGCTCTGTTTCTTTCAAAGTAGGGTTAATTGGAAAAAGTAGGGGAACTCTCAAACACGGGAAGAGAAGGCCTTCTCAAGAGAAAGACAAAGCTTCCAAATAGGTATGACTGGCTTAAAATAGAGGACTTTGACTATTTAAAAATAACATGTGCATCGAATGTGTCATCAAAAAGCCTGGGTATGCTAGGTGAAGGAATAAAACACGAGGCAAACGATGAAAACACCTGAATGTATGTGCCTTCCCAATGAAAGACCTCTATCAGCTGATGATTGTCCTGTGTATGTGGCCTATATTCTTGTATATGTTACACATGCATAGGCTTGCTTCCTTTGAAAAGCTGTCATGCAGCCAGCCTATAACGGGGCCAACAAGTCTATCATTTCTTTTTTATACACCTTCAAACAAAACCCTGTAAGGCAGCATCCAGGAAGCTGAAAGGAGGAGTGTGAGAGAGAAGGGTGACTGCTAACGGCGGCGGAAAGGATCAGGCGTGTGTGTGTGTGTGCGGGGAGGCTTCACGGAAATGGTCTTAAAGCATGGAGAGAGACAGGACCAGCCAAGAGCTTTGTACATGACAGTGCTGCCCAGCATGCTGATTGTCACTTGGAAATTTATGGCTCTGTGAGGCCGAAAAGTGTATTTGAAGGGTCGCTAGAGCTAATTACCCTGGAGAAATGAAGCTGGACTTCAACAAAAAAAATTATAATAGGGGTCACCGCGCACAAAATATTGGTGCGTATTCGTGATTTTTTTCCTCCGTACCCTTCTCCCTAGTCTTAGTGGCAGGTGGGTGGGAAGGGTGGAGAGCAAGGGGGGGCAGAAACGCCTTATCAGCCCGGTGCAGCGTGCGGGGGTTCGAGCGCGTGGCTGGCTCCAGACCGGCACGCTGCGGCTGCCCTGGCCGCTGCCTGGCAAGGGTCCCTCGCCCCACGGGGCCGCAGGGCCTGGGTCACCTGGCTGTTGGCTGGTGATTTGTCATCCTCCCTGATGGCAGAGGGGCTGGGAGCAGAGCTGGCTTAAGGGACAGGCTGTTCTTTCCGGGAAAGTGATGGGAGCTCTTTGGCGCTCGTTTTTTGAGATTTACTGCGGGTCCTCAGTGGCTGGCTCCTCCAGGCGTACCGAGTCTGTCTTTACTATCCTGACCTACGCTCTGTTTTTCTTTTCCTTCTGCTTGCTGTCGTAAATAACGTGGAAGCTCTTTAAATGCGGTGAAGCTAAGTGGGTGCTCAGAGCGTGCCGAAGAGGAGGCTGTGCTTTACACACTGTGGAGGTACAGATGCCTCCTGCTTCAGCCTCCTGCCGCAGGAATGGGTATGGCAACTTTTTTTCTAGAAAACTGGTGGTATGGGGGGGGTTTTCTCCTCTTCCGAAGACGTGCTACGGCAGGACCATCCCTTCTTTTCCTCCCTGATGAGCGGTGACTGCAGGTACCTGGGGGAAAAATGTTCTGGCCCCTTACCTGACTCAGACCGAAACAGACCTCCTTCCTGTGCAACACGCTGTCCTGTGGCGATGGACATGTGAAGCAACGTGTGTCCTGGTAGCAAAATGGGTGACTGCTTGAAGCACAGGTCACAGCAATGAATTCTTGTCCCTCAGGCCTCTGCCTCCTGACTCTCCAGGAAAACTGTTCTTTTCTGCATTTTTCTTACATTCCTTCTCAAGCCCCTGTCATCACTGGGTTGCCACAGGTAAGCTGAAGTGGGACAGGCCAAGGGCTGTGGTCTGCTTCTGCTGGGAGAAGCACGTGTATGTGGTCAGCAGAGTATCGGACGTGCGACTAGAGGCAGGGACTCTTCCCTCCAACTCCCAGCTTTCCTCTCCAGAGCTCCCATCGAGCTCAGCAGCACCGTGCTGCTGCTGAGGACGCAGTCGGTACTGCCAGTTTGCATCCTCGTTGCTTTCCCAGCCTTGTGGTCTTCTGGGTTTGAGAGGTGTCAGCTTGGGCAGGAGCGCAGACAGCTGCTGGTTTGGGTTTGATAGTCGCTACATTGGCTGCATAAGCTGAGTGGATGTGATGTGTGAGCAGGTTATGGGGAGAGGAGACAGTTCTGCTGTCTGCCATGCAGACAGCTGGGGGGGTCCCTGATGGCCATGAGACCTGCAAGATGATGTGCTTGCTGGCTACAATGGTGTCAGATCCCACAAGGTATGTGAGTACGTTAGAGGCAACTGTGAAGGAGCCTGTGGTCATGGTACATCTGGTATCAGAGATACAAGAATCTGTAGGAAAGAAGTCTTGAAATACAAGGGTAGATTATGAGCAAGAAAGCCTAAAGCTAAAGCTTCTACGGTAGTCTTTTCTAGTACACTGCTGGCTCCGTGTCCGGTTGTATCTGGACAGGAAGAATCATTCTCAGATGAAAGAAAAGATTCTGTAGAGAAGATGTGAGCTTTGTTAAGTCACTGCTAAATCTATTTGGGAGGGGATGTACTGCATGTAAGGGATAGGAGAATAAATGTGCAGAAGGTGATGGGTCTGCCAGCTACAGGTATCCCAAGTCTAGTAGTAGCTGGTATGTTATCTCGGAGAACAGCCTATGAAGCTACCGCTCCTGATAGGCCCTTGGCAGGGCTGCACTGGCCATGAAGCAGCCGTCCTAATCCACAGAGAATGAATTTATCACATCTGTCCGGTCTCTGTTGCCCACCGTTGCCAGTGTCTTGTCTTGCTGAGCTGGGCAGGTTGTCAGTAACGTGGTGTCTCTCTTTGGCTTGGTGATCTACTGACCCAGGGGGTTTCAGAGGTGAAGAGTCTGTCTCGCGACGCAGCCTTCCAGGCCGTGGACCTTTGCAGGCTGCTTTCGCCCCAGCCCAGCCCTGTCCCCTGGGGCAGGGGAAGATGGCCGGGCTTTGTCCTCCGCTCACGAACATTTTGTGCCAGCTATGGCCCAGCTAAACCATCACTTTTACTCCATCTTTATGGTAAAGTCACTTTATTGCTGTGAGCAAAAAGGAAGTAGGCTGCTGGAAATGAGGTAGTTAAGTGGGAGGTATTTAAACAGTGTATGTACTGTGGAGAGGGGGGGGCGGAATCTGAGGGGAGCTGATGGAGTGGGGAAGGCAATGAAACCTGTATGGGACAATGGAAATGCAAGTGATCCTCTGGTGCTCGGTAATTAACGTGACGGAAGATGGATGGCTGTGAGACAGTGAAGAGTAATCCAATAAAGGAGCAGCTCCTGCGGAGTCGCACAGAATTGGGGATGGTTGTTAAAAATTGAAACAAAACAAAACTAATAGGCTTATGAGAGAGACTCTGAAAAGAGAAAGGGAAATACTTGGCATGGCTGGAAAGGATGGAGCAACAAGCTAGGCTGTAACTAACGTGTCCAAAATGAAATGAGATTAATGCACATCCATAGGTTCTGACTGGAAACTGTACAGGGAAAAAAATAAGTTGGGCTGTAAATAAGAGGAAGAGGCATATATTTCCAGAGGCTGTCAAAAACTCTGGAATAAATAGTGTGAAGTTGAATCTATATGAAAGCAAATAGGTCACAGGAATACGAATATGGTAATAGCAATGTACTAGTAGTCCTAAATCTGAAGAGGTGATGAATACAACAGGCAGAAAGACATCAAAGCGGTAGCTGAACGATGCTGTGCTGATGATGGAGGCTTTAGCTAGCCTGTGCTGTTAGCAGCTTGCTGTGTAGGAATCGCTTTTTCTGGAGCTGGTTGTTCTGCAGTCAAACGTGTCGATAATTTGTGCTTACATAGCATGCTTTTAGCGAAGGAACCTGGCGCGCCCTTGTAAGGTCGGAAATTCTTTGCTAAATTGGAAAAAAGAAAGACGTGCGGGCATTAGACAGGACTTAGTGTTACGCTGTCATGACTATGGGCTGTATTTTATCTTGAGATCCCGATGAAGGTATCAGGGGAAGATGGAGGGTAGAGAGCATAGGTCTTCTGTCTCCTGCCCACCTGAACAGCCAGAGGTCTCTCTGAATGGGTGCAGGGAGCCCTACGCTTGCAGTAATCTATATGCGGTACACTTGCCTCTGAAGTGGAACCTGGGCACTTCTTCCATTGTTCTCAGGAAAGATTTATGGGAGAACCATTCTCCCTGTGGGCACTGTCCCATCAGGGCACTGTCCCATCAAATGCGGTTGTAGTTGGGATGGAGAATGATCTTAAGTCAAAGATGCTGGAGAACAAATTGGGAGACTCTCGCTCAGTTCCCAGCTGTGCCCCAAGTCTCCTATCTGCCCTTGGGTAAATCGGCTCGTTTCTCCGTGCTCTGGCTTCTTGTGTGGAAAGCAGAGATCGTAATGCATCGTTAGCCTGTCTTGTTCGGTTAGATTAAAAACTCTTTGGAGCAGGCAGCATGTTTTTACCGCATGTTTATGTAACGTTTTGCAAAATTTGAATTTGATCTTGGCTAGTGTCATCTAGGACACGCGGAGATACCTCATAAATAATACTAATAATATTTTAATATTGATAATGCTTAGCACATTCACAGCATTTGACGCCCCTAAACCAGCACTCGGTACTGTCGGCATCGCCGTGATTGAGCATGAGTCATGTTGGCTCCTTTCCCTGGTGTGGTGCAATCTGTCAGCTAGCCAGAAAGCTGAGGGCTTTAGTGAATATGTACAGGGTGTCAGGAACACCTGAATTTTAATGCAGTCCCAGGCAGTGACTTACTGTGTGATCTCTGGGCAGTGTTTTTTCTAAAGGGGACTCTGATCTTTGGCCATTTGACTTAAGGTGGTGGGAGCCAGATGCTCGGAGGCTTGGAGCTTCTCAGTTCTTTTTGGCTGTGTTAGAAATGACAAGAATTACACGCTCCTGAAAACCAGGCTCTGAGAAGTTCATGCACTGGAGAACCCAAATCAGGGGCCACTTTGGAAAAATGTGTTCCTCTCCTGCTTGCTTTCGTATCAGTAACAAAGGGGAAGTATTTAGGTACCTTAACAGGTAGGTGTGGAAATTAGTAAAAGTTTACATAGTGTTTTGAAGGAAGCACTAGATGGTTTAAATGATCTCATTTTCACGGAGTGCTCTGTGTTGCAGAACATAAGAGGAGGGAAGGAAGAGAAAGAGAGCAAATGTGCAAGGGGAGTACTGGCACATCTGCTCATCCTCCACAGGGTCCCTTCTCCTCAGATGAGAAGCTTAAATAATGAGCATCCCTCCTGCCCCACACAGGTGCCTCTGTCACAAATACATGTCCGGAGCCTCCTTTTCAGGAGGCCGTCTGCAGCCCGTTTGTGTCCTCGAGGAGGTTCCAGCAGCTGCTGCGAGCCTGCGTGCTGGCTGGAGCGCCTCGCCTCCCGTTGTCTGCTGAGACACATCGGCTCAGTCATTTGCAATCGGTCCTTCCTCCAGGCATCTGTCCTGCAGGCCCTGGGTGCCAGTTCTTCCAGCATACCCTCTGGGAACCAGGGCAAAGGGGCCAGCTACAAGCCTTGAAAAAATCAAACACAGTGAGGGGAAAGACACGCATCTCGAAACTCTGAAAATTATGAGCATTATTTAATTACAGCCAGTAATGAAACAAAGAGTAGCTCATACCCAGCTCTTAGTATTGCCCTGCGTTTTGCTGAGACTGTATGCAATTTCTTCGGAGTGACCTTACCAAGCACTCCCTACACTTCTGAATTAATCTTTATTTACTTTGCTGCAAAGCTTTGTCACTGCATGACTTTCTTTTCTGTACTGAAGCACTTGTCGTCAAAGCCTGCTAAGCTAAGCACCGAGCACACGACTTAGCGATGCTGTAACCACTGAAAGCATCACCTAGCTGGCAGAAGGGAGAAAGGCAAAGTGGCTTTATCTCATCTTTCTGCCTTTCTAATTCAGGACTGCTACTGGAGTCAGAGTACCCTCTAAAGATCAGTTAGCCTTGGAAACGGGCTGTCTGGAGGAGCAAGGTGCTCACTTCCACATCCTTCACCGAGTGATGTGCTGGGGTACGGGATACTGCCGTATCATATGACTTTCATTGTCATCCTCGCATTCCTGCAAGGCGAGGCAGCCTTTTAGCAAAGGTGCCCTGCGCTCCCTTCAGACATATTTGAGTTGTGCGTCCCTCTGAGCTCAGCTTGGACTCGTGTGGCCTTTGCGAGAGATAGGTGGGAAGTTGCAAAGAGTGGAAAAAGCAGTCTGTAACATCTGAAAGCTAGGACAGACTAGAAGGACGACAGTGATGAACAGAGAGACCACTGCAAGAGAAAGGAGCAGGACTGGGAAGGCAGTGAGTGTTGGGTTTGCTTTAGACCTTCAGTGCTGGTGAGGTGGCTTCTACCTGTTTTCCTCTCCAGGGAAATGGCTTCTTAATCGAAGACAGATGTTTCCATCGTCCCTTTGTATTTGCTGTAAAGTAGTAGGGGAGAAAAACAACCTGCAAAAGCAACACCCAGGACCCCCATCTGCCTGTCTTCCATATGTCTGTGCTGTAGTCCTGGGGAGGTGACCCCCAGCCCTCCAAGCCCGGGCAGCGACAGGCAGCTGCATAGCGCCTGTTTCGGGAGGTTCATTGGAATATCCTCCCTCTTGGTGACCCACAGGCTGTTTCCCAAGGCCCACTGAGCCTAAAATCCACGACAAGAGGACAAAACCCACACTTAATCAAGCACCAGACAGTAAGATGAGAAGACATCCCTGTACTGGGAAGGTGAAAGTTCTGCTGGAAATGTAAGGAGTCGACCATGTTGTAGGCTCTCCTTGGCACTTGGCAGCCAACTTTCCCCACTTCATGTGTGCCCTCCTTTCACCTGTTTGTGTTTGATCTACCAGACAACTCATCTGGTAGCCTTGGGGGCACAGTGTGGTCTCACCACAAACAAGGGGAGGCAGGGATCTGTGTGCTGTAAAAGGTCCCACAAAATGTTGTTCTGCATCCTTAAGGGTCTGCATGTCTTCCAAAACCTGGTCCTTTGTTCCTGAAGAAACATTCATTCCCCTCTTTGTGCTGTTTCAGTCCGAACGTTTATGCATTTCTTTCCACTAGAGTGGGGGAAGGAGAGCTCTAGAAAGAAGAAGAGAAAGAGGCCAAGGCAGAAGAAAAAACCAGAAACAGACCAGAAAACATTAGGAGCAGTAGGGAGGGGAAAAGGCAATGCCTGCCATTTTTAAAAATTCTCTTGCTTTCCCTGCCCTCCCAAATCCATCATCGCTAGTTCTTTCCTTCTCCCTTTCTTGAAGCTGGGTCACACAGACACTGCTATTATAGTGCTGTATTTATTTGGTGGGTATGTCTAGTGAACCCACCCGACGGGGACCCCCTTCAAACCGATCGGGACCTGAAGGCCCGAGACGGGACTGCAGTACTGCCAAACACGGCAGGGCCGTTGCATCGGTTGGACGGGTGCTGGGGGAGACTTACACAACTTCGGATGCTGTTTCTGGGAGACAGGGCAATGAAGCACAGAAGCGGAGAGGGAGGATTTGGAGAGATTTTTATTTTTCTTGTAAAAACATGAAGTGCTTTGCACTTTGGAAGGAAATTTCCACCAAGTAACCTTGACCACATCCAGATTAAATCAGATAAAAAGCCAACCAAAAAAAACCAAAAAACCAAAAAACCAAACCTCGGTGGCTCAGGCTCTAGTTTGAGACTGGTGACTCCACCAGCCTCTCTGGTCTTTTCAGTTCCTGGGGTCATGCATGATGGAGGCCCTGTATCAGCATTCACCTGCCCCATTCACATTCAGATTTTGATACTCTGGAGCACATCGCTAATTCAAATCACTCCTGGACTGCAAACGCCTTCCTGCCTTGGCCTGCCAAGTTCAGGTTTTCTCTAGAGCAGAGGTCCAACTGAGTGCCAAAGCAAAGACCAACCCTTGTAAGGTGCCTGCTTTGCTGCAGGCGTCAGTAGGGAATTGCCTCCACAAAGTGAAATACCAGTAAGCAGTTAAGAGCTTTAGGGTTTGGTTCCCAGTTTTGCGGTTTCGGGGGCTTTCCTGTGGTGGTCCTCCCCTGGTGGTGTTGCCCCTGCAGCTCCACCTGCAGCAGGAAGCAGCTGCTGAACCTGCCGCTTCGACTAGGAGGTTTTGGAGCAAAATTCTTTCAGCTGTCATATAGCACAATAACGTTCCGAGCTGCAGTCCTGTCGCCTCATGCTGTGACCTTGTTGAAGCTCCTAATGTGAAGCCGGGTCAGGTTTTGGATGGTGATCTCCAAGGCAGAGCCAGAATGCTGCAGGAGGCACCATTTGGGAGTCAGCAGGAGGTGCAATTCCTCAAGTCAGTCCTGAACTGATCCCACAGCATGGTGGAGCATTGCTTTTCTGGCAAGTAACACATGCAGCCGCGGTCCCAGCCATCTGAGGATATTAAAAAGCGCTTTCTCCAGGAACAGTCATTACCTCTAATACCCTGCTCAAGTTTAAATCTGGGTAATTACTTTCTTCTGACTGAAAAAAAAGATTCTTGGGTGGTTTTTTTCCTATGTGCTGTATTTTTTTCATGCTTCCTATAGTAAACAGCTTTGTAGGAATGTTGCACATTGTTAAACAGATGCTCTGTTGCACCCTGAAAGCTTGATGCAATTTGGAGGTGGGTCGTTATCAGTAGAGCAGCTCTGGGGCCCAGCTGCTACAGGCAAGAGGTAATCGTTAATAGTAGGGCTGTGTAGGAGCATGGATGAAGACGCATGGTGTTTGTGAGATATCTGAATAGTTAGCGGTGGGATCTGCACACCTCTTCTGAAGAAAACACCAGGTTGCTTTAGAAGACCAACGTATATCCATCCAGGTGCTGTGACAGCCAGCCAGAATTCTTGGCATAACTTGCGCTGGCTTTAGGACCGATGGGCTCTCCTGTGGTCGCTGTGGTGGAGAGCATCGTAACGAAGCCTTGCTTTCTCTCTGCAGCCCCCGTTTGATTAGGGGCCTTCTGTGGCCTGTTGTGGCCCTGCGCTAGGTCGGAGCTCTCTCGTTGTCTTCCCGTTTCTGCAGTACCTGAAGACTTGTCTCATTGTGTGTGTGTCTCATACCTCTGTCTATTTGCTCTTCAGATTCCTTCTTGGCCCCTTAATCCCCATTGTATGTTTTTTCTGCCAGAGGTTAAATTTCTTTCTATTAGTTTTGGTTTTGCTGGACTTGAGAGTTTAATGGATAAAATTAGCGGGTCTGAATAAATCACTATGGAAAGAGTTTTAAGAAATGAGAGATTTGCTTAATTTTTTTTCTGTAATGAAAAAAAACCCAAACCAAACACAAAAACAACTTTCCAAAATCCGTCTTCAATGCTCGCTTAACTCTGCAGGGGGATATGATGTGGTGTATGAGATACAACTGGCTTAGTTCTCATTAGTCTTTAAGCTAAATCTGAATTTGAGCTATGCAGCCAAAAGCCTGTGAGGCCTGGTGCAGGACCGCTTTCTGAGCAGTCCTGGGAAGTCAGACCGACCAGAGAGGCTGACCTGCGGTGCTTTGTTTGTTGGCGTTTATCTGATTTAATATGAATACGACTGAGTCTTTTTTCCTAATGAATCTGTTCTTGATGTAAAGTCCCTTCCAAAGGGCAGAAACATGGAAGTACTGCCAAGCATTTAAAAATCTCCCTACTGTCTCCCTCTTCTGTAGTTTCTTGTCCTGCCCCCCAGTAACACCATCACAAGTCGTGTAAGTCTTCCCTAGTGCCTCTCAAATCAACGTAACGGTCCGGCCGTGTTTGGCGGTACTGCAGTCCTTTCCTTGGCATCAATATCGTGAAAGACTTGGAAGACCTTAGCGATGCATATATCAGCTGTCTGAAGTTCAGGTGCTCCTCTTTTGTGAGAAGAGCGTATAAATGATGATGTGACGGTGTCGTGGTTTAACCCCAGCCAGCAACGCAGCACCACGCAGCCGCTCACTCGCTCCCCCCCCACCCAATGGGATGGGGGAGAGAATCGGGAACAAAAAAGTAAAGCTCGTGGGTTGAGAGAAGAACAGTTTAAT